>CM031621.1:66467383-66477383 GCA_018398815.1 Conus ventricosus
TATAAATTAAGAAAAAACAAGCTCCCCCAGAACATTTTCCCTGTGGTACACCTACAAGACTGGTTTACATGCAATTGCATGGATACGACCCTTCCACAACAACTTTCCTGCGTTTCTCCAACGAAAATGATCTAGCCCATTTTAGCAAAGAAACGCACAATGCCGATGTGTTCTAATTTAAGCAGCAGGCCCTCATGGTCAACTTAACCAAAAGGCTTTAGAAAATCTAATATAAAATTGCATCTATTTGCGGTCTGTTGTTAAGACAGTTATTAAAATCATTGAAAGTTTATAAATTGATCTCACAACTCCTTTGCTTCTAAAACCATGCTGGGGGCGTTATTTAAGATGTCCATATTTTGTCAAGATGGTCCATTATGCTACTATATATTATGTGTTCAATTATTTTGCTGATATGATGTAAGAGATCACAGGTCTATAGTTTCCTGCTTTGTTTTGTCCCCACCTTTTTGAATAACGGAACAATGCTGCACGCGCCACTCTCAGTATTTACCGCCTGGTCCAGTGAACTGGTAAGTGGTTGTGATTACCGTCACACAATTCATTGGCACACATAATTTTAAGAGCTTGCCAGGAACGCCATCATTACCGAGTAGCCTGTTTTATGATGAGTATGGTCATAACTCCTGCGTTGTTTACTTTTGATGTTTTGAATTCAGAGTTAATCATCATCCTTAGTCTAACTTAATTAAAGGCTTGTATTGAAAAACCAAACAAAACTGGTGGTTGATAAATTTAGACTGATGAGAGGGAAAAAAAACATAACAGAATCCAGTTAGTTGAAAAAGGGCCCAGGAAAAAAAAAAGAAGGAGAAAGGTGAGGGGGGGGGAGGGCTGGAGGGGATACAGAGGGACGGGAAAGGCGCCTGGTGGAATCTGGTTGCTGGTCTCTACTCCTCCACATTTTTATCAAAAAGCAATATGGAAATAGCCAAAAATGTGCACTTTTCAAATCTTCAAAATAAATATGTATACAATGAAAATAAACTGACCATTATTAATCACAAAGATACTGATTGTCGTTTACGACAGGGATCATAACTGAGAGATAATGTCTTCAACTATGAGAGTAACACTGTCCAAAGAATCCGCCAGATTTCCCACCAATTCTATATCTGAACTTTAGATCTGTCATGATTTAAAAGAAAAAGCAAAATAGAAATTCCAACTGTTTACTGTCTGCCCCCTTTTACGTATAATTGATACATGATTAACTTAATATCCGTACGTTCGTTAATATTTCGGACATCGCTAAAACGATGTTCCTAATCATGCTCACGCACAAACATCGCCCGAAAGTTTAGGGAAATCCCGTTAAATGCCCCACTCTACTTTGGTGCTCGAGAATTTTAATCATTTACAGAACACATCTGAGAGACAGCTGAAACAATGTTTTCTATCATTTTCCTTGTGACGGTCGTTATGCAATTTGAACAGTCGTTACGATTTCTGACGTCGTAACGATGTGGACAAACAACATTTCCACACCTTCTCTGTCTTCGAAGACGGCCATTCTTGACGAAAGCTCCCAGCCTCGATTTGAAACCATATTGCCTTGTGCAATTTAAAGCACGCATGTTGGCATGGATCTGTAAGTTCGTAGTAGTAGAATTGCGAGAAAAAATACGGTCGATATTTTCTGACATACTGCTTATTACCGTAAGAGATTTCGCCCTCGTTTATGCTGCCCCTGAATCGAATTTGGGTTCGAAAACACATTTCTCCATCGGTTAGTGTTGTCCAGATGCCGAGTTAAATGAACACGAACCGAACCGAACCTGATGGTGAACGATCAAGAGTTTTGCTGAACCGACACTATTTGACAAACAGCGGCAACGACTGTCAAACGGATTTTTAAACCGGCTTACAGCATCGAAAACAATTCAGAAATAGAACCGTAAGTGATTTTAACATGTTCGCCGTTGATTTTTCTGCATCCTATTATTCAATTGTGTGATGTATCAATATTAGATAAAATGTATCCAGGCTTCGACACCAACCGCATCACTCGTCCCCCCATCTTTGAACGGGAAAATTTATCAAAGTAACAGCGTAACAACTTGGGCATTTTCAAATGGAAGGCAACACGACCAAACTCATCCATGTTATATTATGTATCTCTTCAAGTATATAAAACATCAAGCAAAAAATAAAAAATCATTGGAATTTTATTTATTATTCTTTAAAATTGTGCGATAATATACAAGGGGTCTGGACATCACCTTTTGTCACCAAGCTCATATATAATATACTCAGATAAGACATCCTTACTAAACAAAATTGACATACATATCATTTCAAGTACAAAAACACTTTCTAAATAGTCATGTACATACATAAAGGCCAAGAGGGTGTGGTTGAATGGTGGGGATTTTTTAAAAAGGGGGTGGTAGTGATGTAAGTTACCTTGGCACATAAGATGGTTGAAATAATGTGTTTTGAAGGTTGAATATTGCCATTGGCGCTGTTTGGTTGATTCAGGAGCGAGAGTTCCATTGACAGGAAACCTGAATATGTAAACTGGATTTGAATAAGTCAATTCAAGGAACACAGGGCATGAGTTTGGGTAGAGTCCTTGAGGAATTTATTGATAACTGGTGAACTAATGTTTGAGGGGTCCTTCCAGACACAATCTTGTGCATTATATCCCTTTGTTTATTACTAATCACAACTTTAATGGGAGAACTTGAATCTTTTATAGTCCGAGTCCAGAAACTACTGCTTTTTAGGAGGACAAATTTGAGTGCTCGCTTTTGCAGGCTTAACAAGTTTTTAGAGAGTGTAGCGCTAGCACAGTCCCAAAGAGAAATATGCCATAGTCTAGATATGATTGAATATGAGACTGAAAAAGAACTGCGTGAATGCAGGTCGTGGAAGCGTTTGATTTTGGAGAGTTGAAAAACTTTCTGTGAAAGTTTTTTTGCCATATGAGGTTATGTGAGCTTGCCCGCTCATATTGTTTACAATGGTTATTTCCTAGCACTTTGAGGCATGTAACCTTTTCAAACGGGTTCAATTTTAATGATGTACGGAGGAAACTTAAGAGTGAGATTATGTCTTTTTTGCTGGTAGTGAAAGCAATGATTTAGTTTTATTTGAGGGTGAACGACAGGTGAAGTTAGTTTCAGTCCAATTCAAGATCATTCGCACTTTCTTGTAAAGTTGTGCACGAACAGTAACATCAGAATAGATTTGTGTTGAATGTGTTGTGTCATCAGCAAAAAGATCACAGGTGGCTGTGATTGTAGAGAGATCATTGATGGTAAATTGTGAATAATAAGGGACCCAAGATAGAAGCCTTGTGGGACGCCATGGGAAAGTGTTTGAAATGAAGAAAGTTGTATAATTTTTCACACATTGTTCCTATTGTGAGATATTAGAGAAAAAGCGTAAGAGTTTCCCTATGATAAAGCCAAACAATTTTAATTTCTTAGAGTAAGAAGTTGTGTCTATCACTCCAATGCTTTTTTGAATCAATAAAAATACAAACACCACAATATTTGTTGTTGTTGATGCTGTTTAGCCAGTCATCACCAGGGTAGATTAGTGCTGTGTGCATGAATGGTTGTGTCGTAACCCGACTGTCTTGATGAAAAGTGGTAATTTATTAAGGTGTGTAATGTGTTTTTTTTATGTGTTATTATTCACAAAGTTTGGAAAGAAGTGGAACTGATCGAGATTGCCTGTAGTTTGCAGGATCCGAGCTGGTCACCTGCTTTGTAGAAGGAATGACTTTGCTTTTTTTGAAACTATTGGGGAAAAATGATTTTGTAGATACACAATTAAGACGTAAAGTCAACGTATCTGAAATTGCTGAGCTATAGTTTGAGAATTTTGCCGTCAATAGGCCATCCACCCCGCAGGTACATGACTGATTAGGGATTTTAGTATTAATAGACTTCTAAACTGTTATAGGTGGAATAATACAGTTCATACGTGATGTTTTTTATCATGGCAATATTGTTTTCAGATTTTGACGTCGTTTGATCTTCAGAGCAAGATCAGCCGGGACAACTTTATTGGCTATAGTGCAACAGTGGGGATGTTCAGAATGTTCGACAGAGAAGTCTTTAATATAGTTGAATTTGAAGAATATTGACTGTTTGTAGCTCGTTAATTAGCTCTCCTCTTCTCTCATACCAATTTTGGGTCTGATTTGATGAAATTAGTTCTCGATAAGTATTTCCGTTTTTTCTCTGCCTTCTGTGAATTAATTGCATTTCTCAATATCAAGATTTTCCTCTCATACCATGTTATAAAGCAGATCTCTAAGAATAACCTCTCCTGTAACTCTTTATGTACCATCGGTTTTTGGGGGATTATGTCGTACTCTAATCGTTTTAAGGGGCTGTTTTATCAAATCTTTCTGTAAAATGATCTGATCCAAAATTCCACAGCAACTTCTGGATCAGTTAGTTGTAAACGGATGAGAGATTTAGGTAAGCAAGTCATGAGAAATCTGGTTGTTAAAGTTGTAAAGCAACGTAGTTATAGAGAGAAGAGAGAGAGAGAGAGAGAGAGAGAGAGAAGAAGAGAGAGAGAGAGAGAAGAGAGAGCGTGCGCGCGCTATGTGAATTGTGTGTTTGTGTATTGTGTGTGGGCGCGACGCGCGGTAGATTAAATTAGTAATTTACATGTTTGTCTGCAATATGCCTTTTGCACTGGCGAGGTAAAGCGCATCCATAAACTATCCTTTTACACAACATTACATTACACTGTAGGGTTGTTTTTTGATTTTTTGATGTGTGTACGTGTTTGTTGCGAGAGAGGAAGAGAGAGAGAGAGAGAGAGAGAGAGAGAGAGAGAGAGAGAGAGAAGAGAGCGTGCCGCGCCCTATGTGATGTGTGTGTTGTGTGTGTTTGTGTGAGGTTTTGTGTGTGTTGTTGTGTTGCACGCGCGCGCGCGCATTTGATTAAATTAGTATTGTATCATGTTTATTCTAAATATGGCGCTTGCTCTGTGTGAGGTAAGCGCTCCATAAATATGCCTTTTACAGAAACATCACATTACACTGTAGGTTGATTTTCTTTCATTCATACACAAAAACGATGCCACCCGATTTGAATGACCTATGTTAACAACCGACTATTAACTTATAAAAATAGAAAAAGTCTGGCGTGAACGGGTTTTAAGCTGCTCAAGGTTTACAAAGAACGAACAATTGCTGACCTGTACTCTCCTGTGCCTCAAGAAAGCGCCGCTGTTACAACACTCACTCACTCACTCACAATCACCCGAAGAATAAAGCCAACCTATCCCCCCCCCCCCCCCCCCCCCTCCCCTCCCCCCCGCCCCCAAGGCCGTCCACACGCAAGCTATTATAGCTGTGCGATTCTCCGCAAGTTTCTCGCGAAGGAGAGCCATGCTATAGAGAGAGAATGCCTCGAGTTTTTCATCCACCCAAATGCAGGATGCGTAACTATTCATAGGCATGACGGTGGGTGGGGCTGGGGGTGTGGTGGGTGGGTGTGGTGTGGGAATGACTGTAATTGATACAGAAAGAGATTGTATTGATGACCTGCAGCCAATACAGGTGACATTTATTGCGTTAGCATGTTTTAAAAAAGGACGATCTGAAATGACCCGCTGCCTCGTTTCGGCCTTTGATTATCACCTCTCTCTCTCTCTCTTCTCTCTCTCTCTCTCCGTCTCTCTCTCTCTCCTCTAGATAGATAGATAGATAGAAGATAAATACACACACGTGGCGTCCTGTGCAGAGAGAAGAGATAGAGAGATAGAGAGAGAGAAAGAAGAGAGAGAGAGAGAGAGAGAGAGAGAGATGATGAGAGACAGAGACAAGACAGAGACAGAGAGACAGAGACTACGTACACTTTTGTCAATCCAACTTTTTTCATACTGCATAGTTGAACAGATCATAAGCACGCCATTTGAAGAGTGGTTTCACTGCAACATGTTTTTGAATAAAGCTGGTAAGGGTTTCAGTACGATGAAGAATGACCCTTTATGATTTAACTTGAGGTTTCCATGTGATAAAGGAAGAGACCTTTATGATGTATTTGTAGGTTTCAGCGTGATAAAGGAATGAACCTTTATGATGTAACATTGTAGGTTTCAGTGTGATCATGGAATGACCGTTCATGTATGTAACATTGTAGTTTCAGTGTGAGAAAAGGAATAACCCATTATCAGTAAACGCTGTAGGTTTCATGTGAAAAAGAATACCCTTTATTATTAAAAAGGTTCCCAAGATATGCTTTTTGCAATTCGTTTAAATCGATATTGTGGTTCTTAAACTGAAATTCTGTCATCCCTTCTTAGAAATATACGAGTGACAATACTGAAAGGTAATCAAAAGGGCCACACCCAACCATACACACAGAAAGAAACACATACACACGCACATAAACACACACAAAAAAACCACAAACACACCTATGCACACACGCACACATGAACCCTCACACACACACACACATGTCGCGCGCACACACACCCAAACACCCACACACACACACAACGACACACACACACACACACACTCACACACCCACACAACACACACTTAACATGCCTTGACGGTTTTTCTCCGTTAAACATGTGTTTTCCACTTTACAAATTTTTGTTTGACGATTAGAACGTCGAAACAAATTCCCATATTACATTATACATCTGAAAAAACTCCCAAGAACAAGTTTGAAATAACGCCCAAGTCCAAGTTCAACCAACGGTTGAGGCACGATCCGACACATTAGCTGTATAATATATGCTGACGTCAGTCAGGGGGCTCTTGACGTTAACATCAGTGCACAGCCCCCTTTGCTAAAGTGCCATCTCTCTAAATCTACTCAGAACTAACTAGCCTACTATTAACAGAAAGACAAAATAGAAAAACAAAAGAAAGAAAAGAAATTTAGGGAACAAAAAATACACTCACATATCAACTACTAGTCAAAAGCCATCTGCATATCCTTCCTGAGTGTACACATGTTTTCCTTCTCTGTTGAAATCAGACTCCTCCAATTCCCCCTCCCAAGGTGCTTTGTGGTGCTTGCGTGTGTGTGCAAACCTGCGTGCATCCGTGGCGTGTATGCGTTCATTCCGTGCACGTGCTCGCGTGTGTGAGTGTGAGTGTGGTGTGAGTGTAGTGGTGTGGATTGCTTTAATTAATATTTTATTTTTGTCCCAACAAGGGATGGGTGGGAAAAAAACTACCTTGTTCATCTCATACCTGGTAAAATAAAATGTCGTTCTTTCATTCGTTCGTTTGTTCGTGCTGAAGTTTACCACATATTGCACTCTTTTACCTACGCGGCAAGGTAACTACTTGCGACGAACGTTAAACGTTCTCAGGGGACGGTATAAAATTGGTAAACACAAGAGCTGAGACTGGTGACGCGAAGTTCACTGTATGTGTGTGAGCGGGCCGCTTGGCTAGTTGACATTCAGTTTGGAGTACACACCAAGAAAATGGGAGGGAACCCCAACCACTTTCTGTACACACCTCACGTCAGCATTAAAACGCGCGGAAAGTGGTGAGGCACTGCTTAAACGCCAATAGGTTTTCGAGCGATGACGTCACGTTTCTACCGGAAGCGAACGGAAACCTCCCTGTGGAAGCCTAATATCATTCGATGAACGCCAGCAGCAAAAGAGAACGTCAAGTACAAGGACAAGTTAGGCTAGATGGGGAGTGGTAGATCTCGCTATCGCTAAAAATAGGTTTGGTTGAATGGATTTGATCCCTTCGATTCACTGAAAGAGTTGGGAGCGGATTTCCCGTTCCAGTCCATGGTTACGGTTTAGGCCCACAGAACGCTATAAAATCTCTTTATATACTCAAAGCGCACACTGCTTTCTCAAGATCAGCCAGAACAAAGCATGGTCATGCAACCACAAGCCAAGCCCTTGATCCATACCTTACCTACTGACTCTGAGGCAGATCTCATTTCCGTTTCTTTTCACATGAGCCTTCATCTTCCTGTTCGTCTGCTAGACTTTTCACTCAAAATCCAGTGCCCTACAAATGGCGAAAGAACGCAAGTAGTGCACAAGTCATTGCACGATTCAGCTACTTTGCTGACATTATGGCATTACACTAATTTACTGACCACACACAAATTCAAGCTAAAACGATCCGTTTTATATTCAGAATTGTTATTAACAGAGCCAGGGCGATTTTCGTCTGTTGCAACATGACTTTCGTCGCTGTAAAACGCCCGAACTCTATAGCCTTTTCTGGCAGGGGGGGGGAAGTGGGGGGTGAAAGGCCGCAATCCCTCGCTTCTCTCACCCAAATACAACATGGTTCTCTCTCTCTCGTCACTCCTCATCATCCCTTCCATCTCTCTCTCTCTCACATGCACACACACACACACACCCACACACACACACACACACACGTAATTCACGTCACAAACAGAAACAGAGAACAACACACACACACACACACACACACACACACCGCTTTACTGGAGATTTTCGTTCGTTTCAAAAGCACCATGTCTCCCTGCTGATGTTTGCAAAGCAGATATCACACACCTCTCTGCTCCCCAGGTGTGTGTCCAGAAAATACGCTATATAGTACGTGCTAGTGTTGTTGTGTGTGTGTGAAGAGAGAGAGAAGAGAGTGTGGTGTGTATGCGTGCACGCAGGCACGCGCGCGCCGCACGGTTTGTGATGTGTGTGTGTGTGGAGACATGCCAGTTTTGCCGCGTTGCCAATTGCCGCGAGCCATAGGGTTTAGGGTTAGGGAATAGGTTTAGGGATACGGTTAGGGATAGGTTAGGGATAGGGTTAGGGAAACCGTTAGGGTTACGGATAGGGAGAGGAGGTAGGTTACGGTTAGCCGCGCAATAGCGGCCAGCGGAAGCAGCTGGGTGACGTGGCAAAGTTGCACGCGCAAACTGGGTGTGTGTGTGTGATGTGTGTGTTCGTTCATGAATTCAAGGCCGTGTGTTTGGTGTTCCTTACTTTCGTCACGTTGTTGTGTGTTCGTGATCTAATGTGTTCCTGTTTTCAACGCCCGACGCTCGAGTATGTGTGTAGCGACCCTACTTACATAATAATTGGCAGATTGGATTTCTTGTAAGTGGCAGTAGCGTGCATACAGATCGTTTCTCGACGGCGTGACAAGTGCGGCTGTTCACACTGCCTACAAGGGACCGATCAATTGAGCAATGTGTTGAAGGGAGGGAGGGGGATGAGGAAGGGTGGGGACAGGCGGAGGAGGGGGAGAGGGAGACTTGAAGGCTGCGTCTTGCCTTGCCTTAGGTCACAGGCAGTGTTTGTGAAGTTGCTGACAGACGAAGGGTTTGACTGCACCTAAGGCTAAACATGGATGATTAGATTGGACGGGGAAAGGTACACATGTAACATTTCCCGTACACAAGCACTGATTTTTTTTCTTCCAGAAAGTTGATAGACATTCACCAAGTCATGCACTTATACGTCATGGGTTGTGGCTGCTACGAGTACTATCAAGGCTTCCGGTTTCGGTAATAAGCAGTGTAACTTGCCATAAACGGCGATGTTCTTGGATGTGAACGCTGTCACTTATTGTGTTCAATTACTCGCTTTCTAGCTTTCCAGCTTGTATACCCATGGCGGTCAAATATCGTCAGTATGTGAACAGAGCAGTGATGAGAAATCACAGAAACAAATCATGACTAGCCATAAGATAACTATGACTCAAAGGCGTTTACGCTGGTGTCATTGAAAAAGGTATGAAAAAGGCTGCTATGAACATGCTGAGAATGCTAGAATGAGTCAGAAATGAACTGCAATAATTTGCTGTTTTCAGTTTACGACTTATTACAAACATAATATTGCAGCTCATAATCTCATGTCTTAATAGTATGTACACCAACGAAAATTATCATTGTAAATTTACTGTGTCCATGCCGCCAAAATCACTGCGCTTTATTTTCACTGTAAAGATGATGTAAAAAAAATAAACACAGTATTTTTTTAGTGACGATATTTACTATGTCTATTAAGAAAACATCATTATGACCTTTGA
>CM031621.1:66487383-66489883 GCA_018398815.1 Conus ventricosus
GTCATGTGGGTTTTTTCTGCCCCGACCGGCTCCTGCCCAGAGTTGAGTTTGCTGCGGACTCAGTTGGGAAGACTGGGACCACACAGTCGAGTTTCATCCACTTAATGGATGCGTTTCTGAGAGTGTTGCTCAAATTTCCTGACCAACACTGCAGGTGCCTGTATCTCTCGGGCCTGGTTGACGCCAGGATATATTATGAAAGGAAGCGTAGAGTACAGCCCTGTCATGTAGTCTCAGACCGAAATGGAAATCCGTAGCATCATCTTAATCATCCTCATTCCCATTGATCAGCATTAAAAAAAAAGAAAAGAAAAAAAAAGTTATTCGACGGTATGCTCAATTCATGTGACGTATAGCCAGCGGACCGCAAAGGGCCATATCAGGGCTGTCACCTTGCCATGGTATCCCTCCCCATAGATGGTAAAAACGCCATACGCACACAATACATTAAAGTGTTGTTTTTGTGTTTAAACACGATGGAATTGTTTTAAAATCATTCTTCTGTAATATCGTATACCAGATGAAAAATCCTTACCTCATTCAGGAACTAAAAAAAATCTTTTCAGGTGGGACCTTTCTGAACAAGGTTTTCAAAGTGTCTGCTGTGACGTGTTCATGTCTGACATCTTGGAAGTCCCAACGCTTTTTAAGAACAATGGTTTATAGTGAGTGGAACGTCACAGGCAAGGCTCTGCAGAGCTTTTCGCCTTTTGAAAATACTGGTGTGTGTAAAAGAAGTGTCCTGTGTATGATAGTCACAATACTGGTGTGTGTGAAAGAATTTTCCTGTGTATGATAGTCACAATACTGGTGTGTGTGAAAGAAGTGTCCTGTGTATGATAGTCACAATACTGGTGTGTGTAAAAGAAGTGTCCTGTGTATGATAGTCACAATACTGGTGGGGTGAAAGAAGTGTCCAGTGTATGATAGTCACAATTCTGGTGTGTGTAAAAGAAGTGTCCTGTGTATGATAGTCAAAATTTCTGGTGTGTGAAAGAAGTGTCCAGTGTATGATAGTCACAATTCTGGTGTGTGTAAAAGAATGTCCTGTGTATAATAGTCGCAAAGCTGTTTCTTCTTTATGACCATCACAAACTTATGCTTAAAAAAAACCCCAACATCATTACTGTTTGAATTGATTTGAAAGAGTTTGCTATCCGTTTGCGTGTTCCAGTCCTCTTGTGAGTGTTCTTTGTTTGAAGAAGTTTTATTTCCCATTTCCAATCACATACAGATTTACAGTATATGTCAAAATTAAAACAGCCACAAGCTAGTGCTGATAGTGTGTTCAAAGGTGTCTAATGACACATGGGAGAGGACTTTGACATGAGCCTGACGTTTAGCTTTCAGATCGCTGTAAAGGATAGATAGTGTGTTCAAAGGTGTCTAATGACACATGGAGAGGTCTTTGACATGAGCCTGACGTTTAGCTTTCAGATCGCTGTAAAGGATAGATAGTGTGTTCAAAGGTGTCTAATGACCATGGGAGAGGACTTTACATGACCTGACGTTTAGCTTTCAGATCACTGTAAAGGATAGATAGTGTGTTTCAAAGGTGTCTAATGACACAATGGAGAGGACTTTGACATGAGCCTGACGTTTAGCTTTCAGATCGCTGTAAAGGATAGATAGTGTGTTCAAAGGTGTCTAATGGACACATGGGAGAGGACTTTGACATGAGCCTGACGTTTAGCTTTCAGATCGCTGTAAAGGATAGATAGTGTGTTCAAAGGTGTCTAATGACACATGGGAGAGGTCTTTGACATGAGCCTGACGTTTAGCTTTCAGATCGCTGTAAAGGATAGATAGTGTGTTCAAAGGTGTCTAATGACACATGGGAGAGGTCTTTGACATGAGCCTGACGTTTAGCTTTCAGATCGCTGTAAAGGATAGATAGTGTGTTCAAAGGTGTCTAATGACACATGGGAGAGGACTTTGACATGAGCCTGACGTTTAGCTTTCAGATCGCTGTAAAGGATAGATAGTGTGTTCAAAGGTGTCTAATGACACATGGAGAGGACTTTGACATCAGCCTGACGTTTAGTTTTCAGATCGCTGTAAAGGATAGATAGTGTGTTCAAAGGTGTCTAATGACACATGGGAGGACTTTGACATGAGCCTGACGTTTAGCTTTCAGATCGCTGTAAAGGATAGATAGTGTGTTCAAAGGTGTCTAATGACACATGGGAGAGGACTTTGACATGAGCCTGACGTTTAGCTTTGAGATCGCTGTAAAGGATAGATAGTGTTTCAAAGGTGTCTAATGACACATGGGAGAGGACTTTGACATGAGCCTGACGTTTAGCTTTCAGATCGCTGTAAAGGATAGATAGTGTGTTCAAAGGTGTCTAATGACACATGGGAGAGGACTTTGACATGAGCCTGACGTTTAGCTTTCAGATCGCTGTAAAGGATAGATAGTGTGTTCAAAGGTGTCTAATGACACATGGGAGAGGACTTTGACATGAGCCTGACGTTTAGCTTTCAGATCGCTGTAAAG
>CM031621.1:66494883-66497383 GCA_018398815.1 Conus ventricosus
CATGTCATGACACTGGAAAAGTGTCATGTTACTTCCATGCAAATCATCGTGAGCATACCACTCTTAGACCTGGACCAGCGAGGCATCGCATATTAACAAAGACATACCCGACAGTGTACCTGTGGAAGAATGGAGATACACTGGAGACCCATCGTTCAGACAACACAGAATGAGAGCTCTGGATGAAGCATTCACGCTCTCCCCAAAGAGGACTGTGGCCATTAAAATCACCCAACAGCAAAGGTCGTGGAAGTTTCTCAGTCGGACCAGCTCCTGTCGACTAATAAATACGGATGGAGATAGGCCTGAATAGCTCAGTGGTAGAACGCCGGACTCGTAATCTTGGTGATCCTGGGGTTGCGGGTTCGAATCTCCGCCGGGCCGTTTCGGTACAGGGTTTTTTTTTCCATCGGAGTTAACATTTGTTCTGACTCCATTTCCCATACAGTCCTTCGAATGAGACTATATACCGAGGTTCCGTGTGTGAACGCACGCATAACATCTTGCACACACGTAAAACCCCATCACCAACTTTCGGAAGAGAAGGCCAGTTTGGCCGTTGGTATGGATGACACGTTACATGTAGCATACACCTTCCCAGAAGCTGGAGTATGGCAGCCTTGATGGCGGGTTAAAAAAAACCAGTCATGCACACAACATTCCAACGCCCTTTGTTGGGTAGATGGGATTTATCCAAGCCTGTCTATACAGGGAGTGTCCGTAGGAGTGTCAGACTGCGAACACAGAAACAAACAGAAGGAAAAGGTAGAGGTAAATATAAAGAACATGCTGTTACCCCTTCATGCAAAACAGTTTCAGTGGCTAAAGCTTGGAGAGAAGCAATATTAAGATTGACAGGGCTGAACTAAAGAGATATCTAGCTGCAGAAAGCTGCAGGTTTGTTTTTGAAAGAACATTGAAGCCATGAGGATGACAACATTTTTGACCTGGGAATCTGCGTCTCCAGGAGAACAATCACCAAAAGCTTCAAGTGGTGACAGAGAAGCTTTGAATCCTCAGATTCTAAATGACAACCCAACCCTGGATGGTCAAGTAGAATGACTACTCTATATACTCGTTGATAATCTTGAATACTTGTTGACAGTTCTTGTAAGTTCTCTAAATTGATCACTGGGTAATTCACACCGTATAGAGAACCACATGAACCAGTGTCTGAATAGCGAGTCCTAGGGGGGAGAACAATGCGTGCATACGCATGTCGCTACCATCACTAGTATCACTACTGTACTGGTGCAGCTGCTGCTGCTGCTCTTGCTGTTATGACCACCACAATCACTACTACTACTATTGCAGCTGTCACAGCTGCTATAACTGCTGGTGGTGCTACTGCTGCTGCTGCTGACGATATGGCTGTTGCTACGTTTCTTTCTTTTTTCTACTCCTGCTGCTGCTGTTCCCGCTACTACTACTACTACTACTACTACTACTACTACTACTACTACTACTACTACTACTACTACTACTACTACTACTGCTACTACTACTACGGCTGCTGCTGTTGCTGCTGCTGTTATTTTACTGCTGCAACTACTACTACTACTACTACTACTACTACTACTACTACTACTACTACTACTACTACTACTACTGCTGCTGCTGCTGCTGCTGCTGCTGGTACTACTACTACTACTACGACTTCCACTACTACTACTTCTACTGCCACCACCACCACTACTACTACTGCTACTACCACCATCACAACCATCACTACTACCATCACAACCACCACCATCATTACCACCACCACTACTACTACTACTACTACTACTACTACTACTACTACTACTACTACTACTGCTGTTGCTGCCACTGCTGCTGTTGTTGCTATTGCTGTGATGTTTTTACTATCACTGATACTGCTAGTATGAATTCAACTCGTTTAGTGACACTAGTGCTACTGCTGCTGCTGCTCAATCTACTGCCATGTTTACACAGATCCTTGCCGCCATGTTGTTCTGTTGCCTCCCAGGAGAAGTCGGGGACTGGAAGAACCACATGACAGTGGCTCAGAGTGAACGCCTGGACGCCGCCATGACACATCTCAAGTCATGTGACTACCGCTTCCGCTTCACGCTGTAGAGGAGGACTGTGGGAATCTCTCTGCCGCTACCTGTTCAACACTTGGGTGCAATAATTATTGTGGGAGTCTCTCTGCCGCTACCTGTTCAACCCTTGGGTGCAATAATTATTGTGGGAGTCTCTCTACCGCTACCTGTTCAACCCTTGGGTTCAATGAAACTGTGGGAGTCTCTCTACCGCTACCTGTTCAACCCTTGGGTGCAATAATTATTGTGGGAGTCTCTCTGCCGCTACCTGTTCAAACCTTGGGAGCAATAATTATTGTGGGAGTCTCTCTGCCGCCACCTGTTCAAACCTTGGGTTCAATAAAAACGAGATGGTGGAAAATGATTGGGACAGCTGCTGTTGTCATTTGAACATTTCTCATTTCTTCATTTTATCGTGGTTTGCATTTTGTGAT
>CM031621.1:66517620-66522620 GCA_018398815.1 Conus ventricosus
ACAATAAATGCATAACACATGTTTGTCTTCTAGGGACATTTTTGGTGCAGTAAAGTACAAAATCATCAAATTTCTACATCTGCTGTATCATCTACTGGGAGCAGGACTGCTCCCAGCTGGTTTGTTGGGCAGTTGAGGGCGCTACTTCTCTGGGTCCCCCCGCACCTTCGGGTGTATCTTTTCCTTCTCGTTTTGAATACAGTTGTTCATAAAATAAATCTCCATGTCAAATTTCATTCCGATAATTTGGAACATCACCTACGATAATTTGGAACATCACCTATGTCTTTTTCAAGAAAAGGCATAGATCTATCAAAAAAATTTACGATTTTATAAATCACAAAAAAAGAAAACAAACAAACAAACAAACAAACAAACATTCAGTGATCTTTTGCCTTATTTCATCCATTAATTTTGACATTTGATCGTATAATCAAACCATTTACTCGCTTATTGTGCACACCTTGGATATATTTTTTCAATACCTCTAATTCAGGAACAGAACATTGTAACAGATTTTGAAAGGGCCTTCGATTCGTTACTCTGAACATTGTTATAAAAAGCTTTGGGGTTCTTTAATTTTGATGTTCGAACAATCATATTGGTCAAAGTACTGTACATAAATATAATTTCTTGTGTATAGAAAAACGACCACTTTTCTCGATGGTTTAATGTTAAAAGAAGCGTTAGACAAGGCAACCCTTGTTAGCCTTACTTGTACCTCATATGTGCCAAAATATTGTCAGTTATGATTCGTCAGACTGAACGAATTGAAGGAACTGAACTACGTACACTTGGAACTCTCCTCCCTTAATTCTCGGATAAGACATCTTGTTGTCTCGATGGCTCAGAACAGCTCTTTAAAGAAGGTATTAGTACAATGTTTACCTTCGGGAAGATCTCTGGCTTGAAAAAGAGTTTTGAGAATACCCAATTCGTACGAAATGGAGCAGAAGAGGTTGCGGTTGTAACGTTTCTGTATGACATGCATTTTGTTTGGGACCCAGTTATTTTCAAAGTATAGAGAATAGAGTTTTCTCTAAATACAGAACGCGTTCCAGACTCAAACTTTGATGATAAGCTCTAAGACCCAAGATTACTGCCACGGAATGGTCAAGAAGAAAGTGAACACCTTTAGGAGAAGTTGCAGTGCTAAAGACACTTGTCCTGTCAAAACTGACGCATTTGTTTATAGACCTAAGCAACCTCCGTGACTTTTGTTTTAAACAAATATTATTCAAGAACTTGAAGCATGTTTTCACAAATGTATATGAGATGAAAGGAGAGGCAAAATAAAATGAAAAGAGCTGTTATGTTTTTCGTATGACCGAGGGGATGGGGATGGGGGTTTAGGGGTCTAAAGGTGATCACCTTTTCTGCTTTCATAGCAATTATGACGATTAACTTGCTGAAGAGACTACATACTGGTTCAGATTTGAACGTCTTTGAGTACGGTCCCTACCCTTATATTATAACAGCCTTACAAAACCATGGGGATGACCATGGTAACCTGGATAAGTGACACACAGATTTCCCTTTGTGGAAAGATGGTCTAAGGCACTACAACAACAACAAAAAATTGTGTACCAAATGTCTTTCAGAAAATGGTGGTGAGTTCTTAGCAGAATGTAGTCATAACAACGCGAACACTGTCAGGGAAAGATGCTGTACTGTGCATGTTGACGAAGGGATAGACGCTAAGATTTTCCACATCAAACAGTTCTCAGACACAGACAGAATTTTCCTTAGTGGCATGGAATTCAAAGAAAGATATCCAGCAATTCACAGAACAAATGTTCTTTTATAATAATGAGGTAATGAGTTAAATATTCAACTGACGGATCGTTAAACGAGTATGGACGCCAAAATTTTGGTAATTATTTTAAAAGGCAGTAAAGCTGGAAAATATTAATTGTCTGTTTTTTTTTCCATGCCATCCTATGTCTTGTCTCGTCTGTTGTGTTCCCTGAAACCTTTCCTCTTTGTGTGCTGTCATTTGTTTGTTATTGTCGTGGTAAGTGGAATGTGTATGTGTGCGTGTGCGTGTGCGTGCGCGCGCACGCGCGCGCGCGCATGTGTGTATGTATGTATGTATGTGTGTGTGTGTGTGTGTGTGTGTGTGTGTGTGTGTGTGTGTGTGTTTGTGTGTGTGTGTGTGTGTGTGTGTGTGTGTGAGTGTGTGTGTGTGTGTGTGTGTGTGTGTGTGTGTGTGTGTGTGTGTGTGAGTGCGTGCGTGCATGCGTGCGTGCGTGCGTGCGTGCGTGTGTGTGTGTGTGTGTGTGTGTGCTGTACAGTCATATTTATTTTGCTGTCGACTTGGCTAAGTGTTTTCCATTAGAAGGAATATGTTAGTTTATATTCTTTGATTATTGACCCATTCGATCCACGTGAATTGTGAACCAGCGTTATTCCCCACCCCCATCCTTATCTGTAGAAAGATTTCTGTGGTAACGTTCAGTAAACAAACATGCTTTGAGGAAAATGTATTTCTGTAGTCGATGAATCACATTCCTTGACGCCTTTATTGATATGGTAAACAGAAGAGAGAGGGATGCATGACACAGACCAGGGACAGCAGGAAGAGGGAGAGTCAGCTGTGCCTGGGGTTGATGTCAGCTGTGCCTGGGGTTGATGTCAACTGTCCCTGGGGTTGATGTCAACTGTGTCTGGGGTTGATGTCACCCGTGCCTGGGGTTGATGTCAGCTGTGCCTGGGATTGATGTCAGCTGTGCCTGGGGTTGATGTCAACTGTGCCTGGGGTTGATGTCAGCTGTGCCTGGGGTTGATGTCAACTGTGTCTGGGGTTGATGTCAACTGTGCCTGGGGTTGATGTCAACTGTGTCTGGGGTTGATGTCAACTGTGCCTGGGGTTGATGTCAACTGTGTCTGGGGTTGATGTCAACTGTGTCTGGGGTTGATGTCAACTGTGCCTGGCGTTGATGTCAACTGTGTCTGGGGTTGATGTCAACTGTGCCTGGGGTTGATGTCAACTGTGCCTGGGGTTGATGTCAGCTGTGCCTGGGGTTGATGTCATCTGTGCCTGGGGTTGATGTCAGCTGTGCCTGGGGTTGATGTCAACTGTGACTGGGGTTGATGTCAGCTGTGTCTGGGGTTGATGTCAACTGTGTCTGGGGTTGATGTCAACTGTGTCTGGGGTTGATGTCAACTGTGCCTGGGGTTGATGTCAACTGTGTCTGGGGTTGATGTCAACTGTGTCTGGGGTTGATGTCAACTGTGCCTGGGGTTGATGTCAGTTGTGCCTGGGGTTGATGTGTTGGTGTCAACTGTGCCTGGGGTTGATGTCAACTGTGCCTGGGGTTGATGTCAACTGTGTCTGGGGTTGATGTCAGCTGTGCCTGGGGTTGATGTGTTGATGTCAACTGTGCCTAGGGTTGATGTCAACTGTGCCTAGGGTTGATGTCAACTGTGCCTAGGGTTGATGTCAACTGTGCCTGGGGTTGATGTCAACTGTGCCTGGGTTGATGTCAACTGTGCCAGGGGTTGATCTCAACTGTGCCTGGGGTTGATGTCAACTGTGCCTGGGGTTGATGTGTTGATGTCAACTGTGCCTAGGGTTGATGTACTGTGTCTGGGGTTGATGTCAACTGTGTCTGGGGTTGATGTCAACTGTGTCTGGGGTTGATGTCAGCTGTGCCTGGGGTTGATGTGTTGATGTCAACTGTGCCTGGGGTTGATGTCAGCTGTGCCTGGGGTTGATGTCAACTATGCCAGGGGTTGATGTCAACTGTGCCTGGGGTTGATGTCAACTGTGCCTGGGGTTAATGTCAACTGTGCCTGGGGTTGATGTCAACTTGCAGACAAAGCTAGTTTGTCCACAGGTGTTTTGGAAGTTTACTTCTTGTCATGAAGTTTACGGTTTGGAATGTGTTGACTGTTTTGTTGGGAGATGGACATTAAGAATGCAGAAACAACAACAACAACAACAACAACAACAACAACAACAGCATCACCTTGCACTGTGTTAGTGTGTTTGTTAGTATTTGGGCTTTTGGGCTTCTCTTCAGCTGGTGAAGTATGATGTATGTTGTGCTTCCAAACCTTTGTCATTCTTCTTTGTAATGTTAGCAGTTGTAAGTTTGTTTGTTTTTGTTTTGTTTTGTTAAGAGAGTACTAATGTAGCGCCTATCCTCGGCCAGAGACCAAGCTCTAAGCACTTTACAATCCGCATTCTCGTTTACACAACGGGCTGCCTACCTGGGTAGAGCCGATTGAAGAGCTGCCTGCTGGCGCTTTATTCAGTCGTTTCCCGTGACATTCAGTTAATATCGTTGATTCAATTAATTAAACAGCTCTTTCATTCTTTCGATTTTTCACGCAGAGTGCATGCTATGTGTCACGTGTCATCCATACCAACGGTCAAACTGGCCTTCTCTTCCGAAAGTTGGTGATGGGAATTTTCGTGTGTGAAAGATGTTATGCGTGCGTTCACACACGGAACCTCGGTTTATAGTCTCATTTGAAGAACTATTTGGGGAATGGAGTTAGAACCAATCTTAACTCAGAGGGGAATATCCCCTGTACTGAAACGGCCGGGTGGAGATTCGAACCCGCAACCCCAGGATCACCAAGATTGCGAGTCCGGCGTTCTACCAATCGAGCTATACCGGCCCCCAACGGTAATAATGAGAAGAGTAACACAGACTGCAGTGATGTTGCTGAGAAGGCAAAATACTGATACACACACTGTGCAAAGCATTTTTTAAACACACTATTCACAAAAGGTCCAGTTTTGACAACAGTGTTTTCTATAGACATCAATACAAGATTAACACGATGACTAAAGAGAAAAAGCAAACACACTTTCAGTGAGTACAGAGTCCACTCCGATTGGCTGAGGACTTTGCGTTAAGAACAGCTGAGGCTGCTGTAGCAAACGACACGTATTCCATGTCAGTGCGTCCGTCTATTCGTCTGTTCTCTCTTTATGGGGTATTTTATGGAAGGAAAGGTTTTCGATTTCCAAAGACATACAATCAAGT
>CM031621.1:66527620-66535120 GCA_018398815.1 Conus ventricosus
TTCCATGCAGAACAATGCGTCTTTGACAGTTAATGGCAGCTTTCCCCAATTTGCATGCCTGCAAGATATATCTCTAAAAATGAGTTTTGAGAGGAGAGAAAGCCTTCCTTTCGAGATGGGCGGATGTGGAAAAAAAAGTTAAAGAAACAACTTAAATTGGATTATGTACTATTTCTCTCTCTCTCTCCTCTCTCTCTCTCTCCTCTCTCTCTCCTCTCATCTTCCTCTCTCCTCTCCCAGTCTCTCTCTCTCCTCTCTCTCTCTCTCTGTATGTGTGTGTGTGTGTGTGTGTGGTGTGTGTGGTTGTGGTGTGTGAGAAGAGAGAGAGAGAGAGAGAGAGAAGAGAGAGAGAGAGAGAGAGAGAGAGAGAGAGAGAGAGAGAATGTGTGTGTGCGTGCGTGCGTGCGTGTGTGTGTGTGTGTGTGTGTGTGTGTGTGTGTGTGTGTGTGTTTACAGAAAAGAACTCTTTTCTCATTCGAGCCAGCATAAACTTTCTTATGTTAGGACAACTTTGTTTCTTCTGTGCTGATTTGTTGTTTTTGGTTGTTTGTTTTGTTGTTTTAGTGGTCGGAGGTGGTTACATCTCCTACCATAAGGAAATGGATGAGTTCAAGAAAAAGAACCCCGACTTCCCCTGCTACAACCTTGTCCTTTGAGGACACCAAGAGGTCTGCTGCAGACAGTCCATGTGTTTGCTGTGTATTGATGCGTCTGATTCTTTTGTGTTTTGGTGTGTCCCAGTGTGTGTGTGTGAGACCCATTCTTTTTGGCGCCATCTACAATGTGGCGATCAATGATTTGGAAAGAAAGTAAGAAGTAAAAATTAAAGAAAAAAAAGAACTGAAAGACAGATAGAAAGGAAACCAGTAAGAGAAGAAAAGAATAAGAGAATGAATGTAAAAAAGAGAAGAGAAGAAGAAGAAGAAGAAGAAAAAGAAAGAAAGAAAAAGAAGAAGCATAAATAGAAGAATAAGAGAGAAAGAAAGAAAGAAGGAAGGAAAGAAAAAAAAAAAAAAGAAAAAAAAAAGTAAAAAGAAAGAAAAAAAGGACGGACAGAAAGATTGAAGCGACTATAGAAAAAAAAGTAATAAAAGAACGAATTAACGAAAATACAGAGAGAGAGAGAGAGAGAGAGAGAGAGAGAGAGAGAGAGAGAGAGAGAGAGACAGACAGACAGACAGACAGACAGACAGACAGACAGAGACAGAGAGACACAGAGAGAGACACAGGCAGAGAGAGACAGACAGAGGAAGGGAGGGAGGGACGTAAGGAGGGGGGGGGGGGGGGGGGCTGAGGAAACAAATGGAAAAAAAAAACAGCAATAACAGCAAACTTGTACCGGCATTCACATGAATTCCAAATGCTCGACATGAAACACGTAGTTTGTGTGTGTGTGTGTGTGTGTGTGTGTGTGTGTGTGTTGGTTGGTTTTTGTTTGTTCGTTCGTTTTTTTGTTTGTTTGTTGTTTGTTTTCAAAGTTAATTATACACGCATAACGTGGTGCTTTTGACCATTTCCTGCATTCGTTTCTTTCTCCAACAGAACCCTGCCAAAGTCATTGAGGGCCTGGCACGGTTCCTTGGAGTGAAGGCCTCTCCAGAACTTCTGCAGCAGATCGCTGACGCCACCAACTTCAGCAAGATGAGAGGAGCTGACAAGACCAAGCAGCAGAGATCGGAAATACCAAAGCTCCAAATGTACCGAAAAGGTCAGTAGTGCCTACCCATTTTCTTTTTTTTCTTCTTTTTGCGCTGTCCCATCTTCTGTGCCAGCTCAGTGGTATTGTACCCCCGCCACTCATTCCGACCCTCCCGTCCATAGCCACAGCCCGACCCGGCCCGCCGCAGCCCCGGTGTCGCGTGAAATCTGGAACGTGATATCTGGGAAGGTTTCCCAGATATCACAGATTTTTTGGGGGAACGCGTTCCCAAAATGTACTGTGATATCTGGGAAGGCCCGTGATATCTTGGAACGTGGTCTTTCAGAGCTCAGAAGGGCAGAAAGAAGACGAAAAAAAGAATTGATTTGTCGAGATAAGGTAGGAAACAATATATTTAGATGCAATTGAGATCTTTGGCCTTCTTGTCACTTTTTTTTCCCCATTAATTTCTTGGCATGATTTTCACAAAGTACTCTCTTTCTGGGGCTTCTTTGCGTAATTTCAACAAATGTTTACAAAATAGAGGAATGAAAACTTTTTTTTTTTTCTGAGGCCTTCTATTGAGGCCTTCTTGGCGTGATTGCAAAATCTGCTAGGAAGGCCGCATTTAGTCTATTCTCTCTCTTTAGACGTTCCCAGATCTCCACACCAGTTCCCAGATTTCACGATTGGAAGTTCAGGAAATCTGGGAACGCGTTCCCAGATATCACGGTAAATCTGGTTCCCAGATATTATACGACACTGGCACCTGCAATCTACAAGAAGCGGTCAATGTCAAGTCGTCAAGAGGCAACCCACTGAAGGAGACACTGCACTGCTTCCGGATCACTTGGGCGCTGTTCAGAAGTACTTGCGCTGATTCAACATACGCAGGACACCTTCTAAGCCCCCTACTGACGACAATAATTGCTATGTCGCGGAGCCGGCGTGAGTGAGTTCTCCCTCCATCGGGCGCCGCCACGTCCGTCCAACGACAGCCCCCATGAACTTGCCGATTCCGGTGACCCCGATAGAAATCGTTATGATTATTGTTATGATTCTTGTTATGATCATCATCATATCATCTTTTTTATGTATCTGCAACTATTCCATAAACCACATCACCACCACCACTACCACCACCATCACCATCAAGAACATCTACCACTACCACTGCTACTACCACCATCACCAGTACTACCATCATCACCAACAATACCACTATTACAATTACTACTACTACTACCACTACTACTGCTGCTGCTGCTACTGCTACACTACTACTACTACTACTACTACTACTACTACTACTACTACTACTACTACTGATAGTAAACGATGATTGTAAGTTGACGAAGGCGGCGATGGTGTTGGTGATGATCATGATGATGACATTGATGTTGTTGAAGTTGCTGCCAATGTTCCCTCACCCACTGACGCTCACATTTCTCGTGAGATGTAACAGGTCTGTGACCGTTACAACATTAACTGTGGTTCTTTTTGATGTAACAGGCCTGTCACCGTTACAACATTAACTGTGGTTCTTTTTGATGTAACAGGCCTGTCACCGTTACAACATTAACTGTAGTTCTTTTTGATGTAACAGGCCTGTCACCGTTACAACATTAACTGTGGCTCGTGAGATGTAACAGGCCTGTCACTGTAACAACATTAACTGTAGTTCTTTTTGATGTAACAGGCCTGTCACCGTTATAACATTAACTGGGGTTCTTTTTTTCTTTCCTTCTTCACAGGAGACGTCGGGGACTGGAAGAACTACCTGACTGTGGCTCAGAGTGAACGCCTTGACGCCGCCATGACACATCTCAAGTCATGTGACTACCGCTTCCGCTACACGCTGTAGAGAACTTGTGTGTCTCTCGCATTGTTGGGACGGACATGTTTTCACCAATTCGTTGGCAGCCAGTGGAAAGGTCGTATAGTGAAGAGTTTGGGGGGAAATGAAAAAGAAAAAGAAAAAAGAAAGAAAAACAAAACAAAAAAAAACCAACAAGGAAAGTTGGAATTAAACCTAAGATAGCTTAGCCTGGCATAGGTCAGTTAAATTTTTCTTCTTCTTCTTTTCTTCTTCTCTTCTTCTTCTTCTTCTTCTTCTTCTTCTTCTTCTTCTTCTTCTTCGTCGTCGTCGTCGTCGTCATCATCATCATCGTCATCGTCATCATCATTATCATCATCATCATCGTCTTCTTCTTCTTCTTCTTCTTCTTCTTCATCTTCATCATCATCATCATCATCATCATCATCATCATCATCATCATCATTGTCGTCTTCTTCTTTTTCTTCTTCTTCATCATCGTCATCATCATCATCATCATCACTCATCATCATCATCATCATCATCATCATCATCATTTTTCTTCTTCTTCTTCTTCTTCTTCTTCTTCTTCTTCTTCTTCATATTCTTCTTCTTTTTTCTTCTTCTTCTTCTTCTTCTTCTTCTTCTTCTTCCCTAATTCCGTCATTGGGGTGCTATACAGAAAACCAAGTCATCATGTTTTTTTCTAGTTCTGTCAATCGGGTCAGTCTTTAGCCTCTGCAAATGTTTGCCTTTCAGTTGGTCAATGTTGTCCACTCATCGGACTTTGTTTTCTTCTATATTCCCCTCTACTAAGTTATAGATAAATGGATTTCACAAAAACTTTGAGGATGGGAGGTATCTGAAATCTAGAAAGCGAGGAATGTTTTAGTGCCGTTCACGGCCGATCAATTCCTACAGTGACAGTTTCTATTGTACACGTATCATATCCAGTGTGGTTGCCGCTACCAACATTAAGATGTTCGCTATGAGCGCTTCTTTTACAGATTTCCATGTCTTCAAAAGTTTTTCTTTCGCCTGAGATAATGAATTGAGCCATACTGTATTCGGCCGTCAACTATTTTTTTTTTCCTGAAGCATATATGTATAATTAGGGTTTCTTGTGAACGCCGCAGTTCAGATGGAACAATAAACAGTAAACAAGTAGGGTCACTTTTGCTCCCATAAGAAAACTTAACACAGAGTAACTTTTTACTGTTATTGTTTTATTGTTTACTGTTCCCTGCCTTTCTTCTTTCTCAATTTCAGATGGAACAGTTTATCTTGAAAACAATTGACAGTTTTGTTTCCAAAGGCTCTTCCTCTACTTGTGCTTTTTATTTTTTACAAGTTGGTACCTAGGTATTTTTAAATGCATCAATCGAAAAACTGTCCCCTCCCACCCTTAACCTCCTCCCACTCCCCTCAATTATCTCCCACTTGATGACATTTCCATTGGCAACAGCATCATTACTTCTTTCTGGTGCTTAATGATTTTTTATGTATTTTCATTACCTTTATAGCCGTTTTCAGTTAAAACGTTTCTATATCAGTGCTTTATATCTATATATCTGTATTGCTCCTTTCTGGTGCTTAATGATTTGTATGGATTTTCATTATTTTTATAGCAGTTTTCAGTTGAAAATAATTCTATGTCGGTGCTTTGTATCTTTCTGTCTATATTGCTCCTTTCAGGTGCTAAATGATTTTTTTTAATGTATTTTCATTATTTTTATAACAGTTTTCAGTTAAAAATATGCGTGTGAGTGTGTGTCTGTGTCTGCGTGTGAGTGTGCCTGTGTTGTGTCTGTGTGTGTGCGCGTGCGTGTTCTTGCGTGCGTACGTGTAAGTGTGTGTGTGTGTGTGTGTGTGTGTGTGTGTGTGTGTGTGTGTGTGTGTGTGTGTGTGTGTGTGAGAGAGAGTGAGAGCCAGTGCTCATATCTGATCATGTCATAACATTTTTACATTCCTGATGATAGTGTTACTGTTGTCCTTAAAAATCAAACTGCTTTGAATATTTTTTTCTTCATGTATAATTACGTCATTCATTCAAATGACCAATCAGAATATAAAGTTATGTTACTGAAGCTTGAATACTAATCAAGGATATGTATCTGGATTATGCTCCCTGTCTAGCGTGTGCAAATTGTCATAATGGGTATGTAGTTTGTATCTACCCCATCAAATGAGTCGAATTGTCATAATGGGTATGTAGTTTGTATCTACCCCATCAAATGAGTCGAATTGTCATAATGGGTATGTAGTTTGTATCTACCCCATCAAATGAGTCGAATTGTCATAATGGGTATGTAGTTTGTATCTACCCCATCAAATGAGTCGAATTGTCATCGTAGGTATGTAGTTTGTATCTACCCCATCAAATGTGTTGAGCTCTTTTTGAATAAAACATTGCTAACGTTATCTTCTTTTTGTTTCCCAATTTTTGTATCTATGTGCCGCAAATGTCTTCCCTGTTCTTTTTTGTATCTGTGTGCCGCAACTGTCTTCCCTGTTCTTTTTTGTATCTGTGTGCCGCAAATGTCTTCCCTGTTCTTTTTTGTATCTGTGTGCCGCAAATGTCTTCCCTGTTCTTTTTTGTGAGTTGACCATGTTCATGTGTCCGTGAAGATTGAGAATGAAAGTGGTGTCACGATGTTCTGGTGTCTGTGTTCAATGAGGGTGAAAGTGGTGTCACGATGTTCTGGTGTCTGTGTTCAATGAGGGTGAAAGTGGTGTCACGATGTTCATGTGTCTGTGTTCAATGAGGGTGAAAGTGGTGTCACGATGTTCTGGTGTCTGTGTTCAATGAGGATGAAAGTGGTGTCACGATGTTCTGGTGTCTGTGTTCAATCAGGATGAAAGTGGTGTCACGATGTTCTGGTGTCTGTGTTCAATGAGGGTGAAAGTGGTGTCACGATGTTCTGGTGTCTGTGTTCAATGAGGGTGAAAGTGGTGTCACGATGTTCATGTGTCTGTGTTCAATGAGGGTGAAAGTGGTGTCACGATGTTCTGGTGTCTGTGTTCAATGAGGATGAAAGTGGTGTCACGATGTTCTGGTGTGTCTGTTCAATCAGGATGAAAGTGGTTTCACGATGTTCTAGTGTTTGTGGCCCGCTATCTTTAACAGGTGCAATGTGACGACTGTTCCCACAACGAATCGTAACGAGAAGGAAGTTGACAGTCTTCGGGAAATTATGTTTTAAAAAAATGTGTGATAATAATGATCAACACACACACACACACTCACACACACACACACACACACACACACACAACACACACACACACACACACACAAACACACACACGCACATGCACACATACGCATGTGCGCGCGCACGCACACACACACGCGCGCACGTACACACACGAGCGCGCGCGCACTGACGCCCACACATAGGAACAAACGAACATGAGGGGAAAAAACAAAGATCAAGTTTTAACACTCCATTTTCTGATCATGCTTTCTTCAATTCAGATTCTTTCATCTTCACGACAAATAAAATATGATTATAATTATTGTCCTTTAGGAGAAAGCCAAAAAAAAAACAAACAAACAAACAAACAAAAAAAAGGAAATCTTTTCAAATTTGAGAAGAGTGATTGCTCGTTCTTTTTTTTCCTTTTTTTCATTGTCCTGAATGTTGTTTTATCTAGCCTGAATAAGACCTAGGAGGACAAAGCGCGTCGTATTTTGTCTTGCAATTTGTTGGTTCATGCTAACCGGTGGAGTTACATAAAATTCTGTTTGAACAATTTTCAAATAGCGTTCAGCTGCCATGCCCCTAAAATAGTAACAGCCGCTGATTGGTGGGAAGAAAAGTCGCGACGATTCTTACTATGTCATTATGTACACACACACACACACACACACACACACACACACACACACACACACACACACATAATAATAATAATAATAATACTCTCTTATATGGTTCATGTGTTGCTGAAATTGCCATGGTTATTTCGCAGTCACAGATTGCAAAATTGTTGTAAAGATCATAAATTTGTGTACCACTAGGGTATTTCACTTATGTGAATA
>CM031621.1:66537620-66565120 GCA_018398815.1 Conus ventricosus
TCTGGATTGCTGGCGCGGGTTTTTCTTTGCCAGTCTTTTTTGGTTGTGCTGGAGCTGTTCTCCTTTCTTCACACACATTGGCACCTTTGTGGATAGAGTAGTGCCATCTGGCTCAATCCATAGCAGTTTGTTCCCAGGGTTGATGTCAAACGCTTTCAAGGATGTTTTGAGAATGTCTTTGAAGCGTTTATTCTGACCTCCATGAGAATGCACATCTGGCTGAGAGACCTCAGGGCTGTTGTTTTGTTTTGATTTAGATATTGGAGTAACGTATCATCATCAGTTCACGCCCTGCGTGTGGAAAAGAGCACGTGCCCAGACTTACTGCCCTCCCCTCCCCCACCCATCCCCACACACTTCCATCCCTCTCCAGGGGGATGTAAATCAAGACTGCAGCCCCCCCCCCCCCCTCTTCCTTTCAAAATCACTCCCTTCTTCAAAATTCTCAAAGTATGTCATGTCATGCCATGCCATATTATATCATATCATATCATGAAATTATCATATTGTATTCATATCATACACGTGGCTTTTCTCACAAACCGGGGAGGGATTTCGGGCGTGAAATGATTGCAGAACGGTGCACCGTTATCTGGAGTTCTCGAGTTAGGATTTTTACACCGCAAAATTTAAAAAAAAAAAAAAGTTCGACAATACTGACACGGCTATGAGATGGCAATCGTAGAGAAAGATTCTACGCGTGTTAAATCTCCTTGCCTTGACCCCGACATGATGAAAAGGGAGAGAACCGGAAGTGTTGCTCGCAGTTGTCAGCGTTGAAATGAATATTTCTTTTACTTCATTCCATTTTCACCATTGTCCTGTTCGTTTTCTTCAATCATCAATCACTTAGCTTTGCTTTCAATCGCCAAACTTTTGGTTGAACTAACCTGTAGTTTATATCATCGTCTGTTGTTATAGTTTAGATATTCCTTTTGTTCTGAGTGACTCGTCAATTCCTAGTTTTACGTCATTAAGTGTTACACAATTCCTATGGTAGACGTCATCGAGCAGTTGTTGTTGACCAGAGGTTTTGGATGGCTGTGCCAGTGTGTTAGAAAGTGGAAACGTTATTTTATTCAGTCTTTTTCAGTATTCCGCTTTGTTTGTTTGACATCATATTTCAGTTCAAGTACCTGCATCTCCGTTTTGTGTACTCTCCACATAGAACTTTGTTTCTTCATTTATTTATTCAGCATCATCATTTCCAGTGTTCCCTAATTATTGTTCCTAATCCGTCATTCAACTTTATTTCAATAAATTAATCTTCAGTTTTCTTTTCAAGTGTGACTTTAGTTCAAATGTGTTTAATCGTTCCGCTGAATATCCTTGACACCCATTACCCAGATGGTGACGATGTCCACATGGTATTATTTACTCTTTTTTGATCACTCGCCGCCAATCGTCGTCTCCCGAGAAGTTTGAGCCAATCACCTTGAGCATTCCTTCCGATCTGAGCAGTGAACAACAAAAGAATATGAAAACGTTTTCAGTCAGTATAGGAAACTATGAGACAGAATTGTAACAAAACATTTAATCCCTGTCTCTCGCAGTCATTTAATCCCTCCACAAGAGTGAAGAGGTCTAGGGTGCAATGGGCTGAATAAGAATGTTACGTGTTAATGTATAAATTGTCTGAGGGGACGCTTCCTTTATTGCAGAAAGAGAAACGTGAGAACTATTAGTGTAATGACTGGTCCTTGGGTGATATAATGTAATGTTGCTTATAGCCCAGCCGACCGCAAAGGGCCATATCAGGGCTGTCGCCGCACTGACATCAACTCACGTCATTAAAGAACAAAAACAAAAAACCCATTTACACAACCCTGTGAAATACACCTTCTAAAAACACATCGGACATTTTGTTAAAAATCCTTCTTCTGTGAAATGTTTTTAGGTCAGTTGAAAAATGTTAATCTCTTTCAGAAATTCAAAGATCACATTAGGTGGGACATTTCTGAACAAGGTTTTCATGGAGTCTGCTGTAAAAAAATGTTTATGTCTCACATCACGCAGTCCCTAGGTAATTTCCGATTCAGTAAGAGAGAGAGAGAGAGAGAGAGAGAGGAGAGAGAGAGAGAGAGAGAGAGAGAGAGAGAGAGAGAGAGGGAGGGAGGGATAAGGTAAGATAATGTTGCTTATAGCCCAGCCAACCGCAAAGGGCCATATCAGGGCTGTGTGTGTGTGTGTGTGTGTGTGTGTGTGTGTGTGTGTGTGTGTGTGTGTGTGTGTGTGTGTGTGTGTGCGTGTGTGTGTGTGTGTGAGAGAGAGAGAGAGAGAGAGAGAGAGAGAGAGAGAGAGAGAGAGAGAGAGAGGAGAGAGAGAGAGAGAGAGAAGCAAGCAAATAATACCATACGTAATGCGCAGGTAACAGAAATGAAATCTTTAGTATAACCATTTTATCACTGTTATTTCTCTTTCTGGTGCGGATTGAATGGCAAATATCCTCTGACGGGCAGATGGTCCTTGAGAGGTTGGTTTACACTAGAAGGGAAACTGGCTACAGTTGGTAGCAGAAGGGACACTGGCTCCAGTTGGTAGCAGAAGGGACACTGGCTACAGTTGGTAGCAGAAGGGACACTGGCTACAGTTGGTAGCAGAAAGGAAACTGGCTACAGTTGGTAGCAGAAAGGAAACTGGCTAGAGTTGGTAGCAGAAGGGACACTGGCTAGAGTTGGTAGCAGAAGGGACACTGGCTACAGTTGGTAGCAGAAGGGGCACTGGCTACAGTTGATAACAGAAGGGACACTGGCTACAGTTGATAACAGAAGGGACATTGGCTACAGTTGGTAGCAGAAGAGGCACCGGCTACATTTTATAGCATAAGTGAGACTGGCTACAGTTGGTATCAGAAGGGGCACTGGCTACAGTTGATAACAGAAGGGACACTGGCTACAGTTGATAGCAGAAGGAACACTGGCTACAGTTGATAGCAGAAGGGACACTGGCTACAGTTCGTAGCAGAAGGGACACTGGCTACAGTTGGTAGCAGAAGTGATAGGCACGTGACTTCAGCTTGGTCACTTCGGCGTCCAGCCGTTCACTCTGGGCCACTGTCAGGTAGTTCTTCCAGTCCCCGACTTCTCCTGGTGAAAGAAACAAATAAACAGATAAATAAGTATATTATTTCTGCCCATGGCTGTGACTTCCACAAATTCCCAGATGACACTGAACTCTCTAAGAGCGCAACCACCAGCGATTTTCAAGGTGCTCAATCAGATATTACCGCATGTTTTAGGGATGTAAAAGTCTGGATGACCAACAACAAACTCAAGCTGAATAGTGACAAAACCGAGATCATGGCTGTTGGTACCTCCTCTCGTGTCAAGATGGTTAAAGCTGAGTCGGCAGAAATTGATGGTGTTGTTTTACCTTTCAAAGAGTCAGTGAAATATTTAGGTGTCAGCATTGATCAAACGCTCTCTATGCAGAACCAAATACCTAATGTTTGTCGTGCATGCTTCTTGGAATTGCGATGTATTGCTTCTATCCGGTCTTACCTCTCCACACAGGTAACAATCAGACTCATCACCGCCATGGTAATGTCCCGACTAGACTACTGTAACTCTGTGTTAGCCGGACTTCCTTCAGAACAGCTTGCACGATTACAAAGGGTGCAAAACAGTGCAGCTCAGCTTGTGCTCAAAAAGCGTAAAAATGAGCATATTACACCTTTGTTACGTGAACTCCACTGGTTTCCCATCAAATATTGATGGCAGTTCAAAATCGCAGTCTTTGCCTATCGTTACTTTGATGGGACACTCCCACAGTATCTTTCTGCTTCTCTGTCCACCTATCAAACTTCTCGGTCTCTTCGATCATCTTCTCAAAAACTTCTGAAAATTCCTAGGCGCTCGTTAAAGACAGTCGGTGAGACAGCATTTAGCTTTAGTGCGCCCACTCTTTGGAATTCTCTTCCTGACAGCTTACGTGACCTGCCTACATTATCTAAATTCAAGTCAGAGTTAAAAACATACTTCTTTAGGAAAGCCTTCTTCAACCATAATATCTAAATGTTGTGTCTATTATTCTGACCTGACTTTTTATGCACTGCATGCAAAACTGTATTGTTTGCGCTTGAACCGATGAACTTGATAAGTGCGCCTGTGTCAGTAGGTGTGTGTGTGTGTGTGTGTGTGTGTGTGTGTGTGTGTGTGTGTGTGTGTGTGTGTGTGTGTGTGTGTGTGTGTGTGTGTGTGTGAACACATGTTAGTGCGAGTGTTTGAGTGTGTGTTGAGCGCAATGAGTTGATCCCAAGAATTGCGCTATATAAAATCCATACATTATTATTATTATTAAAGAAACAAGGAAATAATAAATGATTATGTTGAATGAGTTAGTGGATAAGTAACATATAGATTAAAAAAAACTGATTAAATCAATTAATAAATTCATGAAGTAAGTAAGTAATTATTTACTTTTTAATCAATTAAACAATTAACTGATTGACTGATTAATTAATTCAACTGATTGATTGATTAATTAACTAATTAATAAAAAGCAACTAGTTGAATAATTTCCATAAATGATTAGATAAATATAGAAACTAAATAAGAAATGTAACAAGAAAGAAAGAAATTGATAAATAAAAATACATAGATAGAACGATCGACAGAGAGAGAGAGAAGAAGAGAGAGAGAGAGAAGAGAGAGAGAGAGAGAGAGAGAGAGAGAGAGAGAGAGAGGTGAGAAGAGAGAAGGTAGACAGATAGATGATAGAAGAGCAGATAGATAGAGATACATGAAGAGAGAGAAGTAGAAGAAGAGAGAGAGAGAGAGAGAGAGAGAGAGAGAGAGAGAGAGAGAGAGAGAGAGAGAGAGAGAGAGAGAGAGAGAGAGAGAGAAGGAGAGAGAGAGAGAGAGAGAGAGAGAGAGAGAGAGAGAGAGAGAGAGAGAGAGAGAGAGAGAGAGAGAGATAGACAAACAGACAAACAAACAAATACGTAAAAGGCAGCTGTCAGGTACATAGATCTAGCTTTCCTCGACTGGCATGGCTAAAAACAAAATATGTATTCCTGGAGTGCTTTTGTTCAGGCCGTTCTTTACTGGATGAAATTCAAGCCCAAGAAGCAAGCTGATGCAGTAAATAACACGATATCAGTGAACCTTCTGTCCCTTTCTTTATTTCTACTGATGCAGCAAGTGATACGATCTCAGTGATCCTTCTGTCCCTTTCTTTATTTCTACTGATGCAGCAAGTGATACGATCTCAGTGATCCTTCTGTCCCTTTCTTTATTTCTACTGATGCAGCAAGTGATACGATCTCAGTGATCCTTCTGTCCCTTTCTTTATTTCTACTGATGCAGCAAGTGATACGATCTCAGTGATCCTTCTGTCCCTTTCGTTATTTCTACTGATGCAGCAAGTGATACGATCTCAGTGATCCTTCTGTCCCTTTCTTTATTTCTACTGATGTTGTAAGTGATACGATCTCAGTGATCCTTCTGTCCCTTTCTTTATTTCTACTGATGTAGTAAGTGATACGATCTCAGTGACCCTTCTGTCCCTTTCTTTATTTCTACTGATGTAGTAAGTGATACGATCTCAGTGACCCTTCTGTCCTTTATTTCTACTGATGTAGTAAGTGACACGATCTCAGTGATCCTTCTGTCCCTTTCTTTATTTCTACTGATGTAGTAAGTGACACGATCTCAGTGATCCTTCTGTCCCTTTCTTTATTTCTACTGATGTAGTAAGTGACACGATCTCAGTGATCCTTCTGTCCCTTTCTTTATTTCTACTGATGTAGTAAGTGACACGATCTCAGTGATCCTTCTGTCCTTTCTTTATTTCTACTGATGTAGTAAGTGACACGATGTCAGTGACCCTTCTGTCCCTTTATTTCTACCGATGTAGTAAGTGACACGATCTCAGTGATCCTTCTGTCCCTTTATTTCTACTGATGTAGTAAGTGACACGATCTCGGTGATCCTTCTGTCCCTTTCTTTATTTCTACTTGTACGATTTTTCTTTTCAGCGAATCTGGATCGTTGCGTTTCTTCACACCCGATGATCATTGGTTTTTAGAGGGAAAAAAAAAAAAATAGAGTCACATGCACCGTTCAAATCCCGGTGAAGCTTCCAAAAGTGCGAATACATTGAACGAAACAAACAAACAAACACACAGAAATCAGCACCAGTCCACGAATTAAAATGTACAAAATCATGAAGAATAAATGTTTTGAAATTAAAAGGCGCGATTTTTCATTGGCAGAAAGCGCGGCCACGGCTTTCCTTTCTGTATTACCCTGTTGCAGCTTCTGTTCTTCAAAATACTTAATCAAGCCATGGATTGAAATTCATGTCTTGTCAGAGTGTTCTGAACTTTCCTCTTTATCATTATCATTTCATATCAGCATCACACACTGACTGAGGCTGCTTGGATTCGTTCCTATTGCTCTGTATGTTCTGTCTTCATCATCATCATTTTATCTGTCTTCATCATTATCGTTTTATCTGTCTTCATCATGATCATTTCCTATCAGTCTCACACACTGACGGAGGCTGATTGGATTCGTTCCTATTCCTCTGTATGTTCTGTCTTGAGCTCCTCTCCAGGACAGCAAAACACAACGTCCCTCACTGCTCATGAATGAAACCTGCACGGAGGAAGGACAATAACACCTTCATGAAACGCAAGATAAGTTTATTTGCTTGCTCTGCTATATTTAATCTTCCTGTACACACGCCAGGCGTGAAGCCTGACAACCGGTTCGAAAAGAAGAATCCAAGCTGGTGGAAGCGCGTTGTTATTGCAACAGACTAAACATCAGATGCTACTGGCCATATCACTAATACACTTAGCACGACAATCAGATACTACTGGCCATATCACTAATAAACTTAGCACGACAAAACAGAATCCAAGCTGATGGAAGCGCGTTGTTATGGCAACAGACTAAACATCAGATGCTACTGGCCATATCACTAATAAACTTAGCACGACAAAACAGAATCCAAGCTGATGGAAGCGCGTTGTTATCGCAACAGACTAAACATCAGATGCTACTGGCCATATCACTAACAAACGTAGCACGACAAAACAGATCTAAGCTGATGGAAGCGCATTGTTATGGCAACAGACTAAACATCAGATGCTACTGGCCATATCACTAATAAACTTAGCACGACAATCAGATACTACTGGCCATATCACTAATAAACTTAGCACGACAATCAGATACTACTGGCCATATCACTAATAAACTTAGCACGACAAAACAGAATCCAAGCTGATGGAAGCGCGTTGTTATTGCAACAGACTAAACATCAGATACTACTGGCCATATCACTAATAAACTTAGCACGACAATCAGATACTACTGGCCATATCACTAATAAACTTAGCACGACAAAACAGAATCCAAGCTGATGGAAGCGCGTTGTTATTGCAACAGACTAAACATCAGATGCTACTGGCCATATCACTAATAAACTTAGCACGACAAAACAGAATCCAAGCTGATGGAAGCGCGTTGTTATTGCAACAGACTAAACATCAGATGCTACTGGCCATATCACTAATCAACTTAGCACGACAAAACAGAATCCAAGCTGATGGAAGCGCGTTGTTATTGCAACAGACTAAACATCAGATGCTACTGGCCATATCACTAAAAAACTTAGCACGACAAAACAGAATCCAAGCTGATGGAAGCGCGTTGTTATTGCAACAGACTAAACATCAGATGCTACTGGCCATATCACTAAAAAACTTAGCCGACAAAACAGAATCCAAGCTGATGGAAGCGCGTTGTTATTGCAACAGACTAAACATCAGATGCTACTGGCCATATCACTAATAAACGTAGCACGACAAAACTTCAAGTGTTGTATCAGTCCATATTATGAAGATCTGTTGACATGTTGTTAAGAAAAGAACAACACCACGTTGGTGTTGCTGCTTAAGATCCTTCGCCCTGCGATATAACAATCTTTAGAAAACTGTTTCTCAGGAGGAAGACGGGGAGAAGAAGACCTGAGGAGGATCAACTAACAGCATATACACCACGTTAATGTTGCTACTTAAGATCCTTCGCCCTGCGATATAACAATCTCCAGAAAACTGTTTCTCAGGAGGAAGACGGGGAGAAGAAGACTTGAAGAGGATCAACTAACAGCACTGCAGACTGGACTGGGACATCAGTAGCTGAGACCTTGTCCTTGGTACAAAAAGGTTTGAGCTGGAAGAACCTGGTGAAGTGTTCTTCACTGCGACGCCAACATGTCTCTTAAGTAAAGGGAGAAGAACATTTTTCCAGCAGCCTAACTCCCTGTAGTTCTTTACATTCATTTGGTTTTCACCGGTGATCAAAGTTTTTTTTGTGCGGTAATTATCACGTCCAAAAACATATTTGTTTTTAAAGTAATAATTCAGTAAAAACAAACGTAAACAAACGCATTTACCGAAATATTTCGGGTATTGATGAATACGTATTGCTCGAAATGTGTGAAAAACTCTAAAACTGTTGAGAGTTAAAGATTGCAAAGCCAGGCCAGTATTACATTAAAGTGGTGTGTAAGTACGTTTCTTCTGCTGTTGTTTTTATGTGCAAGTGCCAGGTAAGAGTATGTGAGCCAGTAGTATAACGCTGACGCAGCTAAAGATTAGGAACAGCTGATGCATTTATCTGCCCATCTATATTTGAAAGATCAGGAACAAACAGCAGTTGTCACTCCTATGGTCTTCGCTCATATAGTACCTGTGAACAGCTAACCCTCTGTCTGATGCTCATATAGTACCTGTGAACAGCTAGCCCTCTGTCTGATGCTCATATAGTACCTGTGAACAGCTAACCCTCTGTCTGATGCTCATATAGTACCTGTGAACAGCTAACCCTCTGTCTGATGCTCATATAGTACCTGTCAACAGCTAGCCCTATGTCTGATGCTCATATAGTACCTGTGAACAGCTAACCCTCTGTCTGATGCTCATATAGTACCTGTGAACAGCTAACCCTCTGTCTGATGCTCTCTCACCTTTGCGGTAAATCTTCACCATGGAAATCTTGCACTGCTTCTTGTGGTCGTTGGCGTCTCTCATCTCGCTGATGGTGGTGGCCTCAGCAATGTCTTTGACCAGTTCTGGAGAGGCCTCTACTCCCAGGAACTCTGCCAGGTTCCGGATCACTTTCTCCGGATCCTGCATCAGACATGACATCACAGGTTGGAAGGTTGTGAGGCTGGGTGATAATTGGGAAGGATTCAAATGAAGTCTGTCGATGAAAGCTTTAATATTTAATGTTTTAAACTTGAACGACCATCACACTTTGCGGATTTAGCTAGTATGTACATTTCAAGCATTTCCTCGTGTGATTGCCTTTCTGGGGAGGGGAGAAGGATTAGAAGGAGGAAGAGAAGAAGAAGAAGAAGAAGAAGAAGAAGAAGAAGAAGAAGAAGAAGAAGAAGAAGAAGAAGGACAAGGACAAGAACAAGAAGAACACAAAGAACAAAAACAAGAAGAAGAACAAGAAGAAGAGCAAGAAGAAGAGCAAGAAGAAGAAAAAGAACAAGGTCAAGAGGCTAAGACAAAAACGAAGAAGAAGGTGGATGAGAGAGACAAAATTGATGAACAAGAAACTGGCTACAGTCAAGTCGATTTGGGAGGTTTCATCGTGGCTGGAAGCAAGTTTGAATTCGAATCTAATCCAAACTGCCTGTTGGCAATTGGTGGGTGCTGTCCTCTTCAGTTCCAATGTCCAACCGTTGGCACCAAGCTCTTAGAAATTCTATTTTAGAAGCATGTCAGTCAGTTACCAGATTTTCAGTCTTTCGGAACTCTGTCCGGCGTTTTATACTTTGTTTCTTGTTTCGTTCGTCTGGGCTTGCTTTAATTTCATGAAAATTCTAGGAAGTTTATCTATACACAAGATCATGACGTTTTCTTCTGAAGTCAGTAACTTTGTTGTCAGACCATTGTTTCTTTGTTGTAAATTCGCCATTTTTATGACCAGGTTTCTGGGAGAATATGGATGAGTTGAAGACACGGTATCTTTTCAAGTGGAACATTTATAGACAAATTTCTTTCCTTAAAAAGACAGCAGGTAAGCAGTGATGTGTGTGTGTGTGTGTGTGTGTGTGTGTGTGTGTGTGTTGTGTGTGTGTGTGTGTGTGTGTGTGTGTGCATGTGTGTGTGCGCGTGTGCGTGTGCGTGCACACACGCATACATGCTTACATAGGTGCGTCTGTGCGAACGTACATAAATGCAGCCTGTTTGCAATCATTGAGCGTATAAACAGAGAGAGACAGACAGACAGACAGACAGACAGACAGACAGACAGACGGACAGACAGACAGACAGACAGAAAGTCTTACCCGTTTGGTATCCTCATAGGAGGTGAGAAAATAGGGTACATCAGGATTGTTTCTGTGGAACTCATCCACTTCGTCCAGATACTTGACATACTTCATCCCCGGCACTGTGAACAACACAAAGCAGCCCCCATTGACCTCGCTCCATGAGTCTCATCATCACATCGTCCCTTTAACCAACTGGCACTGCCACGGGCATGTCCTTTAACCAACTGGCACTGCCACGGGCATGTCCTTTAACCAACTGGCACTGCCACGGGCATGTCCTTTAACCAACTGGCACTGCCACAGGCATGTCCTTTAACCAACTGGCACTGCCACAGGCATGTCCTTTAACCAACTGGCACTGCCACAGGCATGTCCTTTAACCAACTGACACTGCCACGGGCATGTCCTTTAACCAACTGGCACAGCAACGGGCATGTCCTCAGAAGCCCGGGCCTGTTCTTAAAGACAGAAACTTAACAAACAGAACGCCCATCTTGCGCTGAAGTGAATGAAGATAACTGATTGCTCGTTCATTTTCGTTGTCTTGAGTGTTTTGTATCTTGCCTGAAGAAGACCTCAGAGGACGAAGCGCGTCGTGTTTTGTCTTGTGATTCATTTGCCTACATTTTCTTGGCGGTTCGCTATTGATTACATTTAAAATTTGTTTAGATTTCCGCCTGTAGTCGCCTCACCTTTCAACTACAGAAACGTAGTCTCTGACTTCAAAGCATCAATTTCCGTTTCCTCAGAGAAAGTCTCCAATGTCTGTTCTCTTCCTTTCAGTCCTCAGAGAAACTCTCCAATGTCTGTTCTCTCCTCAGAGAAAGTCTCCAATGTCTGGTCTCTCCTCAGAGAAAGTCTCCAATGTCTGTTCTCTCCTCAGAGAAAGTCTCCAATGTCTGTTCTCTCCCCAGAGAAGGTCTCCAATGTCTGTTCTCTCCTCAGAGAAAGTCTCCAATGTCTGTTCTCTCCTCAGAGAAAGTCTCCAATGTCTGTTCTCTCCCCAGAGAAGGTCTCCAATGTCTGTTCTCTCCTCAGAGAAAGTCTCCAATGTCTGTTCTCTCCTCAGAGAAAGTCTCCAATGTCTGTTCTCTTCCTTTCATTCCTCAGAGAAAGTGTCCAATGTCTGTTCTCTCCTCAGAGAAAGTCTCCAATGTCTGTTGTCTCCTCAGAGAAAGTCTCCAATGTCTGTTCTCTTCCTTTCATTCCTCAGAGAAAGTGTCCAATGTCTGTTCTCTCTCAGAGAAAGTCTCCAATGTCTGTTCTCTTCCTTTCATTCCTCAGAGAAAGTGTCCAATGTCTGTTCTCTCCTCAGAGAAAGTCTCCAATGTCTGTTCTCTTCCTTTCATTCCTCAGAGAAAGTCTCCAATGTCTGTTCTCTCCTCAGAGAAAGTCTCCAATGTCTGTTCTCTTCCTTTCATTATTGTCCTCACGCCTGTTTTGACACGCAAGCATTTAAGTTAATGACTTCAAGTCAGAAATCTTCGGTAGTGACAATTGTTCATGTGGACTGCAATAGCAAAGACTACAGTGGAGGAGGCACTCACTCTCGCCAGCTCGGCATTGGGGGCAAAGTAAGGCAATGTTGCTTATAGCCCAGCCGACCGTGAATGCCATATCAGGGCTGTCATCGCGTTGAAGTCCACTCACAAGTCGTTAAAAAAGTGCCTATTCACACAGCCCTTTAAAATACACCTAAAAACTCTAGCCCAGCCGACCACAAAGGGCCATATCTGCGCTTCACAGCGTTGAAGTCAACCCACAAGTCATTAAACAAAATACTCACGCACACAGCCCTCTAAAATATACCTAAAACCCCACAGGAAATGTTGTTGAAAATCTTTCTTCTTTGTGAACGGCACAAAACTGTTTCTTCTTTACCACCGCCTCAGGAACATAGAGAGAACTAATAAATGTCTGTTCTAGACCATCCACCTCAACCAGTTTCGGGTGGATGGCTCTAGAACAAACATTTATTAGTTCTCTGCCAAGTAACACTTCAACAATGAATTAAAAATGATAATCCATCACACATTCTCTTTCAATAACCAAAAAATAACGACCCTACAAACAAACATACTGTGTAGGATTATCCGTTTTCAATACTAATTTACTAAACTTTTTAGATTTTAGTTTTTGCTTAATCCTGTGTTTTTAATGATCATTTTCAATAACATCATTTTCGCGCAAACATTCTTCAAATGAGTCTCTGTCTTTCATGTAAAATAAAACTACAGTCTTTAACTGTTAGACAAACAAACTTGATTCGGCCGGCCTTACCCACCTACTATTTGTGCAGAGTTCTGAAACCAGAGAGCTTAATGAGTTAAGTGTGGGGCTGGCCTATGCATGGAATACAGAGGCCCATCATAAGGCTGGCGCCTCATTACTTAATTGCGGTGTTGGGTTTTATGACATGGCGAACAGGTACAGCGGTCTTTGGCGACCAGCGTTAACAAGCTTAGCTCTGCTGTAAGAATATATATGCTAAAGCAAGTTTTGTTACTTACTTCTGCTTGTGTGACATATTTCTACCCGCGTGACATTGTTTCTTTTGGTTTGACCTGTGACATTGTTTTTAGTGTTGACATTGTTTCTTAGCGTTGACATATAAAAAGGTATTGACACTGTTTATAGTTTCGTGTTCTTGGAGACATGCAGTTAGTTTCAAAATGACGGATCAGGCAACAACATCGGGAACACCAAGAACTGTTGAAAGTTTTTTGGCCAGTATTCTATTTAAAAAAGAACATTTGGAAGAGCAAATAGCGAAAAAGAGAAAAGAGTTGAGAAAGATAAAGAGACAAAGAGTGAAACAAGAAGAAAGAGTAAAACTAGAAGGACAAAAATTAAAATCATTGATTGATAATGAAACAAAATTGAAAGCTGCTCTTGATGAATTAAATACTCAACGGGATGTAGCTACATATTATTAGGGGGCTAAACTTAGATTTTTGGATCACTGGCATGCGTCGCTGCCCTGGCTAGGTAATTTTGTGTAATTTGACACGGGCTGATTTGCGTTGGGCGGTCGCCTGCTAGTAAAGTGACAAATGCGCCGCCCCAGCTCTGCAATTTTGTAAGCCAATAATTGAAGGGTTTGCATGAAGGAAAGCAACCCTTTAGAATAAGAGGAGTTGTCTCCCCAAAAAAGAATGTAACAATGGATTGTGTTTTTATTTTACGTTTTATCAAGTCGCCATAGGTTCTTATTTAAGTCGCTATTAAGTCGTTCTAAGTTCTTAACCAAGTAACCTCTAAGTTCTTAATTAAGTCACCTCAAGTTCTTAGTTAAGTTTTTAATCAAGTCACCTCAAGTTTTTTAATTAAGTTCTTACTCAAGTCACACTAAGTTCTTAATAAGTTCTTGATCAAGTTGCCTCAAGTTCTTAACTTAAGTCACCTCAAGATTGTAATTAAGTCATCCTCTAAGTACAACCAAGTTCTTATTCAAGTTAACTTATAATTATTTATTAAGTTCTTAAAATATTATTCCATTTTAAATGGATCAAAATGATCTTTTGTTGTTGGCGGTTCTGGCATGCTTTTGTGTTCGGCTTTTGTATTTAGTGGTTGAGATTTTTTTGACTGCTTTGGTTTTTGTTGTCTTTGTTTATATATTTTATAACCGTAATAACCACCCCCAACAGCAATGCCGCCAAAAATGACAATTGCTTTAAGAAAATATGAAGACTTTGGTGGTGTAGGCAACCCTGTTGTTGTAGGCCTTGAATCAACTTGTTCTGTCGTTTTTATAGCCGGCATTGAAACAACTGGCTGCGGCTCTGGCACTTTTTCATTCTGTGATTGTAACATTAATTTTTTTTTGTTTGTTCCACTCTGCTAATTTTTTTTCCTGTGCAACACACCCAGGCTTCTTACTGGTTACTTTCTCCACCTGATTCAATGTTTTCTGATTCTGCTGATTTTCTGGCTCGGTCATTTTTAAGGAAGTAAAATCTATATGATTAAAAGTAATTAATCCCATGATTAGCGGCGACAATAATGTTCCAAATCTGTAATATAGATCACATCCTAGAGACTCTAATGACTTTGTTAAAACTGGATCCTGCGTTAAATCATACATAAAATCTTGTTCAGAATCGATGGGAGCAAATCTACTAACTAGTTTAGTGTACAAACTAAGAACCGTTTGTCCTACACTTTTTACCATTCTTGATCCCAGTTGCGCTTCATACCTGTTATGATACTTTTCAATGTCTTGTGGCGACATCTGTTGAATCTGTTCTATGCTGAATTCATTTCCGAGGAACTGTTTTGTTTTCCCACATGCTGCTAAAGAATACAGCCTTTCTTTTTTTGACATATCAACCAGGTCATTTGTAATCATAAGTTCAGGAAAGTTTAGGCTGCCCTGTAGCTGTAGCAGATCGTCGCCGTTCATGTTTTTTATTAATTATAATTATTTTATTTTTTAAAAATGAGCACCGAAAAAACTGTTACCAACCTTGTATACCATTCTGCTGTTATTGGAGGCCTAAGTGTAGGATACACAATGCTTGGTAAAAGCCTGTTAAAAATAAAACCGGCTGATCTTGGCAAACTAGACTTTGAAGACTCAGCAAAGCTGATTGCTATCATTGCAGCTTCGTTTGCTACGAAAGATTTTCTAGTTAAGCAAGGAATAATTCCTGACAGTATCAATATGTAAAATAAAAAAAATACATTTATAAAAATGGCTTCACTTGTAATGATGATAGGTGTCGCTGTGGTTAATGCGCTTGCTTTTAGCGGAAGTAATTACGCGTTTAGTAAACTGCGAGATGACGGCGAGAGAAAAAGACATAACAAAGCTATGGAGCAACTAGCAGCTGCACAAGATCACTATGAAACGCAGAGAATTGAGCAGTTAGATTTTATTAATAACAAACTGAAAAAACAGGGACATGCGGCTTACACATTTAAAGACGTTGACCAGGCAATAAAAGAATGTTATCTTGTAACAGGCAAACCAATCGAGACATTTCCCCCACCAAAATTCAGTGACTTTTATCAACCATCAGAAAAACAAAGATGCAAGAAATCGTGTTTATTGTCTTTGGCATGACCGTCGTGTATTTTGTTGCGCATAATATTGGCTGAATAAAAATGAACAAAATGTATTATTCGCCAAAAGGATATTGGAAGGGAATCACGGCAATTAAAAAGCTAAGCCAAGCAGCGGGAGTCAGTGAACAAACAGCAAAAAGATGGCTATCTAAACAAGCGATTTGGCAAATTTATTTACCTGCGCCTAGACGATACAGAGACCACACTTTGTGAACACAATACCGAACGACACCCATCAAATGGATCTTCTATATTTACCCCATGATACGACCAGACGAAAAAGATTTAAGTACGCACTTACAGTCATTGACATAGCTTCAAGATACAAAGATGCAGAACCATTAACACAAAAGAGTGCTTCTGCTGTTGCTGTTGCCATACAACTGATATACCAACGAGGCCCGCTAACTTATCCTCGCATGATTCAAGTCGATGATGGAAAAGAATTTTAAAGGCCAAGTGAATCAATTATTGTTAAAACATAGAGTTACCATTAAAAGAGGCATTCCAGGAGTTCACAGATCACAGGCTTTAGTTGAAAACTTTAACAAACAGTTAATCTGAAAGGCTTTTCTCCTACCAGTATCATAGAGAGCTGATTGACATTCTCGCAACACAGAATGGGTTAGAAGACTGCCCTCAGTTTTGCGCGCAATGAATAATGAAGAATTTAAAGGGCTAAAACCAGTACAAGCAATCAAAAAACAAACAATAAATGTTGCTGAAGGAGACTCCATGTTCATCTGGCAAACTATTACTGTTTGGTTTAAAAGTAAGGTACCTTTATTTACCGGGAGAAGCAGAAGGGGACACTCGCATCAGGGCAACAGATCCAGTTTGGAGTGTTGATCCATATGAAATAAAAAGAATTGTAAAGATGAATCCGCCCGTGTATTATTTACGAGAAACTGACACAACAAACAACCAGCTCCACAAAGATCTTTTGTAAAGGAAGAACTGCAGATAATCCCGCCAGACCAGTTCCGCTTTAACTGATTTACGTAATATATTTTGGTTTAAAATGGAAGCCCAAAAGAAAGAACGCGGAACGGAAGCAAGAATGATAATGAAGAGAACTTGGAATTAATACGAGAATCATATGATGCGTGTTCTGGTATTAAGGAATTAACGCGAGAATCATATGATACGTATTCTGCTGTTAAAGAACAATTACGAGGATTCATCGACACATGGCACTGCATCCAGATCACTTACAGCCCAAATCCCAAATTTTGACTATCAAAAATGGGAAAAAGAATATCTTGAAATAATAAAAAAATTCGAGCACGTCAAGCAACACATGAGAAAAAATTTGAATGAATTGGAAGATGATATGATTGATTTTCTAGATAAATTTCAGGAAAAATATGAACCCGAATATAAACTCTTCGGTGAAGAAATATGTAATTATACTGTTCTCCAGTGCCCAATTGCATATGAAAACTTGGATTAACAAATACTCGTTTTGTGTTTGTTCTATCTAATGACTTCTTTGTTACAACAGTTGTGTTGATCTCATGTAGATTAGATCGTAGTTTTACGTTGTCATGATGAAAGGTATGTTTATTGAACAATGCTTCTTTGTAGTTGTCATGCGATAGTTTGACTGCACAACACTGCGAGATATTCCTTTGCTTTCTTAATGGTTTCTCCTGGCTCGAAATACTGTACATTTTCGACCTTAAACCAATAAACTCCTTAATCACCCCTCCAGATAATTCATCCTTCATCTTTCCTAAAACCTTCTTGTTAACGGTTGAATGTAAAGGCGAATCTTTAGGGTAATCAGATGTATCATACCATCCCGCATGCCCTTTAGCTACTTCTAATTCCATGTCTTTATAGATGTCTTCATGGGGATATCTATAACAAAACTATCTGTATCTGGTGTAAAGTACTCTGGACTCGGGATACGAGGGTTTAAAGTAGTCATAAAGAAATTCTAACATCAAAAGCTTTGATAATTCTAAAACAGTAAACCAATAAACACAGGTTTGTCCAATTTGACTTTCTTTTTCTTCATCATTATGCCAAAAAGCTGATCATGAAATCTTCTGAAGTCCTGATAATTAGGTTTGAAGTCAGCTTATTGCTTCGTTCTCTCTGGTGACCAATCTAACATCTTTGCGCTTGTGTGGATTTTCCATAGTCTTTCCGAAACAGCTGTTGTTCATCAGCTGAAAAAGTCTTTTTCTGAAGCATCGCGGATTTAGTTCTAAGATCAGTGTTCTTCATGATGTATGGTTTCATGAACTGTTCTTGATCAAAAGCAATTGCACGATGAACAGCTGTTAGCTTCAAACCATGTCTTAAATAAAATTGTAGAAGTCTGTATTGACAGACATAATTTTTTTTGCCTCGAAGATTAGGCACAAGTTTAGGCGGCTCTGTTTTTGCCATCTTTAGACTTTCTGCTGCTAATGGGTAGTCATTATGTAGGTCATGGAGTTCAGGAGGATATTCTAAGTCAACTTCTAGAATAAAGCCCCGATGTTGATCGGGCGTTAAACTGTTCAGCCACTTTATGCCTTTTGAATATTATTTGTACCGCCGTCTGTGTACATTTTAAGTTGCGTAATGGAAGCGATTGCGCCATTGCCCAACCATACAGATTGTTTGCATCTAAATACATGAGATAGTTAGACCTTTTATTTGGATCATAGTCGTCCAAGTATTTGTTGTTTGCTTTACAGTAATGATGCGACGCCATACTAATTCCTCCACGCAATCCGTTTTCAATCATCTGAATCATTGGCAGGTTAGACAATAAATCAATCTTTATTCCAGTAAACTTTAAGAAAGCGTCCAGCTCATCCCAGGCGCAGAAATATAATGCGCGGGATCCAGGCTGTAATGTTTCATGCAGTCTTTCTGTAATTTTCAAAGACGTCCGCCAACAAACATACATCGGCCATTAAGTAGGAATCATGATAGTCTCCCATTGTTTTACACTCTAACTTCTGCCACGCATCTTGAGCATGCTGGTAATCAGAATCACTAATGCCCTTTCCTCTGAGACTAGAAAAGAACGCGTCTTTAGGCGGAAGTGTATCTTCATCAAACCTTTCCCAACTGTTCATGTACTCATAAGGGTAAACGCCTTTTCTAACAAGAGTTGGGTCAAAATATTCTTCCGTTATTGGGCAGGACTTTAAGGACATAGCCAGTGACTCTAATGATCCCATCATGTGCTGCATAGAGTCATAAAAAGACATGTTATTTAAAGTGAAACACATGTACTTTTCTGATGACTGTGCAATGCATGTTATCCTGAAGGCGTCGTCTACTGCTTTCATTATAAGATGAGAGTCGTAACCTCGCAAGTTATGAAAGAAGATGGGCAGCTTCCATGTCTTAGGATAAAAGTTTAGTTGAAGATTGCATTTACTGTGCACTGCTCCTCTGAACTTTCCGCTAATGTGATCATGGTCTCTTACTGTTGGATTGGCTTCCTCGCTGTTTGACATTAGTTCTAAACCACAAATCCAACAATGTGTGGCTGGAGTCATACTGTTGTTGGTCTTCAGGAGTCATTATGATTTCAGATAAGTTTAGATTATTAGAACAGGCGTTACGCAATGCTGCATGCGCTTTAAGAATGTTTCTGCAGCATCTGGTCCTCTATACAATTCTGGTTTCGAATGGGCGCCATCCGACCTGACAATAACAAAAGCAAATGAGCAAATCTGATGATTACTTACAAAGGCTGTTTTTGGAAGTCTCTGTGGGGTTGGTCCCTCATAAGGAACAATAAGCGACTCGAAGTCTGCGTAACTACGTATGGACTTGTTTGCAGCCGTTTCCAGTTATTAAAACTAACTTTTGATCCAGGTGGGGGCGTAATTAGTTCTGTATTACAGTCAACTGGACCGATACAATGTTTTCTTATGTTCGCTCGCTGCTTTACAGATGGAATTCTTGTTAAACATTTCTACAGAATTCTTGTTTGTTAGTGTTTTTGCAGTATGCGCCAATAATCTACTCATTGTTCGTATCAATGTGTAATGAGGTAGCCCTGCTGGTGAAAACATCAGTAGTAAGTCAACATGATTTTTGTCTGGTTCGCCAATCGATGGACTGTTTTTGGACACTCTGTGGGTTTGCAGATTTGTTTCCTCATCCCATGTGTAGATATTAACAGTTATTGGTTTGTTTTGTTCTTCAAACTGATCAATTTTGTCCACGCTAACAGGAAAGGATATTCCATTGAAGTTAAGATCATTGATGTATCCCAATAGTTAGTCACTCTCTCTGCGTGTTTGCGGACGTAATGCAGCCTTGCAAGAAACGCACCAATAAAACATTTGTTGTCTGAATTCTTTATGTTTAGAACTGCTCTTTTCGCTACAATGCTGGGGCAGCGGAATGTAAGCCTTGCCTACAATCGGCTCATACTTAGCCTGTTTTAATCTGATCTCTAAGACTTCGCCCTCTGACCAACCAGAGCCTCTCATTTTGGCTTCTTCAGCGGCCACATCAAACTGTGTAAGCAGTTGGTCTGTCCAGCCAGGTGTTAAGTCATTATGAGAAAGAATAAAATGCTGTTTAGTTGAGACCCAGACTTCTAGATTTTCTTCATTTATTGTTATATAATCGATTAAAAACAGCTAACATTACTTTAACTGGCGGCTCTATTGTTAGTTTACCGGGAACTTGAGAAATTGCATGTACAACACTTGCCTGTACGTTTGCAGGATCAATGACTTCTAAATCAATATCATTCAGTACTCTTGACAAATGTTCTTCCTCAAGCATTCCTTCAAACAATTCATCTGGGCCTTCATATGTCTTAGCCATGCTGTCTTTCTTTTCTAACTCAAAATATTTATTTAAATTAAAAAAAATACAACGACTCCTAAAGTCGTCTTAATCAGAATCAATATCAACGGTCTTTTTGTGCTTGGACTCATAAACTAAAGTATAAACGCCCTTTGATGTTGTTATGTGAGCTGTTTAGAACAGAGTTTAATGTCTCGTTTACTTTTTTTAAACATTCCTTTTTTATCTGCTCGGTGTCTGGCTGTTGAGAAAAAACTTGCCCTTGCCTTTTTTTGAAGATCAAACTTTTGTCTTTTATAGTCATCAAAATCGGCCTGTAACGACTAAATTCTTCATCCGTGATGTTTTGAGTCAACTAGTGCTTTATTTATTGTCAGTTTGAACGAGCTAAGTTTAGCTGTTATTAGTTGAACCATAGCTGTGTGCTTTTGGAGTTTAGTTTTTAATTTTTTGCCAGCAGCACTTACAGCTAATGAACACAGGCCAAGAGCTAAAGACAAACCGCCTAGAGGTAAAGCTGCGGGCGCACTACGCCTGTTGCTAAGAGACCTACACTCGTTCCTGCTGATGCAGCACTAATAGTCGATGCTCCAGTATTAACATATGTAACAGCATTAAAGGCAGCAGAATACCTTCGTTTGGTTTTGCTGTATTTTGAAAGGTCTTGCTCTAGTACTTGTTGCATTTGCGTAATGTTTGTTAATCTGAAGGTTTTTATGTTAGGGGTTTCTACATCCCTTCGTTTGGTGATTCTGGCGCTGTAGGCGCATTTGGATAAACCTTAACAGACATGCTTTTTTAAAAATAAAAATAATTTAGTATTGTATATCTTTTATCTGTTATCTTGAATATTCAGCTGCGCATCATATATTAAAAAACAAATACACGTTAAGTGGTTTATCGGCCTCTTTTTCTTTATCAATTTGAATGTTTATTCCGTCTTCTCCCGCTTCCATGTAACTGATTATCCTCCGTTGCCCTTAGGTCAATCCATAACCGTATTTCGCTGTTAAATAATGATCAAGTCTACACTGTGAAGATGTAGATCTTTAGACACAAGGTCAACTGTTGGATTTCTACACCTCCCACCTCCAAACAGTTTTCGTATTTCATCAAAATGCTGATAAGGTTTAAGCCCGCTAGCGTAGATTTGGTTAGGACTGCCCTCAATTGTACATTGCACTTTCGTTATTTGGGATTAACAAAATTTTCAGTTTGTCTTTTGAATGGTTCTTCATTTTTCACACAGCAATAAAACACCTTTAAGCGATCTTGCTGCGGCACTAAAACTAAAATTCCATATAGTGTCTGCCCTGCTTTTAGGATATTTAGAATGAAAAATCACTCTTTCGTATATATATGCTAATTTTGACTGATATTGTTGCTCGATCAGCCTCGCTAAGTTAGGGTTGCTAACAACGTCAAACTCTAGCGAGATGTCAGAAATGCTGTACTTTGCTTTGGTGTCTGTAGATATAATAACATATTTGTAGTCATTAAAAGTTAGTTCATATGACAATCTGTCTTTTAATGCTCCTTTAAAGTATGGGGCATGCGCTTTTAACAACTCAAAATCTAGAGGTATGAAAAAGCGATTTCCATACGCATAACTTACGGCTACAAACCGTTTGCCGTCTTTAGCATCTTCAGCGCCTATTCTATGTTTTAGTGCTTCTTCATTTTCGATTCTTGAAACGCAAGATCAGCCCTTTCGTTCCCGGTTAGCCATAGATCAAATAGGTTAAAAATATGTCTGCATTATGTAAAGAAAATATTTCTTGTCCCTCAAGTTTTATAGAAATTTTCTTAACGATTGCCCGCCCCAAATTCTGTACAACTGTCCTGATGGGTCTGTTGTTGAAGTGAGTTCTATTTGAAAGTAAGACGTGCATGAGCCTGGCACAATCACTTCATCCGCTCCTAGGTCTGGAAATTTGACAGTAAGAATTTGATCCGCATCAATAGTAGACGGATTATTTGGAACAGTAATATTCCGCTTATTTCCCTTCACGCCAAAGGGCTCTTTCAATCTTCTATGCGGGTCAAGAATCGAGCCCATGTTTGTGACATTTTTTTTATAAAACAAAATAAAAAGTTTATTATTAAAGAAACATGGCAGGCATTGAAGGTGAAGAAGATTATGATGTTTTTGATCCTGGAGACGACATGAGTGAACGGCTCCTTTGATACAGCATCGCTCAACGCTCTCAATGCGGCGTGAATTAACAGAAAGTATGGCCGGAGCATTTTACAAAAGTTTAGGCTTAGAACCTCCCCAATTTATAGACCCTGATGATTTTGAAGTATAAGATAAAGGCCATTTGTATGTGAAAAACGATCAAGGACAACTTGTTCAGCTTACAGATAAACGAGCCCATCAAAGTTTGTAGGCATGAATACAATTAGACAAAGACTTAGGGCGAAGATCGAAAGTGCCTTGGCCTTGTTAGGCCAAAATTAAGGGGGGAGGCTGTTTCTAAACTTCAAAACACATACAAGATCTCCCAACAGATAGCCAAATGCAAAACATGGAAACTTAAAGATTTATGTCCAACAGCGGGTGAATTAATAGAAGCAGAAACCAGTTTTTCAGAGAAACACATTAAAAACAATTAATGATTCCCGCTACCCACGCGAGAAACAGTGGCCCCTATCATGCTTTGAGAACCATCAGAGGCGAATTAACAAACAACTTAGCAAAACTGGATAAAGTAGATGAGCGTATAAAAAAAGAAAAAGAAAAACTCGTTGAGGCTGATGATGCCAACTTAGGCCGTGATGTTAAAGAAGAAATAACCAAAAGACTAAAAGATCTTGAAGAAGAAAGATCGGCAATACTAAAAGCGGTGTCTAATTGCCGAGATCAATTACGAACTCAAGTGAGCAGAATAAGAGAAACTATCCAAAAAATTTTATATGAAGACACAACAACTAGCAGAAAGAATAAAACACTGTTTAGAGAGCAAGGTGTCACATTAGCAAGCGTTATAACTGCCTTAGGATTTGCAATAAGTACACTGGTGATGGCTATTACAGGCGCGGCGGTCAAAGCCCAGTGCCTCCACCGCCATCGCCTCCATCGCCGCCTGATAAATCATGGGTAAAAAAACAGCTTGATCATCTTGCGGGTTTATTAAAAAAAATTAGCCGGTAAAGCCGTGGATGCTTTACAAGGTATATAGGGGGTGTTGTTAGCTGGCTTTTGTCTACTGCAGGCAAAGTAGTTGGCTTTATGGCTGAGCACTTATGGACATTAGTTCTCTTAATAGTTGGGTTAATTTTTAGTAAGATAAAGACCAAGTAATCCTAGGCCAGTTAATCCAAAAACAAGTGCTGTCTTACATATTCATGGTCATTATTTTTTTCGTGTTCTTCAACGGCCTTCGGCTTTGGGCCACAGGGATTAGATGACTTATTCTTGGGGGGGTCATCTTGTTTTTTTACTGCTTGCAATATTACTGGCTCAGAATTTATGTCGTTTTGTCCAACCTTCTGTTCATTTCCTGCAACAAGAATTTCATTGTTGTAGTTCATTATTGTTCCTACCTGGAGTCTGAGGTCAAAGGCAGCATGTATAAACCAGTGCCAACAGCAAAGTCTACTTTCGATCTTGCGAATTGTAAAACATGTTGGTACCTTTTAATACTTGAAGGCAAATCAACTGTAGAATTAATGGCGTCCTCTAAATTTGCCAAGTACTGTTTTTGTGCATCAAAGCCAGTAGAAGGATCAGTTATGCTCGATCTTGCCTGTGCTTGCGAGCCTAGCAAACACCAAACGTAAGTACGAATAGAGTCGTTTATTCGTTCTATTCCTGCTCTAGTTAGGCCCTTAGAAGTGTCTAAGATAAATGTTGTCCATGCTGTTTTATGCTCTTGCTCTATGGACCCGAGGTGAACAGCCGTGCCTGTAGAGAAAGATGTGTAAGGAGGATTCCAAGCATAGTTATACTTTCTGTGCACGCCCCAAAAATAAGGGGTGCCTAGACCATGATTAAGATCTGACTTTTGTCTAAGTCTGTCTTGGCCTTAATATGAATTCGTTACAAATCCTTTCAAAAGCCTTCATGTCTATTCTGTTGCTAAATGGATTAAACGGTTTTGTCATTTGGCAATGGCGCTTGCAGTTCAGTCAAAATACGTTCTGAAGGCGTAATAAAAATGAAATCTGTACACTGACCTCACCAAAGGATCAGGATGATTTAAATGATCAGCATGCGACACTCCACACCCGTTGATGCACAAAACACAGCAAAGTTTAACTGGTTCTGATAAAACTGCATCGGATGACTAAACCACACTTTTGGGATGTGGTCGTTTTTAATAGGAGGGTTAAGATAGCTCTTCAATGGAGTACTAACCTTACTTGAAAGGCTTCAACTGAGTCACAGAAATGTCAAGAGTATCAGTTGTTATATTTTAAGATTGTAGTGCGGCCCAACAGAATATTTTGCATTAGTATATTTGAATGCGCTCATTTTATTTTGTTTAAAAAATGTTGTAACATAACAACTCAAGACCGCCATTCATTTTTAGAACATGCTATTGATAACAATTGCGGAAACCAGAATGGTTGCACTTCATGAATTTTTTACAATGTCGTATGGTTTAATATAAGTGAATCCAAGGAGAATATAAGATTAAAAAAAGTTAATAATAGAGGACAATTAGTTAGCCAGTTAACCATACCTGATGGTTATTACGGGTTTTGCTCACTAAAAGAAGCAAGAGTAACTTTGACATTACTCTCAAACTTAACAATGCGAATCTGAAAACAATGTTAACATTCAAGTCTGAAAAAGAAGAAGTAGGTTACTCTTTTGATAAGGCTAGCTAAAATGTTAGGCTTTGCAACTAACAATCAGCCCCTTCATAGTTTTAGTGTTACACCAAACAAACTACTTATGAGGAGAAAGAAAATCCGCTCGATCTTGCATTACATTTCATTACTCTATGTTCATTTGGACGAGCTGAGCACTGATGAAACTTATATGATGGAAGGCCCTCAACTGTGTTAAGAGCTCTTCCATCTAGGGAAAGCTGCATATTGCGATTATGAAATTATACAATTCCCTAATTTACAGTTTAAAAGATTGTTTGTGGGAGGGTCGGATCATTAATATAAAAATTGCAGACAAAGCAGGAAAAGTTGTAAAATGTGATAACCTGCACATTGTTTTGGAAATAAAATAATAAGCTGTACTAAAAAATGTCGTGTGGGCCAGAAGAATCCGGAGTTACATTAGCGCCTGTGAGGTTAAACTTTAGAATTAAAAGACCTTGCAGACGTTGCGGACTTTGAACAGAATGGTGAGATAGGCGCTTTGTATGGTTTTGAGTACACTAAAGATGGCGATTATAAACGCAAAGAGGTTGGCGACAACAAAACTAAACTAGAGCAACTGCGCAATGTAGAAGCAAATAATGCTGGCCAGTATGAATATAAAATAGTTCGAAAACCTGACAGCAAATGGCACTTAGAACCATATTTTGAATGGGAAATAAAATTTGAATTCATAAGCCCATTTACATTTTTTAGCCGTCAAAAAGTTTCAGAAAAGCATTCAACTCTGGCCCTTTACATATAAGTCTTATGCCAGAGGACAATAGTCGGAAAGAGATTGAAATAACGCGTATGGAAAAAAACAGTACATCCTCCACAGAAGAGAAACGGTTTAAAGGAAGCTTCTACAAAATTACAGTTCATTCCACGCAGGAAATTAGGAGACACGTTCACAATGATATTTGAAATTTCTGTCTTTAAAGATGTGGAGAGGGATGGGGTTGTGGGCGTTAGTGACGTCCTTATAAAAGGAATTAATATTAGCTGGCAAAACTTAGACGTTAAACGTCTAAAGTTACCATCGTCGTTCTTCACAATGGTGAGGATATAAGACCATAACAACAAGCAACAAATCAGTGTTGACTTAAATAAAAACAATCTTACAGAACTGAATTGGATTAATCTTACACATTTAGGCCTTATAGGGTTTTATTACACTGAACAAGTTTTGACAGAGAGTATGATAAACATAATAACTGGATTAGATTAAATTCTGTTATAAAACCATGGCGCAGTTAAACTTTATGACAAAAACTCCTCATTGTTCATTGATTTGTGGGCAGACTGGGTGTGGAAAAAACAATATTTGTCCTAGACTTATTACAAACAGTTTATCGCTATAATTATGATCATATTGTGATTTTCTGTCCAACACTTAAATGGAACAAAGCATATCATGATAGAAGGTTTATATGGACAGATGATGACATATATTTAGTTGATCCCAGCAATAAACTGAGTGAGTGTTTAGAACAGTTTTATAAATCTGTTTGAAGGAACGCAGACACTATTTATTATAGATGACTGTTCGGCAGAAAGAGACATAGTATAAAAAGAGAAACACTTTGTCAAAACTAGCTTTTAGTGGAAGACATGCTGGGATAAGTGTGTGGATTTTATGTCAAAAATATAACTCAGTTTTTAAAAGACTTTAGAGAACAGTTAAAGATTGTAGTTTTATTTCACATGAAAGACAGAGACTCATTTGATGAATGTTTGCGCGAAAATGATGTTATTGAAAATGATCAGGAAAAACATAGGATTAAGCAAAAACTAAAATCTGAAAAGTTTAGTAAATTAGTATTGAAAACGGATAATCCTACACAGTATGTTTGTTTGTAGGGTCATTATTTTTTGGTTATTGAAAGAGAATGTGTGATGGATTATCATTTTTAATTCATTGTTGAAGTGTTACTTGGCAGAGAACTAATAAATGTTTGTTCTAGAGCCATCCACCCGAAACTGGTTGAGGGTGGATGGTCTAGAACAGACATTTATTAGTTCTCTCATAGCAAAAAAAAAACTCTTTCAGGATTGGACGGATTTTAAACAGTATGTCTGCGAGTTCCATTTCTCTTACTCTTACCGGATATCTTTGACGTAAGCCTGGGCGTTGGGCTTCAGATCAGTGTGAGGGATAGGCAGGCAGCTCAACTCTTTCCTTGTGTCACTGGGAGCAAGAAGTACCGTTTGTGAAGGGCTTAGTAGGTGGTGTCCTGCTTACGCTGGAAAAAAAGAGAAAAAAAAACAACACCAGTTTGATTCAGCAGCAACGCAGCGCCTCCTCTCGTGGGTTGCCTGACGACGCTACGATACTGGCCACTTGTGTGTAGTGCCATTGCTGAGACTGCAGACAGGATGCTGGGGTTGCTGTGGTGACATGGCCGATGAAAACAAAGCGAACGATAGAAAAGACACTGCACCTGGTCATCGATCATTGCACTGATCTTGCTGTCCAAGAGTTGACCACAGCATTTCCGACTTTGGAGTAGGCCTGTCCAACGCTGCAG
>CM031621.1:66570120-66577620 GCA_018398815.1 Conus ventricosus
GGGCTGGTATCTTTAAAGTCTGAACAATAACCTTCATTCTCGTCTAATTTCATCATGCTCTGCAGGTACTCATGCGAAGTTTCAGTTTTTTTTTGTTTTGTTTTTTCACAATTCTAAGGAAATAATACACCTATTCTCTTACTCCACTCACTCTCCGTGGACGGCCCTCTGGTAAGAATTCAACAGACATTTGTTGGGAATTATATTCAGAAATTGTCAGCAAACTGTACAGAGCTGGCAGCAAATCTGTCTCAGAACCTTAGCAACCGGCTCAAATCAACTGGGAACTGACAGATCTAGTTGCAAAGTGAGGCGACTGCAGGCGGAAATCTAAAGGAACTTGAACAATTATTGCGAAACCTCCGCCCCCAAAAACATTGATAAACGAGTCACATTACAAAACACGACGCGTTTTGACCTCTTAGGTCTTCTTCAGGCAAGATAATCAGCACTCAGAACAACGAAAATGAACGAGCAATCACTTACCTTCATCCAAACACGACGTGTTTCGACCTGTCAGGTCTTCTTCAGGCAAGATACACAACACTAGGACAACAAAAATGAACGAGCAATCAATTCATCTAATTCGAATCTAACCCGAATCCGATGACGATAAGTGATTGCTCGTTCAATCTCGTTGTCCAGAGTGTTGTGCATCTTGCCTGAAGAAGACTTAAGAGGTCGAAACGCGTCGTGTTTTGTCTTGTGGTTTGTTTGACAACTTTGGGGGGGGGGGGGGGGGGCGGAGATTTAGCAACATTTTTTTTTCTTTTCAAATTTTGGAATTAATAGCTTGTGAGTGTCAAATACATCTCATGAAATGTCGAGACCCCCCAAAACACACACACCCACACCCACCCACACACACACACACAGAGAATCGGTTCAATCAGCTCTGATCTACGAGTGCCTGTGCTAGTGACGATGCGTTCTCTTCACTGACGAGTCTTCAGGCTTCCATTGGACGTTCTAATACAGTGCCGACATGGAGAGAGATTTGCTGCCTGTATTATCTCTGAACAGGACTTTTGCTGGTAGTGGCAGTCAAATGGTATGGGACGGCGTCTGGGGCATACTACATGACAATTTGTGGGGAGTAAATAACAGACTCAGCTGAGAGTCATTTTCTCAAAAGGCGATGGTCCCGAAATCTGCAAGGGAGTTAATCTGTGTTAGACCTCGTGTTCAGCGAGAGTGATCCCGCTGTTTTCCTGGGGCAGATGCGGCTGATAAGAGCAATTTTGCCCCAATCAGTTAGCATACCAGTTCAATCAGAGAGAGATGATACCTTAACATCAGTGTGAAGCGGTGACATCTGAGGCACTGGCTATGCAGTTAGTAGATATCTGGGTCAGTAATATGGGGGCACTCTTCAAAATCAAATATTTGACGTGGCAGATCTGTTTGTTTGACCCATAAACCGAGGAAAGTAACTTTATTCGCACAAAAAAGACAGGCACTTTCTTTGCCTAATCTCTCTCTCTGTCTCTCTCTCTCCTCTCTCTCTCTCTCTCTCTCTCTCTCTCTCTCTCTCTCTCTCTCTCTCTCTCTTTCTCTCTCTCTCTCTACACACACACACACACACACACACACACACACACACACACACACACACACACACACACACACACATTTTTTCCCACGGAAACGTGTTCTACAGAAGCAGTGGACCTAAAACCACCAATCTCTTTGTGAGCGTGCTACAGAGCCATTGACTCTAGTAGATTCTTATTGGTGGTTATGAGGAGGAGCAGGACTCAGTTTGAGCGTCTGTAGCCGGCCGTTTTGCCCGACCCGGCCGTTTTGTCCGAGGTTGGACAAAACGGCCGGGTCGGACAAAACGGCCGGCTAAAACCCGGCTGTTTTGTCCGACTTTCAATTTTTTGTCGGACAAAACGGCCTGGTTGGACAAAACGGTCGGCTCTATGTAAGCGGCCGTTTTGTCCGATATATTTTTTAATTGTTCTTTGCCCAGTTCCACTGGCAAAGAAGTATAAATTCGTCGCGTTCTGGTTTTTTGTTTGTTTGTTTGTTTGTTTGTTTTTTCTGTCTGTCGCAATGATATCTTCCGAACGGAAAGTCGGGGTCGCGTCAAACCTTGTGTGGTGGTGTGGCACAAGAATGGCAAGAGATGCGATCAAGAAGGTCATGACCTTGACGTACGACCTTTGTAGGTCAATCAGGGTCAAGGTCAAGGTCGAGGAGATAGCTGGACCCTAAAAATTTGAGGGTGGGGAAATTTTTGTTGCAATCATGTATTCTGAACGGCTAGACAGAAGCAACTCAAATTTTATGTGATGTTGTGCCACCTTAATTGGAAGATATTCCAAACAAATATGTCAAGGTCAAGGTCATGACCTTGGCGAATGACTTTGAAAACTAAAAACCTGTTTTTAGCCATATTTCGAGCACTAAACAACATAGGATGTTGAAACTTAGCATGGAGGTGATTTGGCTTATGGTGCATCCAAATATTGTAAACCGATCAAGGTCGGGTGTTATATCAAATAAATCGAAGTTTTGAATTATCATTCAAGAACAACTTTTAGCTCAAAAGGTAGATGGAAGACAGCCCTATCAACACTGAAAAAGGCAATACTGCAAATATATTAAGAAACAAGAAAACAGGAAGGGGTGGCTTAAATACACCTTTTCCAAATTTTTAAGGTCAAGGTTATGACCTTGACGTGTGACCTTCAAAACCGAAAATCTATTTTTAGCCATATCTCGGGCAGCAGTCAACATAGGAAGCTGAAACTTTTTTTTTTTTCTACCGTCCTTTTTTTTTCTTTATTCGTCTCTGTGATAATAAACGAAGGGAGCAGGGAAATTAATGAATGTAACAAAAATCAAAGCTACATTTTTGGGGTGGGTGGGGGTGGGGGTGGGGGGTGGGGTGGGGGAGATAAAACCAAACAAAATAAAATGAACGAATGAGGATTTGAATGAACAAACAAATAAATAGATAAATCGATAGATAAATACACAAACAAATAAATGAATAAACAAATGAATAGATACTGAAATAACCACATGAAATAAGAACAAAAGGCACTTCCATGGACTAGGTATGTGAGAGGTTACAAATCAAACCGAACATACCTTTTTTTTTTTTTTTTTTATTAACTCACCATTTATGTTTCAATAGCCAACGCTTACATTTCAATCAAGTGCCATAAACAATTTCCGTATCCTGTGTTAGCATTTGCAAGGCAGGGTTTTTCAAAAATTAAATACAATAGACAACCAAAAACAATCAAAAACAGAAACAAAAGAAGAGAGAGAGAGAGAGAGAGAGAGAGGAGAGAGAGAGAGAGAGAGAGAGAGAGAGAGAGAGAGAGGAGGGTAAGACACCGACAAAGCCACAAAGGGATCCATACGTACATGCATAATAAGTGATACGGAGACAGACTATAGTCCCTCAACATGCACATCAAGTCCAAAAATTACACTTCTATCAAAGATTGGTATAACTGCCATTTTCCGTGCAGTTTCTGCATTGACTTTCGCATTTTGCGACCTGAAGGAAGCTGAAACTTGGTATGAAGGTTGTTTGGTTTATTGCTCTCCAAATATGTCAAAGCAAAGTAAAGGTCACAGACAACGTCAGACTCTCAAAATTGAGGGTGCGTCAATTGTTTGTCCCAAGACCCCAACGGTTTGATACAGTCACCTCAAATGTTGTATCGTGATGTGCCACCTGTCTCTCTCTGTCTCTGTCTGTCTGTCTGTCTGTCTGTCTGTCTGTCTCTCTCTCTCTCTCTCTCTCTCTCTCTCTCTCTCTCTCTCTCTCTCCTCTCTCTCTCTCTCTCTCCCCCTCTCCCTCTCTCTCTCCTGCAGTCAAGTACAGAAATCACGAGAATAAGACCCACTCGATAGTCATGGCCCCTGACGGCCAATGGTCAACTTAAGACGTCAAATTGGTCACCTGGGGGCATGGCGGCCGAATGGGTATTTTTCCCACGTGATTTCTTTATTTGGGGGTAAACAGACAGAAAAAAACAACAAAAAAGAAAAAAAAAGAAGAAAAAACAGAACGCCGCGAATTTAACTTCTTTGCCAGTGAAATATCGGACAAAACGGCCGCTTACTTAGAGCCGGCCGTTTTGTCCAACAGGCCGTTTTGTCCGACAAAAATTGAAAGTCGGACAAAACAGCCGGGTTTTAGCCGGCCGTTTTGTCCGACCCGGCCGTTTTGTCCGAGGTTGGACAAAACGGCCGGGTCGGACAAAACGGCCGCTACAGCGTCGTCTGCCTTGTAGGAATCAGGAATCTGACCAATGCTTTCCTTAACTCAGCCCCAAAAGTCACGTTGAACCCTCCATGTTTGTCTCTGTGTCTGTCTGGCTGTCCGTCTACCTGTCAGCAAGATGACACAAAAACTGCCGTACCGATTGTCACCAAACTTGGTGTAAAGAAGATAATCCTGTACCTGGCTGTAAGTCCCGTGTACATTATGGTGTTAGGAGAATTTCTCACTTGATTTGAGTCAAGGGGCACCTAGACATGAAAAATCACGGAGGTGATCGGGCACCACCCTGGTACATTTTGCGTAATGGCCGATTCAAATATGGCCGCCCCCCGCCGCCGTGAAAATCCTAACTTTTGTGTTTTTGACAATATATACACTTGTAACACTTCTAATCCGACTGATTTTGGTGTGCCGAGTTCATTTCTGGTATTATTTTGTCCATTTGGGGTCATCTTGACCTTCAAATGCCATGGTCAAGGTAATTTTCTTGTACCAACGGTCTTGACCGTAACCTGGCGATATTCTAGCTGTAACAACAGGGCTCCTATACATAATGCCACTAATTCTGACATGCATTTTCACTGTATGATTCACTATGAAAGATATTAGTCATTCCGATCTTGAATTCACAAGTGAACGCCGTTTTTACCTATTCAACTAAAACTGTCTTTGCTACTTTTTCACTTTTTTCTGTATTGCGTGGTCAATGACACATCCCAACAGAAACAGAAAAAGTTCTCAAGTATACAACAAACATGCTCAATGTGACTGCAATTGTCTCTTTCCATCATTGATTGGAACATGGAGAATTATCTGCTTTTCCATGGCAGAATGCGACGCAGCAAACTCCAGTACAACAGCACCCACATTGTCGAGTGTCACACTTGTCTGCCCACTTGCATATTGTGAGCAAAGTGGGTGGCAAGGGCTTCATGCATTTAGTTGGCAACAGGGTGTCAAAATGTTGCTCCCACCCATGTTCTAGTGTTCTAGGTAGCCCTCACGTTGTTGACTGGCCGCCCCAAGCAGATGGCATGCTTTGTGCACCAGAAAGGCTTCTCTGTGGATGTGGCCTCTGATGACACTGCTTGTGGGTGGGTGAGAGTCAATTCTAGCTGTAGCACTGCTGTAGTTCTCCACTCTGAGCTGGTTGAACATTTCAGCAGTTGTTGTTGATCTGACACCCACCCAGACATGTACACGGTACATTTCTGCCAGAGCTTCATCTTGCTCTGACAAGCTGTCCGTCGCTCAAAAGTTCGTCAGATGCTGTACAGGGTCAGCTGCCATAGCAGCGTTCTTCGCCCCTACCTTAGTCACACAGTCATCGCCAGTCAGTATGTGTGCTTTGATCACTGACTTGGCCAGCGGTGCTCAAAGCCTAGAAACTGCTTGGTGCAGTGGAAGCATCCGCCGCTTCTCACGTGTGCCAAACTGCTGCCAGATTTCCTTCAACCACAGCGTTTGGAACTGAGGGGTGTAGTGAAGCAGTAGTGGGAAAGTGTCCGTGTCGTTGGAAACTGCTGTAACTCTCTTGCACTGTTTGACGCGAACAGCCCACTCCACATCTACTACCACTCTGGCGTCTGCCTCTTCAATCCAGCTGTGCAGGTCCGGGATTTCTTCACCGCCAGCTCAAATCAACACAAAGAAAACAGAAACCATGAGAGTCAACAACCAACAACGAGACCCACTACGACTGCAACAGCAAGACATCACTGAAGTTGATAAGTTTGTCTACCTCGGCAGTGTGGTCAGCAAAGATGGAGGTACAGATGAGGATATCAAGAGCCGCATCAGTAAAGCCAGGCACATCTTTATTACGCTACGGCCTACCTGGAATTCCTCTGCCCTCTCACTCCACAACAAGATCAGAATCTTCAATTCAAATGTAAAATCTGTCCTTCTATATGGTTCTGAAACGTGGCGAACAACAAAGACAAACACTCACAAACTACAAGCATTTATCAACAGATGTCTGCGAAACATTGTGAACATCAGATGGACAGATATTATTGCCAATACAGAACTATGCAACAAGACCAAGCAAGTTCCAATGAAATCAGAATCAGAAAACGGAAGTGGGGATGGATTGGCCACACCCTCAGAAAGTCTCCATCCAACATCGCAAGACAAGCCCTTGAATGGAACCCCCAGGGCAAAAGAAAAGTGGGAAGACCAAGACAGACATGGCCAAGGAGTACCGACGCAGAGGTGAAGGTCGCCGGAATGACGTGGGCCGAGCTGAAGAGGATCTCCCGAAACCGTGTCCGCTGGAAGAATGTGGTTGCGGCCCTATGTTCACCAGGGAATTCAGAGGACTAAGTCAAGTCACCTCATCATCAGAGACGACAGAGCTGGCGATGATGACAAGATTTCCTTCAGCGCGATTGCTCACCATATCTTGAACCAGCAGCTGAAGATTCTGTTTGTTTTTCTAAATGCCCAGAACTTGTCAAGCTGTCGAGGATGGGTGTGTCTGCGTTCATGCCAATATTGTCAATGGGCGTCACACCAGCTCGCCTCATGGGCTGTCCTTCTTTCAGGGAAAGTTCAACGTATGAATCTAACAGCAGGTGAACGTAGTCCGACTCATGGCAGAGGCTTGTGGCTGATGGGATGACTGCAGTGACTACATCACCGAGGGTAGAGAATTCTGCTAGCGGCATCTGTCGCATCTTTGACATGAAGTCTACCACAACATGAGTGGGAAGAAGAGACGTCTGATTCCATTGTGTGAGGTCCAGTTCAGATTCAATTTCACCAACAAGTGTTGACTTGTTGACGTGAGCGTGAAGATCACCATCAAACAGTGGAGTCACTGGCAGCAGATCGTGTGCAAGTATCTGCTTGATGTCCATGCCATGCTCCTTTGCAATGTCCATGGTTCTCTGTGCCTCCACAATGTCCTTGAAGGCCACGTCCAAACACGCCACATTCAACCAGTGCGTCGTCTAAGCCAGAGCCTCGAAGCAGTTTGCCCTGGGACCCGAGCAGAATGCGAGTCCAGTGGAAGGGTCCCAAGCAGATGAGCAGATCCTTGAACTGTTCTGTCTCATGCAGGTAAAATCTGCCGCCACAGCAAACACGCCTTCATCGCACCAAACTGCTATCGATGCTTGGTTCAGCTGTCTGCAACAACTTTGAAAGTTTGTGAGGTCGCTGACCCTGTACAGCATCTGACGAACTTTGGATAGACAGATAGTTTGTCAGTGCAAGATGAAGCTCTGGCAGAAATGTACCGTGTA
>CM031621.1:66582620-66585120 GCA_018398815.1 Conus ventricosus
GTTATGTTTTTAATGTGTATAGCTTAGTGCCAATGTCCTTGTAAAATTCTTTGGGTTTTTTGTTCTGGTAAAGGGGGAAAAAAGTAAATTCTTGTTTCTTCAGTCTCCCCTTTGAATGCATGGAGTAGATGCGTGCGCATGGAATAAACATCCTGTGTTTGTGATTGAGTGTTTGCAAAATATGGCGTGTGACACCAAGGCCTAGTTCTCTGCAAATGTTTTCTTCCCTTTTTCAATCTGTCTTGCTAAATCGTCAGTCCATCATTATTCCTGTTGTTCACTCTGTCTTCTTCTTTCAGCAGTTCCCTGGAGTCAGCGAAGGACAGAAGAAGTACCAATGGACAGATCCTTATAACCTGTATACCCTTTACCGGAAAACATCTCTACAGAAGTTGTGCCACATCTTCATAGACTTCCAGAAGGCGTTCAACAGACAGAGGTCTGGCAGCACGTACTGTGATATGCAATGAAGAAATGTGACATTGGGCAAAAGCTGCTACAGTGAAGAAATGTAACATTGGGCAAAAGCTGCTACAATGAAGAAATGTGACATTGGGCAAAAGCTGCTACTATGAAGAAATGTGACATTGGGCAAAAGCTGCTACAATAAAGAAATGTAACATTGGGCAAAAGCTGCTACAATGAAGAAATGTTACACTGGGCAAAGGCTGCTACTATGAAGAAATGTGACATTGGGCAAAAGCTGCTACAATGAAGAAATGTAACGCTGGGCAAAAGCTGCTACAATGAAGAAATGTGACATTGGGCAAAAGCTGCTACAATGAAGAAATGTAACATTGGGCAAAAGCCGCTACAACAATGAAGAAATGTAACACTGGGCAAAAGCTGCTACAATGAAGAAATGTGACATTGGGCAAAAGCTGCTACAATGAAGAAATGTAACACTGGGCAAAAGCTGCTACAATGAAGAAATGTGACATTGGGCAAAAGCTGCTACAACAATGAAGAAATGTGACATTGGGCAAAAGCTGCGACGATGAAGACATGTGACATTGGCAAAAGCTGCTACAGTGAAGAAATGTGACATTGGGCAAAAGCTGCTACAATGAAGAAATGTAACACTGGGCAAAAGCCGCTACAACAATGAAGAAATGTAACACTGGGCAAAAGCTGCTACAGTGAAGAAATGTGACATTGGGCAAAAGCTGCTACAATGAAGAAATGTAACATTGGCCAAAAGCTGCTACAACAATGAAGAAATGTAACGACTACCACATTTGAACTGGTCTATCAGCTGAGAAGAAACAAGCACTGACTTAAAGCTTTCGACGGACGTCCGTCTTCATCAGTGATGGTGTAGCTACCGGGTGAACTGGAGGTCAGTGCACACACCTCATGTCGGAACCCTGGTCGTGTAGAAAGAAAGAAAAGTAACATTGGGCAAAGCTGCTACAATGAAGAAATCTGAATTTTGGCGAAAACTTATCAAAACCCTTCAGCAACTGCAACCTGAAACAAAGATCAGTATCGTTCATGAACACGCTCAAGGCGTAGGGTGCATAAAAATGCTGAGTGTTATAGAAGCAAGATAAGAGTACTTCTACAACACTCAGCAGTTTTTATTACGCTTACCCCTTACTCCACTTGTCTTTACGACGATTGACCGTATCATGTCCGTGAATCCACTCACCGCCCGGGTACAATGACTCGGCAACATCCTGCGCTGTCATTTACGTTGTGTGCACAATTTTGTTTCCGTTTTAACCGGAGAAGAGTAGGTAAGTGGAATGGAGGGGAGGGGAGGAGGGGAGAGGTACAAGGGTAACAGGTCTGACCTAGTTTCTTTTTATTGAAGTGCTGGCCGGAAGGGTGGAACAGCATGCGGAAGAAAGAGCCGGGGGTGGGGGTGGGGGGTGAGGGGTAGGAGGGGGGATAGCCGTGGGGGTGCGGGGATGGAGGGATTGGAGAGGTGGAGGGGGGGTTGGGGGAGGGGGGACTTATGAGGGTGAGTATATAATTATATGTGCCTGTGTGATTCACTTGTTTATATGATTATGTTGTTACATTAAAAAATTTAAAAGGGAACAAGTACAAAATCATTTTGAGTAGTGAAAAAGTACGTCCATATTTTTATTTTCTTCTGCATGGCTTTGGATGCTGACATTAACATTGACTTTACAATTTACGTATGTTTGGTCTTTGCATGATATGGATTTTTCGGCGCTGCAACTATTAATGCATACCCCCTTTGACACAAAGGCCCTATGTAGGCCATTGACAACTGAAAATTTTAAAAAGTCTAAAACGTCTCTCTCTCTCTCTCCTCTCTCTCTCTCTCTCTCTCTCTCTCTCTCTCTCTGTGTGTGTGTGCGCGCGCGCGCGGTGTGTGTGTGTGTGTGTGTGTGTGTGTGTGTGTGTGTGTGTGTGTGTAAACTATGGCTCAAGGTGATGCGCAGTGATATTGCTATTGCGCTGAAAGCATATAAAAAAACGGTTACTGATCAGATCCAGAATTCCGGAAACCGGACAGGCAAGGCTA
>CM031621.1:66590120-66624305 GCA_018398815.1 Conus ventricosus
TCGTACGACACCCAAAGATACCTAAAGTGACAACGAGTTCAACTCGTACGACACCCAAAGATACCTAAAGTGACAACGAGTTCAACTTAGAGCTAGAGAACGTAGAAATACCAATCCTGGGCCACTTCCGCCCTCAACCAGTTTCGGGCGAAAGTGACCCAGGATTGGTATTTCTACGTTCTCTGACAAGTAAGACTTCAATAACCAAAAAAAACGATTATCTACAAACAGACATACTGTGTAGGGTTGTCCGTTTTTAATACTAATTTACTAAAGTTTTCAGAGAGTAACGTAGGGGAAAGTAGCCGTGGCTGAACACGCCCCATAGAGTAACGTAGGGGAAAAGCAGCCGTGGCTGAACGCGCCCCATATACAAACGGTGGGGCAGGACCCGACATGGTCGACACCTGATTACTTACTACGTGACTAGACATAACGATTTCGAACAACGCCAGTCTTTGTGTTGCGGCAATTAGACACAGCTGCCATCGCGCGATGGGCCGATGTCACAGCTGACTCACATTTCTCTCACTGACTGCTGACGAGAAGGACGTGTTTACTGTGCTCTTTACTGTGTTTGGTTGTGTTATTTTAACAATGGATCTACTGTGATTTTTACAATGGATAAAGTTTTACTTTAACTGCATGTTAGAGTATTTGTTAAAAAAAGGAATGTCAACAGCAAGAAATATGTTGCCGGTCAAACCAAAAATAAATAGGTAGAAATATATCACAGAACTTGGTTTGACATAATATTCTTTCTGCTGCTGGTGCAAAGCTAATCAGTTTTGCACACAGCCTACACATGGTGTCAGCCGGCGGCACAGAACCGCTACCCACACTCTGTCACGCGGGCCCGCCCCGTGGCTAATTACAGGTATGCACAACCACTATACTGTTGCTGCCTACACCACCTGATACGCCCTGTAATTAGGCCTGCGCGCGCACAGCGTAGCACACAGTCAATTAGTTGTCAATGCCACATACCTTGTTGTACATTCTATGTTGACAGCATGTGTCTTGTTATTTTCTCTGTTGGTGTGTGCGTTAACTATACTGGTAAAAAAACGGGTGAGTTGAAATGGTAAATAGATATTTGAAAAAAGATAATCTTACCTGTTATTTCATTCTTCAGCGTGAGCAGGGTTATTTTACTTCCAAGCTGGCTTCATGGCGGGATTCTCTCGAAGTGCAGATTTTATTTTGGCGGTTAGTTCTCCTCAGTTTATTTAATCCATCTGAGAGAATGCTGCAAGTGGGATTCTACAAGTTACAAAAATTTCTTCTGTTCAATTCACACAGCCTTTCTAACCACTTGCCATATGCTAGATAGCTTCTTAGAATTTGATTTTCTTTCAATTTAAGGATTGCATTCAGTGTGTTTTCAACTAACAGCCTGTCTGCAACCTTCGGAAATCTTAGTTTTTTTTAACAGATTTTTTCCTGATAAGTGTATAAGCTTTTTACGTTTTCTTTTCCGCCTTGTCTGAAAGACAGCAGCAGGTTGCTTTGGCAATGATTTTTATGTTCTTTGTTGTAACGTTCCGCCTCTTTAATTCCTCTTTGCTTCAAAACAGATTGCACTTCTTTCCAATGTTGTTAAATAGCAGCATAATAGTCAAGGTGCTGTTGAATTCTATTATTGTATTCGTCTATAGGTTCACCAGCGACTTCATCTTCCCAATCAATAGTTAAGTCTTCTTCATCATCATGATCACAATTGTTTCTATTTCTAGGCTAAGTCCTGTTGATTGCTCTGATTTTATTTCTCAAAGCAAGTCAGACTCCTGGGAACTCTCGGATTCCATCTAATTGTAACTTTCTATAACAATTTGTAGACACAAAACTTAAACGTCTTCTCCCACTCGATCAGAGAACACACTGTGCTGTTGGCCGCACTCCAAAACGGGGTGCTGTTGGCCGCACTCCAAACGGGCTTGAAGGGCTCACTTGGGCATTGAGCCAAGCGCCCAGGCAGAGGCGGGATAAACAGTTGGACAACGTCACTGTTTGGCAAGCCTTGTCTGGTAATTAGAAACTTGATCCTACATAGAACCCCCCTGTGTGTATGTGCGTGTGTGATCCAGATCATGCCCTGAGTCACCCAAGTCCTTAATTAAGTCACCCAAGTCTTAATTAAGTTCTTGATCAAGTTACCCAAGTTCTTAATTAAGTTCTTAATTAAGTTCTTAATTAAGTCACCTCTCAAGTTTTTAATTAAGTTCTTAATTAAGTTCTTAATTAAGTTACCTCAAGATTGTAATTAAGTCGTCCTTTAAGTACAACCAAGTTCTTATTCAAGTTATCTTATAATTATCAAAAAACAATACAATCTATGTTTTTATCTTAAATAGTAGATGTCTAATATAGTACACACACGCCTCAAAAACGCGTCATCGTTGAGGATGTCTTGCTTAACGCCTTGGTGTGAAATCGGTCAGCATAGATCTTAATGAAGTTCTTACATCCTAAGCAACCGCATTGATTACAATTCTGGTCTATGGAAATGTCTTTTATAGACTCCATGTCTTTATTTATTGACTTCATCATTTTAAACAAATAATAATACGCCATGATCTATTTTTATTAAAAAATTTAAAATTAAGTTCTTAAAATATTATTGCATTATAAATGGATCAAAATGATCTTTTGTTGTTGGCGGTTTTGGCGTGCAGTTGTCTTTTTCTGTATTTAGTGGTTCAGATTTTTTTGATTGCTTTTGTTTCTGTTGCCATTGTGTATATATTTTATAACCGTAATAACTGCCCCCAACAGCAGCAATGGCGCCAAAAATGGCAACAGTTTTAAGTTCAATATTCCATGAAGACTTTGGTGCTGTAGGTCTTGTATCACATGGAGTTTTTATAGCCGGCATTGAATCAACTTGTTCTGGCGCTGGCGGTGTTATGTTTTCATGATGAGTTATATTCTGCAACATTAATTTTTTTTGTCTGTTCCACTCTGCTAATTTTTTTCCTGCTTTAACACGCCCAGGATGAGGATGCTTTTCACTGGCCCCCACCTGGTTCAGTGTTTTCTGATTCTGCTGATTTTCTGGCTTGGTTACTTTCTCCACCTGATTCAATGTTTCCTGATTCTGCTGATTTTCCAGCTCGTTCATTTTGAAGGGAAATAAAATCTATATGATTAAAAGTTATTAATCCATGATTAGCGGCGATAACAATGTTCCAAATCTGTAATATAAATCACAGCCTAGAGACTCTAATGACTTTGTTAAAACTGGATCTTGCGTTAAATCATACGTAAGATCTTGTTCAGAATCAATGGGAGCAAATCTACTGACTAGTTTAGTGTACAAACTAAGAACCGTTTGCCCACACTTTTCACCATTCTAGACCCCAGCTGCGCTTCATACCTGTTATGATACTTTATAATGTCTTGTGGAGACATCTGTTGAATTTGTTCTATGCTGAATTCAGTTCCGAGGAACTGTTTTGTTTTCCCACATGCTGCCAAAGAATACAGCCTCTCCTTTTTGGGCATAATAGCTTGATCATCAACTTGGTCATTCATAAGTTCAGGAAGGTTTAGGCTGCCTTGTAGCTGTAGTAGATCATCACTGTTCATGTTTTTTATTAATTATAATTATTTTATTTTCTAAAAATGAGCACCGAAAAAAACTGTTGCTAACCTTGTATACCATTCTGCTGTTATTGGAGGTCTAAGTGTAGGATACTCAATGCTTGGTAAAGCTTGTTAAGAATTAAACCAGCAGATCTTGGCAAACTAGACTTTGAGGATTCAGCAAAGCTAATTGCTATCATTGCAGCTTCGTTTGCTACAAAAGATTTTCTAGTTAAGCAAGGAATAATTCCAGACAGTATAAATATGTAAGAAAAAATACATTTATAAAAAATGGCTTCACTCGTAATGATGATAGGCGGCGCTGTGGTGAATGTGCTCGCTTTTAGCGGTAGTAATTACGCATTTAGTAAACTACGGGATGAAGGCGAGAGAAAAAGACATAACAAAGCTGTGGAGCAACTAGCCGCAGCACAAGATCACAATGAAAAGCAGAGAATTGAGCAGTTAGATTTTATTAATAACACACTGAAAAAACAGGGGCATGCAGCTTACACATTTAAAGATGTTGATCAAGCAATAAAACAATATTATCTAGTAACAGGCAAACCAATCCAGACATTGCCCCCACCAAAATTCAGCGACTTTTATCATCCATCAGAAAAACAAAAGATGCAAGAAATCGGGTTTATTGTCGTTGGTATGACCGTCGTGTATTTTGTTGCACATAATATTGGCTGAATAAAAAATGAACAAAATCTATTATTCGCCCAAAGGATATTGGAAGGGTATCACAGCAATACAAAAGCTAAGCCAAGCGGCAGGAGTCAGTGAACAAACAGCAAAAGAATGGTTATCTAAACAAGCGATTTGGCAAATTTATTTACCTGCGCCCAAACGAATACAGAAACCACACTTTGTGAATACAATACCGAACGACACCCATCAAATGGATCTTCTATATTTACCCTCTGATACGATTAGACGCAAAAGATTTAAGTATGCACTTACAGTTATTGACGTAGCTTCAAGATACAAAGATGCGGAACCATTAACACAAAAGAGTGCTTCTGCTGTTGCTGTTGCTATACAACTGATATACCAACGTGGTCCACTAACTTACCCTCGCATGATTCAAGTCGATGATGGAAAAGAATTTAAAGGTCAAGTGAATCAATTATTGTTGAAACATAGAGTTACCATTAAAAGAGGCATTCCAGGAGTTCACAGATCACAGGCTTTAGTTGAAAACTTTAACAAACAGTTAGCCGAAAGACTTTTCTCCTACCAGTATCACAGAGAGCTGATTGACAAGTCTCGCAACACAGAATGGGTTAGAAGACTGCCCTCAGTTTTGCGTGCAATGAATAATGAAGAATTTAAAGGGCTAAAACCAGTACAAGCAATCAAAAGAAAAACAATAAATGTTGTTGAAGGAGAGTCTTCATCCGGCAAACTATTACCATTTGGTTTGAAAGTAAGGTACCTTTATTTACCGGGGGAAGCAGAAGGGGACACTCGCATCAGGGCAACCGATCCAGTTTGGAGTGTTGACCCGTACGAAATAAAAAGAATTGTAAAAATGAATCCGCCCGTGTATTATTTACGAGAAACTGACACAACAAAACAACCAGCTCCTCAAAGATCTTTTGTGAAAGAAGAACTGCAGATAATTCCGCCAGACACAGTTCCGCTTTAATTAATTTACGTAAACATATTTTGGTTTAAAATGGAAGGCCAGAAGGAAGCGCAGAACGAAACAAGAATGGTAAAGGAAGAGACCTTGAAATGATACGGGAATCATTTCAGGCGTGTAATGCTATTAAGGAAACATTTTCGGGGATTAATCAATGCATGCTAAATCATCCAGATCACCTACAACTCAAACCCCCAAATTGGGAAAAAGAATATCTTGAAATAATAAAAAAAATTCGAACTCGTCAAGCAAACATGAGAAAAGATTTAAATGAATTGGATGAAGCTATGATTGATCTTATAATAAAAGTTGATGAAAAATATAAAATCCCCTGTTTATGCGGTCCTCCAGTGCCCGATTCCATATGAAAACTCCGGATTAACAAACACCCGTTTTGTGTTTGTTCTATCTAATGACTTCTTTGTTACAACTGTTGTGTTGATCTCATGTAGATTAGATCGCAGTTTTACGCTGTCATGATGAAAAGTCTTATTGCCAAACAATGCTTCTTTGTAGTTGTCATGTGATATGTTTGACTGCACAACGCTGCGAGATATTCCCTTTGCTTTCTTAATGATTTTCTCCTGGCTCGAAATACTGTACATTTTTTACCTTAACCCCACATACTCCTTGATCACCTTTCCAGATAATTCATCCTTCATCTTTCCTAAAACCTTCTTATTAACGGATGAATGCAAAGGCGAATCTTTAGGGTAATCAGATGTGTCGTACCACCCGCATGCCCTTTAGCTACTTCGGTTTCCATGTCTTTATAGATGTCTTCAGTAGGGATATCTATAACAAAACTATCTGTATCTGTGTAAAGTACTCTGGACTCTGGATACGAAGGTTTAAAGTAGTCATAAAGAAATTCTAACATTAAAAGCTTTGATAATTCTAAAACAGTAAACCCAATAAAAACAGGTTTGTCCAATTTGACTTTCTTTTTTTCATCGTTATGCCAAAAAGGTGATCATGAAATCTTCTAAAGTCCTGATAATTAGGTTTTGAAGTCAGCTTAATTGCTTCGTTCTCTTTGGTGACTAATCTGACATCTTTGCGCTTGTGCGGATTCTCCATAGTCTTTCCAAAACAGCTGTTGTTCATCAACTTGAAAAAGTTTTTTTCTGAAGCATCTGTGGATTTAGTTCTGAGATCAGTGTTCTTCATGATGTATGGTTTCATGAACTGTTCTTGATCAAAAGCAATTATGCGATGAACTGCTGTCAACTTCAATCCATGTCTTAATAAAATTGCAGAGTCTGTAATGACAGACATAATTTTTTTTGCCCCGAAGATTAGGCACAAGTTTAGGCGGCTCTCTTGGATTTGTCTTTAGACTTTCTGCTGCTAATGGGTAGTCATTATGTAGGTCATGGAGTTCATGAGGATATTCTAAGTCAACTTCTAGAATGTATCCACGCTGTTGATCTGGCGTTAAACCGCCCAACCCTTTAATGCCTTTTGAATATTATTCGGATCGCCGCCTGTGTACATTTTAAAGTTGCGTAATGGAAGCGATTGCGCCATAGCCCATCCATACAGATTGTTTGCATCTAAATACATGAGATAGTTAGGCCTTTTACTCGGATCATAGTCGTCCAAGTATTTGTTGTTTGCTTTACAGTAATGATGCGACGCCATACTAATTCCTCCACGCAATCCGTTTTCAATCATCTGAATCATTGGTAAATCTGACAATAAATCAATCTGTACTCCAGTAAACTTTAAGAAAGCGTCCCAACTCATCCCGGGCGCAGAAATGTAATGCGCGGGATCCAGGCTATAATGTTTCATACAGGTCTTCCTATAATTTTCAAAAGAGTCCGCCAACAAACATGTATCAGCCTTCAAGTAGGAGTCATGATAGTCTCCATCGTTTTACACTCAAAACTTTTGCCACGCATCTTGAGCATGCTGGTAATCTGAATCACTGATGTCCTTTCCTCTAAGACTAGAAAAGAACGCGCCTTTAGGCGGAAGTGAGTCTTCATCAAACCTTTCCAACTGTTCATGTACTCATAAGGGTAAACGCCCTTTCTAACAAGAGTTGGGTCAAAATATTCTTCCGTTATTGGGCAGGACTTTAAGGACATAGCCAGCGACTCTAATGAAAACCTCATGTGTTGCATAGAGTCATAAAAAAACATGTTATTTAAAGTGAAACACATGTACTTTTCTGATGACTGTGCAATGCATGCTACCCCGAAGGCGTTGGTTACTGCTTGCAATATAAGATGAGAGTCGTAAACCTCGCAAGTTATGAAAGAAGATGGGCAGCTTCCATGTCTTTGGTTCAAACTTTAGTTGAAGATTGCATTTGTTGTGCGCAAACTCCTCTGAACTTTCCGCTAATGTGATCATGGTCTCTTACTGTTGGATTCGCTGCGTCTGATGAGAGGCCTAAACCACAAATCCAGCAGTGAGTGGCTGAGTCATACTGTTGTTGGTCTTCAGACGCCATTATGATTTCAGATAAATTCAGATTATTAGAACAATCATTACGCACTTGCTGCATGCGCTGTAAAAATCTTCTAGCCGCATCTTGTCCCCTGTATAATTCTGGCCTTGAATGAGCGCCATCCGACCTAACAACAATGAAAGCAAATGAACAAATCTGATGATTACTCATTAAGACTGTTTTTCGAAGTTTTTGTGGCGCTGGCCCTTCATAAGGAACAATAAGCGACTCGAAGTCTGTGTAAACTACGTATGGAGAATGTTGCAGTTTTTTCCAGTTCTTAAAACTAACTTTAGATCCAGGTGGGGGCGTAATTAGTTCTGTATTACAGTCAACTGGGCCGATACAATGTTTCTTATGTTCGCTTGCGGCTTGAACAGATGGCATTCTTGTTAAACATTTCTGCAGAATTCTTGTTTGTGCCCATCTTTTGAAGTATGCTGCATTAGTTTACTCATTGTTCGTATCAATGTGTAATGTGGCAGCCCGCTGGTGAAAACATTAGTAGTAAGTCAACATGATTTTTGTCTGGCTCGCCAATCGTTGGACTGTTCTTGGACACTTTAATCGCTGTAGATTTGTTTCCTCATCCCATGTGTAGATATTGACAGTTATTGGTTTGTTTTGTTCTTCAAACTGATCAATTTGGTCTACACTAACAGGAAAGGATATTCCATTGAAGTTAAGATCTTTGGCGTATTGCCGATAGTTAGTCACTCTCTCTGCGTGTTCGCGGACATGATGCAGCCTTGCAAGAACACACCACATGAAACATTTGTTGTCTGAATTTTTTATGTTTAAAACTGCTCTCTTTGAAACCAACTCTCGAGGTAGCGGAATGTAAGCCTTGCCTACAATTGGTGCATACTTAGCTGTTTTAATCTAATCTCAAAGACTTCGCCCTCTGACCAACCAGAGCCTCTCATTTTAGCTTCTTCAGCGGCAGCGTCAAACTGTGTAAGCAGTTCGTCTGCCCAACCGGGTGTTAAGTCATTATGAGAAAGAATAGTCTGCTGTTTAGTTGAGACCCAGACTTCTAGATTTTCTTCATTTATTGTTATATAGTCGATTAAAACAGCTAACATTACTTTAACTGGTGGGTCTATTGTTAGTTTACTTGGAACTGAGAAATTGCATGTACAACGCTTGCCCGCACGTTTTCTGGATTAATAACTTCTAAATCAATATCATTCAGTGCTCTTGACAAACGCTCTTTCTCGAGCATTCCTTCAAACAATTCATCTGGGCCATCATATATCTTAGCCATGCTGTCTTTCTTTTCTAAGCCAACATATTTATTTAAATTAAAAAAATACAACGGCTTAATCAGAATCAATATCAACGGTCTTTTTGCGCTTGGACTCATAAACTAAAGTATAAACGCCCTTTGCATTGTTAATGTGAGCTGTTTAGAACAGAGTTTAATGTTTCGTTTACTTTTTTTAAGCATTCCTTTTTTATCTGCTCGGCGTCTGGCTGTTGAGAAAAACTTGCCCTCGCCTTTCTTTGAAGATCAAACTTTTGTCTTTTGTAGTCATCAAAATCGGCCTGTAAACGATTAAATTCTTCATCCGTGATGTTTGAGTCAACTAGTGCTTTATTTATTGTCAGTTTGAACGAACTAATTTTAGCCGTTATTAGTTGAACCATAGCTGTGTGCTTTTGGAGTTTAGTTTTTAATTTTTTGCTAGCAGCACCTACAGCTAATGAACACACGCCGAGAGCTAAAGACAAACCGCCTAGAGGTAAAGCTGCGGGTGCACCTATGCCTGTTGCTAAGAGGCCTACACTTGTTCCTGCTGATAGAGCGCTTATAGTTGATGTTCCAGTATTAACATATGTTACAGCATTAAAGGCAGCAGAATACCTTCGTTTGGGTTTTTCTGTATTTTGAAAGGTCCTGCTCTAGTTTTTGTTGCATTTGTGTAATGTTTGTTAATCTAAAGGTTTTTATGTCAGGGGCTATCCCTTCTTTTGGCGGCTCTGGCGCTGTAGGCACATTTGGATAAACTGAACAGACATGCTTTTTTTAAAATAAAAATAATTTAGTATTGTATATCTTTTAATCTGTTATCTTGAATATTCAGCTGTGCATCATATATTAAAAACAAATGTACATTAAGTGGTTTATCGGCTTCTTCTTCTTTATCAATTTGAATGTTTATTACGTCTCTCACAGTTCTCCCGCTTCCATGTAACTGATTATCCTCCGTTGACCTTAGGTCAATCCATAAACCGTATTTTGTTTTTAAATAATCATCAAGCCTTACACTGTGAAGGTGTAAATCTTTAGACACAAGGTCAATTGTTGGATTTCTACACCTCCCACCTCCAAACAGTTTTCTTATTTCATCAAATGCTGATAAGGTTTAAGCCCACTAGCATAGTTTGGTTAGGACTGCCCTCAATCGAACATTGTACTTTCGTTATTTTTGGATTAAAAAACTTTTCACTTCCTCTTTTGAATGGTTCTTCATCTTCACACAGCAATAAAATACCTTTAAGCGATCTTGCTGAGACGCTAAAACTAAAATTCCATATAGTGTCTGCCCTGCTTCTAGGATATGTTGTATGATGAATCACTCTTTCGTAATATATTGCTAATTTTGACTGATATTGTTGTTCAATCAGCCTTGCTAAAGTAGGGTTGCTAACAACGTCAAACTCTAACGAGATGTCAGAAATGCTGTACTTTGCTTCGGTGTCTGTTGATCTGATAACACGTTTGTATTCATTAAAAGTTGTTCATATGTCAATCTGTCTTTTAACGCTCCTTGAAAGTATGGAGCATGCGCTTTAACAACTCAAAATCTAAGGGTATGGAAAAGCGATTCCCATACGCATAACTTTCAGCTAAAGCCTTTTTGCTGCTTTTAGCATCTGCAGGGACTTCGGCGTCTATTCTAAGTTTTAGTGCTTCTTCATTTTCGATTCCTTGAAATGCAAGATCCTCCCTTTCATTCGCGGTTAGCCATAGATCAGAATAGGTTAAAAATATGTCTGCATTGTGTAAAGAAAATATTTCTTGCCCCTCAAGTTTTATAGAAATTTTCTTAACGATTGCCCGCCCCAGATTCTGTACAACTGTCCTGTTTGGGTCTGTTGTTGAAGCGAGTTCTATTTTTAAAGTAAGCCGCGCAGAGCCTGGCACAATCACTTCATCCGCTCCTAGGTCGGAAATTTAACAGTAAGAATTTGATCCGCATCAATAGTAGATGGATTAATTTGGAACAGTAATATTCCGCTTATTTCCCTTCACGCCAAAGGGTTCTTTCAGTTTTTTTATGCGGGTCAAGAATCGAGCCATATGCTTGTGACATTTTTATGAAGCAAAATAAAAAGTTAATTATTTAAAAACATGGGAGGAATTGAAGATGAAGAAGATTATGATGTTTTTGATCGTGGAGACGACATGAGTGAAATGATCCTTTGACACAGCATCGCTCAGCGCCTCATTGCGGCGTGAATTAACAGAAAGTAAGGTTAGATCATTGTACAAAGTTTAGGTCAAGAACCTCCCGAATTTATAGACCCTAATGATTTTGAAGTAAAAGATGACCATTTGTTTGTGAAAAACGATCAAGGGCAACTTGTTCAGCTTACAACTAAACCAGACCCATCAAAGTTTTTAGCCAAGAGTACAATTAGACAAAGACTCGGTGTGAGCGAACAAAATCGCCTTGGCATTTCTAAACCAAAATTAGATAAGGATGCAGTTGCTAAACTTCAAAACACACTGCAGGAACTCCCGACAGATAACCAAATGCCAAACATGGAACTTAAAAAATTTAAATCAATCGGCAAACGAATTAATAAATGCAATAGAAGCAGAAACCAGTTTTTCAGAAGAAACAGCATTAAAGACTATACACGACTCACCTACCCATGCGAGAAATAGCGGCCTTGATCATGCTTTGAGAAGCATTAGAGGCGAATTAACAAACAATTTAGCAAAACTAGGTGAACTAGATGAGCATATAAAAAGAGAAAAAGAAAAACTCGTTGAGGCTGATGACGCCAATTTGGGGCATGATATTAAAGAAAGAATAGCCCAAAGACTAAAAGATCTTGAACAAGAAAGATCAGCAAGACTAGAAGTGCTGTCTACTAACGAGAACAATTACGAACTCAAGTGAGCAGAATAAGAGAAACTATCCAAAGAATTTTATATGAAGACACAACGCTAGCAGAACGAATCCGAACACTGTTTAGAGAGCAAGGAGTCAATTAGCAAGCGTTATAAACGGCTTAGGTTTTGCAATAAGTACACTGGTGATGGCTATTACAGGCGGCGGTGGACAACGCCCGGTGCCTCCACCGCCATCGCCTCCAACACCGCCTGATAAATCGTGGGTAAAAAAACAGCTTGATCATCTTGCGGATTTATTAAAAAAATTAGCCGGTAAAGCTATGACTCTTTACCTGGCATATTAGGGGGCATTGTTAGTTGGCTTTTGTCTACTGCCAGGCAAAGTAGTTGGTTTTATGGCTGAGAACTTATGGGCATTAGTTTCTCTTAATAGTTTGGTTAATTTTTAGTAAGATAAAGACTAAGTAATCCTGGGCCCAGTTAATCCAAGAACAATTGCTGTCTTTTCATATTCTGGTCATCGCGAACAGAGTCCGCGAGCTTTGCTGAGTCTTCAATGGCCTTTGGGTTTTGGCCCTTTGGGGAAATTGGATGACTTTTTCTTGGGGGTCATCTTGTTTGGTTACTGCTTGCAATTTTACGGGCTCAAATTTTTATTTCGTTTTTTTCCGACCTTCTGGTCATTGCCTGCCACAAGGATTCATTATTGTAGTTTATTATTGTTCCTATCTGGATCTGAGGTCAGAAGGCAGCATGTATAAACCGTGCCAACAGCAAAGTCTACTTCGATCTTGCGTATTGTAAAACATTTTGGTACCTTTTTATACTTGAAGGTAAATCAACTGTAAATTAATGGCGTCCTCTAAATTTGCAAAGTATTGTTTTTGGGGATCAAAACCAGTAGAAGGATCAGTTATGCTCGATCTCGTTTGTGCTTTCGAGCCTAGCAAACACCAAACGTAAGTACGAACAGAGTCGTTTATTCGTTCTATTCCTGCTTTAGTTAGGCCCTTAGAAGTGCTAAGATAATGTTGTCCATGCTGTTTTATCCCTCTTGCTCTATGGACCCAAGGTGAACAGTTGTGCCTGAAGAGAAAGATGTGTAAGGGGGATTCCAGTCATATTATACTTCTGTGAACGCCCCAAAAATAAGGGGGTGCCTAAACCCAAAGATTAAGATCCAACTTTTGTCTAAAGTCTGTCTTGATGTTAATATTAATTTCGTTACAGATCCTTTCAAAGCCTTCATGTCTATTCTGTTGCTAAAAGGATTAAACGGTTTGTCATTTGGTAATGGCGCTTGCAGTTCAGTCAAAATACGTCTGAAGGTGTAATAGAAATGAAATCTATACACTGCCTCACCAAAGGTTTCGGGGTGATTTAAGTGATCAGCATACGACACCCACACCCAGTTGATGCACAAAACACGGCAAATTTTAACTGGTTCTGGTAAAACTGCATCGGATGACTGAACCACACTTTGCGATGTAGTCTTTTTTAATAGGGGGGTTAAGATATTTGTCCAATGTGAGTACTCACCTTTTATAAAGGTGTCAGACTGAGTCACAAAAATGTCAAGGGTGTCAGTTGTTATATTTTTAAGATTGTATGCGGCCCAACAGAATATTTGCATCAGTATATTTGAATGCACTCATTTTTATTTCGTTTAAAAAATGTTTTGTAACAATAACAACCCAAGACCGTCCTCGTTTTTAGAACATGCGTTAAAAACGATTGCGAACCAAAATGGTCGCACTCCATGAAATATTCTACAAAGTCGTATGGTTTAATATAAGTGAATCCAAGGAGAATAATAAGATTAAAAAAGTTAATAATAGAGGACAATTAGTTAGCCAGTTAACCATACCTGATGGTTATTAGGGGTTTTGCTCAATAAAAGAAGCAATGAGTAACTTGACATTACTCTCAAACTTAACAATGCAAATCTAAAAACAATGTTGGCCTTCCCAAGCCTGGGGAAGAAGAAGTAGGTTACTATTTTGATGAAGAGCTAGCTAAAATGTTAGGTTTACAACTCCCAATCGACCGTTCATAGTTTTAGAGTTACGCCAAACAAACTACTTAAGGGAGAAAATCCGCTCGATCTTGCTTACTTTCATTACTCTATGTTCATTTGGATGAGCTGAGCACTGATGAAAACTTATATGATGGAAGGCCTCAACTGTTTTAAGAGCTCTTCCGTCAGGGAAAGCTGCATATTGCGATTATGAAATTATAAAAATTCCCTAATTTACAGTTTAAAAGATTAGTTTGGGGGAGGGTTGATCATTTAATATAAAAATTGCAGACAAAGCGGGAAAGTTGTGAAATTGATAACCTACACATTTTTTTGGAAATAAAATAATAAGTTGTTCTAAAAAATAATGTCGCGGGGCCAGAAGAATCAGGAGTACATTAGCGCCTGTGAGGTGTATAACCTTAGAATTAAAAGACCTGCAGACGTTTGCGGACTTTAAATAGAACGGGAGATTTTGCTTTGTATGGTTTGAGTACACTAAAGATGGTGATTATAACGCAAAGGGGTTGGCGACAGCAAAAAGTTTCCTAAACTAGAAACAGCTGCGCAATCTAGAAGCAAATAATGTTGCCATTATGAATAAAAATAGTTCGAAAACTGACCTCAAATGGCACTTAGAACCATATTAGAATGGGACATAAAATTTGAATTCATAAGCCCATTTAAAATATTTTGGGCCGTCAAAAAAGTTTCAGAAAAGCATTAAACCTGGCCCTTTACATGTAAGTCTTATGCCGGACGACAATAGTCGGAAAAAAATTTGAAATAACGCCGTATGGGAAAAACAGTACATCCTCCACAAAAAGAAACAGTTGTAAAAAAAGCTTCTACAAAATTACAGTTCTTTCCAACAGAAAATTAGGAGAAAACCTTTCACAATAATATTTGAAATTTCTGTCTTAAAAGATGTGGAGAGGGATGGGGTTGTGGGCGTTAGTGACGCCCTTTAAATAAAAGGAATTGTTTAAAGCTGGCAAAACTTAGACTTAAACGCCTTACAGTTACCACCCGTCGTTCTTCACAATGGTGAGGATTTTAAAGGTTAAACAACAAGCAACAAAACACTGTTGACTTAAATAGAAAATCTTACAGAACTGAATTGGATTAATCTTACCATTTAGGCCTTATAGGGTTTTATTATACTGAAAAAGTTTTGACAGAGAGTATGATAAAAATAATAACGGATTAGATTAAATTTTTCTATAAAACCATGGAGCAGTTAAACTTTATGACAAAAACTCCTCTTTGCTCATTGATTTGTGGCAGACGGGTTGTGGAAAAACAATATTGTCCTAGACCTATTACAAACAGTTTTATCGCTATAATTTTAATCATATTGTGTTTTCGGGTCCCAACACTTAAATGGAACAAAGCATATCATAAATAGAAGGTTTATATGGACAGATGATGCCCAATATTTAGTTGATCCTAGCAATAAACTGAGTGAGTGTTTAGAACAGTTTTATAGCCCGTTTGAAGAACGCAGACACTATTTATTATAGATGACTGTCGGCAGAAAGAGACATAGTTAAAAAGAAAACACTTTGTCAAAACTAGCTTTCAGCGGAAGGCATGCTAGGATAATGGTTTTGGATTTTATGCCAAAAATATAACTCGTTTTAAAAGACTTTAGAGAACAGTTAAAGACGTAAGTGTTATTTCACATGAAAGACAGAGACTCATTTGAAGAATGTTTGCGCAAAATGATGTTATTTAAAATGATCAGGAAAAACATAGATTAAAACAAAAACTGAAATCTGAAAAGTTTAGTCAATTAGTATTTAAAACGGATAAAACCCCACACAGTATGTTTGTTTGTAGATAATCGTATTATTTTGGTTATTGAAGTCTTACTTGTCAGAGAACGTAGAAATACCAATCCTGGGTCACTTCGCCCGAAACTGGTTGAGGCGGAAGTGGCCCAGGATGGTATTTCTACGTTCTCTGAGCGCTGACAGGGAAACAGCCGATGACGTTTGTAGGGGCAATTTAAGGACCACTTAGAGCTGCTGACAGGGGAAAAAGCCGAAGACGTTGTAGGGGCATATCAAGGGCCACTTAGAGCTGCCGACAGGGAAACAGCCGATGACGTTGTAGGGGGATATCAAGGACCACTTAGAGCTGCTGACAGGGAAACAGCCGATGACGTTTTTAGGGGCATATCAAGGACCACTTAGAGCTTTCGACAGGGAAACAGCCGAGACGTTGTAGGGGGATGGCAAGGGCATACTTAGAGCTGTTGACAGGGAAAAAAAGCCGATGACGTTGTAGGGACATGGCAAGGACCACTTAGAGCTGTTGACAGGGAAACAGCCGATGACGTTGTTAGGGCTGGCAAGGACCACATAGAGCTGTTCACAGGGAACAACCGATGACGTTGTAGGGCATGGGAAGGGCCACTTAGAGCTGCTGACCGGGAAACAGCCGATGACGTTGTAGGGGCATGGCAAGGACCCCTTAGAGCTGCTCACAGGGAAACACACAGCTGATGACGTTTTTAAGGGCATGGCAAGGACCACTTTGGGGCGAGAAGAAAGCTTTGAGCTAGACTGAGTTCAACAGACCACAGCACAAGTGAATCGGACAGATCTCACTCACACTGTGCGTGCGTGCGTGTGTGTGTGTGTGTGTGTGTGTGTGTGTGTGGTGTGTGTGTGTGTTGTGCGTGCTGCGTGCGGCGTGCGTGCGTGCCGTGCGTGCGTGCGTCGTGCGTGTGTAAAATAATCAAGTTTTAATCCATTCATTTAAGCTTGTATGCAAGGACGTATTAGGGGACTTTTACTTAGTGTTTTCCAGTAATAATGTGGACATTATTACGGCCCTGAGATGACCCCTGAGGACTGTGGGCTATACGATAAAAAGTTTTAAGAATTCTTTGTCCGCTTTTCGTGCCAGTTGACTGATTGCTCCACATTCCAATAAACGTTTCATGTTGCTGAAAAATGTTTGCAAAGACGTATCAATGGTAAAGCCGTTGCAAGTGTTTCAGTAACAAATCTGAATGGAATTGATTTGAGATACGTAGCATGCTTGTAAATGTTAGTGTGTGGGTGTTTTTGGGCAATGGATAGTTTCGAGAGATGTGTGCGTGTGCAAACAGGGGGCGTTCCAAATGGGGACTTTTTATGTTGTTTTATTTCCTTTTTGTTTAACAAAAGAAAGGTTATTAGTTCCGTAAGACAATCTGACAGATTACAGGACAAAACCTGTTTTTTCTGTATTGTCTTTCAGAACTAGTACCCCCTTTTTCTTTAATTTGCTTCAATTTCCGCCTTCAGTGACCTCACTTTGAAGCTAGCTATTTTAAATAGATGTATTTTTCATTTGTAACAGCTCTGATATACCCCTAAAAGTCAGCTATGCTGTAACAAAAACCAAAACCAAAAACAAAACAAATGACCGAAAAAAAAATAAACTCTTTTAGCTTTTAATGTCAGTTTAAGAGAATGTCTTTATACGGTTCAAGCTCACCCATCTTAATTTTGCCCAAAACCCCCCTTTTTCACATACAAATCACGTCCATCACATGTCAGTTTTGACCAAAATTAACACCTTTTCACACAAAAAATAACACACAAAAACCTCTAAAATTGACAAAATCAGTACTTTAAAATGGGGCTTACGTGCCCAGATAAGATTTGGTGATCGTGAACAAACATATTACATTCTCTTACAGGACATGAAAAAAACTAAGGTTTATAGTACGCTCTGACTGACTTAGCTTGTACTTAACTTTAAAAAACCTAACTAGTACTTACTTAAGAACAAACAAGAACCTAACTAGTACTTAACAAGAACTTATAATTTTCTTACACTTTACTTGTAATTTTCTTGCACTTAACTTAAAAATACTTTTGATAACTAACTTTAACTTGTACTTATTTAGTTCTTAGCTTGAAATTTATCTAGTTCTTTAAAACTATTACAAAAAAAATGGGTCTACAGCAGGAGGTTGCACTTTTTTTGCAGAAGGCGGTTCTTCTTCTTTTACTGTGGGGCTTGCGGCTTTGTTTGTTTGGTATGGTGTTGGTATTTGTAGCTAAAAAACCGCCCCCAGCAACAACAGCAGCTCCCAATACATAATGATACATCTTATCGTTTGATTGTGTTGTTGTTAACTGGGTTGTTGTTGGCGGCGGCGATGCTGTATTACTATCTAACAATTTTTTTTTTGCTGATGGTTTGATTTTCTTAGTCTGTTCCATTCAGCAGTTTACGCCCCGCCTCAACACGTCCAGGCTTTTAGACTTAGTAACATTAAATCACTTGCGGTACATTTACTTGCGCACATTCACTTGCTCCTGTGGACTGTTCCTTGGCGTCTTCTTCTCCTATCGCTCATTTTTTTTTATTCGATTAATTTATTATCAAAATTAATATGTTAAAGTAATTAATCCATGATGATGGGATAACATTTCAAATCTTAATACATGTCCTCAAGAGTTTTTTTAGGACTTGTTTAAACCGGGTCTTGTGATAAGTCATATTTAATCTTTTCTGAAAACCGTGCACCTTACTTACTAACTTAGCATATTATAGACTATCATTGTTACCCACTGTCTAACCATTTTTGACCTAGCTGTGCTCGTACCAGCATAACTTCTCAAGCTAAGTAGACAGTTGCTGATCTGTTCATACTTAGTTCAACACCTAAATACTGTTTAGTTTTTCCAACGCAGCCAAGAATAATCTTTCTTTATGGGATTGTCTGTTGAGTAGCCTGCTTGGGTCTCACACTTTAATATTTGTCACAATCCATTTTTAAAAGCAATAAAAAAATAATATAATCTTTTTAAACCATGAGTATTAACGCTGGTTAATTATGCAGTGCCTAATCGTTGGGGTTATAGCACAAAACCCTTGCAAATGCTTGTTAGGGATAAAACCACCCAACATGGGAAGAAAAAAGATTCGCCAAAATATTTGGGCAACCTTATTTTAGTTTTAAAAACCAAAAGTTTTATCGGGGTTAAAACACATAGACAGCCTTTCGAATTTTTTTTTTAATTTTAATTTTTTTTTTTAGTTAATAAAAAGAGAGGAAAAAAAGATTATCAATACGATTTACCTTTCCCTGCTGTGATTAGGGGCCTTAGTAAAGGGTTTAAAGCGTGTTAGAAAAAAACATGTTTAGAATGAAGCCAGCATCGGGAAGGGGTTAGACTTTAAAAGGATTTTGTTAGGGGTTATAGTTGTAATTACTCCCGGAAATTGCGCAAAAACTTTCCCGGGTTGAAACGGGGGATTATCCCAGAAAATATTATTTCATAAAAAAGATTAATTTAAAAAAATTTTAAATTTTATAAAAAGATGGCGGGGAATTTTATATGGTAGAAGGAAAGCATTGTTAATAGTAAATTGGGGGTTTGATGAAGAACGAGAAAGACAAAAAAAGGCAATGGAAAAAATTTAGCTAAGGCAAGAGACGCTTTGAAAAAAAGACGAATTGCCCATTTAGACCCCTTTAAATAAAAATTTAAAAGAGAACGGGAAATTGCCCCAAAAAAATTTTCCCTTTTTACGCGGGGAAATTTTATCCCCAAAAAATTTTTGTTCATATAAAGTTTAAATCATAAAAAAAATTAAAATTTAAAAAAAAGAGGGGGAGTAGTTTGATGGTAGGGGGAGCAAATTGTTAATCCCTTTTGGTTTCCCCGGGAAAGCAATTATATGTTTGAAATTTTGGGCCCGATAAAGACAGAAAAAACCCCATAACAAGGCAAAAAGAAAATTTAGCTAAGGCAAAAGACCTTACGAGAAAAGACAATTGCTCCTTAGCTTTATTAATAAAAAGTTAAGAGAACGGGGAAAATCAGAGCACACATTTACAGCTTTGATAAACCCAATGAACGAGTATTATTTTGTGACAGGAAAGAAGTTTTTTACTTTCCCACCCCCCAGAACTGTTTTGACTTTTATGAACCGTCAGAAGCCAGAAATACAAAATTGGGGTTTATTGTGGGTGCTAGGGGAGAAATCATTCTTCTGCATATTCAATCAAAAAATAAAATTTAAAAAAACACAATTAAAAAACGGGTCCTTTTTATGGACAAGTACAAAATATATTATTCTCCAAAAAGGGTTTAAATTGGAAAAGGAAAATTTGCTATTGAAAAACTGGGGTTAAAGCGCTAGGGGTGCCCTAAAACAGATGCAAAAGTTGGTTTTTCAAAACGGGCCCAATTTTGGCAAATATTTTGCCTCCCCAAAAAAAAAATAACCCCTAGAGTTTTTTTAAATTCATTTCCAAAAGGGAAACCCAAAAAAGGGACTTGTGTATTTTTCCACATGATAAAATAAAAAAAAAAATTTTTAAAGTACCCCGGGAATTTTGTTGACATGGCTTCAAATAAAAAGACGCCGAAACCTTTAACGGAAAAAAGCTCAACGCTTTTGGCGGTGGGCTTTTCAACAAATTTTCATGCGGGGCCCCTTTAAATTTTTTACCCTAGGTTGTTTTCAAGTTGATGGAAAAAGGGTTTTAAGGTTCTTTTAAACCAGCTGTTTTTAAAAAACATCATGTTCCCTTTTAAGAAGGGAACCCCGGGGAAACCCATCGATCACAAGCCCTAGTAAAAATTTTAATTTAAAAATTAGTAAACCGCCTGTTTCCCTATCAATATCAAGAAAAAAAATTAGGGGACTCTAAAAAAGTACGCTAAAAAGAACACTAGAAGTACAGAGAACGCAACACAGAAGGGGTTTAGAAGTTTGCCGAGTCTTACGCGCGTTGAACAAAGAAGAATTTAAAGAAAAAGGGGTTAAACCCAGTAAACGCAACCCAAATTAAAAAAAAATTAGCATTACTGAAAATGTGCGGGGGACTCAAAACTTTGCCGTTTGGACTAAAAGTAAGATACTTGTATGCTCCGGGAAAGAGGCGAGGGCGATTTTTAAAATTTGGGACCCCACAGCCCTAAAATGGAGCGTAGTGTGTATGAATTTTGAAAAAATACATAAAAACAAAACCCTCCCGTGTATTTTAAGAGAAACCCCTTTTTTCTGCGGGGGGTTAGCCAAAAAAGGGCCCGCCCCTAAAAATGGGTTTGTTGTAAAGAGCGCAAGTTGTCCCCCCCAAACACAGTTAAAAAAAAAAAAATAGTATTTATTTTGTTAAACTTATTTTTTTCCCTTTTTTTGGGGTTTTAAAGGATCTTTGTTTGTTCTTCAATGTTCTTTTTAAATTTTCATCAGTGGCTACCTGTCGTGAATTAAAAGTCTTTTTTCCCCCTCCTTTTGAAGTTCAATTTTTGTCGTCGGAAATTCGTGCCATGGGCCCAAAAGGGCTTTGAAATTCTTCTCCGAAAGGGTTTTCACCCTGTAAGGGATTTGTTTATTTTTTTCTTAATGAAAAAATTTTTTGCTGTTGCTGGGGAAACGGGGCGGGGGGGTTTTGTTTTTAGGGGTTTTTTTTTTTTAAAAACCCGGGATTAAAACCTTGCCCTTGGCGCCCAAAACCAAACCCGAGGCCCCAAAAAAAGGGGGCTGGCCCCCCCCCATCCCCCCCCTCGTTTTTCAGCTTGGAAGGGAATTCTTGGGTATTTGGGCTTTTCATTTTTTTTTGGGGGGTTTAAAAATTGGGGGGGCCAAGTGGCATTCTTTCCCGGGGGGGAAGGGGGTTGGGTTATTGCGGGAAACCAAAATGGGGAAACCCCCATTTTTTTGGTTTTTTTTTAATTTTATTCCTTGGTAACCCGGGCACATTTCCCTTCAACAGAGTAAAACGCAATAAAAATTCAACAATTTTAAAATGAAAATTAAAATAGATTACTTTTAAGTTTGGTTTGGTAAACCCATTATATTTAACCCTTTTGTGGGTTTATGCAAGGGTTTTTAATTTTTTATTTTTGTTTTAAAGGTAAAGGGAATTGGGGGACCAAAAAGGGAGCCCAAAAAGTTTTCGGCCTTTAGGATGCCCCCCCTAAAAAAAAACAAATTTAAACTTTGGCCCCAAAAAGGGTTTTCGCCCAACCCCTTCGATAAAAATTCCCGGAAAAAATTCTTTGACATTTGCCCTGGTGTTCCCTAATTTTGGGAAATTTTAAAGGGCCGGGGGACACCCCCCCCCTTGTTGGGGGTTTACCCTTTTTTTTTAAAAATTTTTTTTTTTTAACCCTTTTTTTTGTTTTTTTTTTAATTTTTTTTTCTTTTGTTTTTTTTTTTTGGTTTTTTTTTTTAAAAATTTAAATTTTTGGCCTTTTTAAAAATTGTTTTTTTTAAACATAGTTACATTGGGGCTTCGTATTAAAATTTTTAAAATTTCCGGGCCCAATTTCGGGAAGCAAACCCCAAAGCATTCTCCCCTTTTATAAATTTTTGTATTCCGTTTCCCAAAATCTTTTTTGCTCTTAAATTTCTTTTTTTTCTAGGGAAAGGTTGCTGCTGCCGTTTTTTGGTCTCAATTTTGTTCGTTTGTAAACCCCTTTAAATCTGTAAATTAAAATCCATAAACATTTTGGCATTTCCTATTAGATCAAACTCGGGTTGTGTCTGCTGGGTCTTTCGGGCTCTACTGCAACGCATTTAGGGGGCTAGTCCGCTTTTGTTCTGGCCCTGGGAGACATTTTTTTTTAAAATTTTAAAAAAAATAATACACAAATTGTTATAAGGCAATCAAAAATAAACTTTCTCCATAAACAAAGTATTGAACTGGAGGGTCAGTCCGAAAAGCTTAGCTTAGGTTTTTTAGATTTTTCAAAACTGCTCTTTTATTTTTTTTAGTTTCACCCTTTATCCCTTTTTATATAATTTTTCATTTAAAAATTCTTCAAAACTATCTTGCCCTTAAAGTGAAAAAATAATCAACCGTTTTTAACTGCGATCAAAAGTTTTTTTAAGGGGACTGCATTATTTTTTTGATTTTTAAGAGCCCCCCCAAAAAAGGGGCCCGTGAGGGCCACAAAAGGGCCCTGTTTTTGACGGGGCTTTTTTTTTTTTTAACCCAATGTTTTGGTTAAACCCAAAACCATCATAAATTAAAAAACAGTGTTTCATTTCCCCTCAAATAGTTTTATTTAATTTTTAAAACATCGCTCATTTTGTAACTAGGTCAACTAAAAATATATTCCGTCTGTCCAAAAAACTTCTTTCTTTGAAAGGAACTTTTGGGCCCTTAAGGGATGGCAGATTTTAAAAATGTTTTTCTTTAGTGAAACCTGTAAAATTGTTTGAAAACAAATCAATTTACGAAGACAGTTTTTCCCACCCCCAGTAATCCCGAGTAAAGGAACAGTGCGGTTTTCCTTTTGGCAGAAACTTCAAGAACCATCTTTTTTTATTAAAAAATATTTCTTCTAAAAATTTTAATAAGCCGGTCTTTAGCCTGTTTTCTTAAAATTTTTAAAGAGCATCAAAAAACCATAAAAAGGGTGCATTTTTTTTGGGGCCTTTTCCCCGTCCCCTTTTTCTTGTGAATATTTATTTTATACCATCTTCCCCAACCTTTTCTTCCACCCCAAAACAATTTTTTGTAAAAAGGGGGATTCAAAAATTTCAAAGCCCACCCATATTTGGATTTTAAAAAAGCTTCGAGTTTTACTAAATAAAGGCAAAGTTTTTTACAAACGCGATCAACGCAGGACCCCTTTGCCAAACCCCAGAAAAACAATTTTTCTTATTTCATAAAAGTGTTGGTGGGAAAAAGCCCGCGGCCCGAATAAAATTTGTTTCAAAATTCCCCAATTTATTAACAGTAAACCTTTAAATTTTTTGGTTTATAAAACGCTTTTTTTTTCTTTTGAAAAGGAGTTGTTCCTCAGTAAAAAAAAGAACAAAATTCCTTTTAAAGATTTCAGGGAATGTTTTTGATGTATGTTCCAAAGAGAGTGTCCCCCGCTTGTTTTTTTTTCTGTAATGGCGTGTAAAAACTTTTTCATAATAAAAACTTTTTTAAATTTTTTAAATACTGGGTTTTAAAATTTTTGTTCTGGCCGTTCAGGGTTAGAAAAAAACATCAAATCAAAGAAATGTCGTAACTGTGTATTTAGCTAAAGGATTTTCCAACAGAACAACAGAATCGCTAGGTTTAAAATGTTAGATCAAATAAGTTTTTTTTTTAGGCCCCTTTGATAATATGGCTTATGGGTTTTTAAAACAGTTCAAAATCTAGAGGGATGCAGAACCCTGTTCCCAAAATGCTTCTGTATTTGCCTCATTTTTAACATCTTTTTTTTGCTTAAACCCTTTTTAAAGGTCTGGTTGACCCCCTTTGAGTCTTGTTTTCCCCTGAAAAACTTTCTCTTTTCATTTTTTTTTAGGCACCCAAAAAGATCAGAATAGGGGGGGAAAAAATTTCCCTGCCTCGTTTAGTAAAAAATACTTCTCTGCCCTCCTTTTAATTACAAATTTTTTAAAAGATTGCCCCGCCAAAAATTAGCAAAAACCCGAAGCTTTAAAAGGACCCCGCGTTTTAATTCTATTTTAAAAGGTTTTGGGGTTTTAGCAGGGGCCCGGTTTTTATAAAAATCGCCAGCGCCAAAAACGGAAACTTAACTTTTAAATTTTGTTCGGCTGAACTGTTGATGGAGTATTTACACAAATTCAGTTTGCCTTATACCTTTTAAACGCCAGGGGTTTCCCCTTCTTTTTTCTGTATGGATCGGGGTCACAACCGAAATAGTTCTTTTTTTATAAAAAAAAAAGAAAATAAAAAAAAAAAAGGGGGATAAAGATTTTGCCCCCCCAAATTTTGGACCCTTTTGAAGAAAAAGTTAAAACAGAACTGGGCCCCTTTTCATTGCAAAAAGGGAGCTTAAAGAAGCGGGTTTTTTTACCCCCAAAGCAACGTCAAGAACTATTGCAAAGAAAGAATTAAATTTTTTTCTAAGAAGCTTAGGACGAGAGCTGCCGGGAAAATTGAACCTAACGATTTTGGGGGAAGGGGGCGGGTTTTTGGTAAAAAAAAAAACCCTGGTGGGGGAAAGGCTTGTAAAAGTACTTCAGCGAAAAAACCCAAACAAGTTTTAAAATAAGCACAATAAGGCAAAAACCCCCTTTTTCTAAGGCAGAAAAAAAAAAAAACCTTTTAGAGCTTAGAGCCGAAGCCTTTAGTCGTTTACAAAACTTGGGCGGGGGCTCCAACACAATCTAAAATACAAAAAAACCTCTTCAAGTTTTAAAAATAAAAACAGCAGAAAACAAAAACCCCCAGAAATTAAAAAGAGTTTAAAGTGAGGAGACAATCAAAAACTTAGAAACCCAATTGATAAATTCCTCCTTGCCTGGCGTGCCCTCTGGGGCCTTAAAGCGTTTTTAACAAAAATAATGAAGAACTAATGCTGGGGCACAGCAAAATTTTAAGTAAGCAAAAGGGGAGAAAAAAAGAAGAAAAAAAAAAGCTGGGGATAACAATTTAGGGAAATAAAAAAGTCTAGAATACAGCAAAAATACAAAAATTAAGGGGCAAAGGGGGAAAGGCAAAACGTGATTTCTATTCTAAAGGGGAAAATTCTGAATCCCCAAAAAACCAGATTCAAAGAAACTTTTAAAAAGAATCCTTCAAAAAAACACAAACGGGGGCGGGAAAGAATAAGGATTTTGTTCGGGAGAAGGGGGGATTACGTAGTTAGAATTTTAAACGGCAGTTTGGGTTTGCTACTCTACACTTTTTTATGCTTTAAAGGCATTTGAAAACCAACGGGGGCCAGTAAAAACCCCCAACCCCTAAACCCCGGGTAAAATTTGGATTAGAAAACAATTGCCTCATCGGCAAATTATTAAAGAAGTTAGCCCCCAAAGCGCTTGATGCCTGCCTGGCTTTAAAAGGCGTGTTTTTAAATTGGGTTTTGTCTTTTTTTTGGAAAATTTTTGCTGGTTATAGGGCCGCCAATCTTGGGGTTGGAGGCTACCCTGCGGAAAAAATTTTTAGTGAAAAAAATTTCCCGTTTAATCCGAAAATTTTAAAAACCCAAAACGGGGGGCTGTCTTTTCGTTGTGTAAATGTCATTGGAGGTAGAAAACGGTGGATTTGTTTCGGGGCTGCTTTTTTGGTGTGGGGTGTTTATAATGGGTGGGGGAAACGTTTTCCCTGGGGCGCTTATAGCTGGATCGCTTTCTTCAGGGCTAGGTACTTTTTTTAAAAATGGTTGGAGGGGGGCCTTTGTGTTTAAGAAATTATTGTCCCCCTTAAGTTTTGGTTCGTCCCCAGTTTATGAGGTTTTCTTGTTAAAATTTTCTGTATCATCCCAAATCTGTAAAAAAGGGTTTCAAGGGTAGATGTATAACCCCGGGCCCTACAAAAAAATTTCCAACCTTTTGACCTAGCATGTGCAAAAAACGTTTTTGATCCCTTTTTTATCCGGCGGGCAAATAAAACAGAAAGGGGTTTAAATCCCCTCTTTTTAAATTAGCTAAAAATTTTTTTCTAGCACAAACCGTAAAATTGATCAACTATCCCCGATTTTGGCCCTGGGCGGCCCCTTTAATCCCACCCCAAAAAGTTGCCCTTTTATGGATCTTGATTTTTTTTGCACCCCGGGCCCTTTTGTTAATTTTTTCTTTTATCTAAGATAAATGTTGCCCCAGGCTTTAAAGGATGTTTTTGTTCTTTTGGATCCCAATCGAACTTGGCTTTTGGTGAAAAGAGGGGTGGCCGGGCCCTAATTTATAAGTATATTCTCTTTTTGCACCCCCCAAATAAAATGTGCCTAACCCATGATTGCCGGGTTTTAAATTTTTTCTAAAATCGTTAAATTCCCTTTAAAAATTTAAAATTGTTTCAAATTTTTAAATTAAAGCATTTTGTCCATTTTGGGGAATTTAAAAAAGGGAAAACGTGGATGGGCGTTAAAGGGGGGGGGAATTGTTGTTCAGTTAGTATTGTCTGTATGGTAATAAAAATGAAATTTTTATACTGACCTTACCAAGAGATTAGGGTGGGGTTTTAAAAGGTTGCATATTTAAACAAACCCCAGCCAGTAGTTCCCCATAAAAGGGAAAATTTTTAAATGAATTTTGAAAAAAAGCCATAGGGTGGGAAAGACCCCTGCTGATGGCATCATCATTTTTTATTGGGGGGTTTAAATTTTTTTTTAAAATTTTTTTTAAAAAGGGGGGGGGGGTTTACAAATTACTTTGGGAACCGTATGATCCATCTACGCAATGGTTTAAAAAAGCTGAAGTTTTAAAGGATTTTGGGGGTTTTAAAACGCTCCTACATTGTAAAAAAACTTGGGGCAATAAATTGAAAGCTTTACCATTTTTAAATTAGGTTTTTAAAAAAGTTTTTTTTAAATAGTTTTAAAAAAAATGTACACTTTTTTAAAACCAAGCAAAAAAAGAGCGTGTTTTTCTTAACGTACCCAAATTTAAAAAGACGGGTTTATTGTTGGGGGCCCCCCTTAAAGAAATTGGGGTTTTAAAATAAAATGGGTTAAAAATAACTGAAAAAGCTAAGGGGAAAACTGGGGGGATAATTTAAGGGTGGGGAGGGCAATCTATTAAAACATTTTAAAAAAACCCGATTGGGTTTCCCCACAAATTTTGTTCTTTAAAAGAAGTAATTTTGCAATTTTTTAAAATTAAGTTAAAAATTTAAAAGAGGGAAATCTTATATTACTATGAAAATTTTCCCGAACTTGGGAAAAAAGAGGTAAAGGTTTTTTCCCAGAAGCCTTGCCGAATTTTAGGCTTTTAAAGAACAGTGGTGAAACCCAAACTATTAAAACGCCCCATGTAAATTAAAAATTGGGGCTTTTTTGATATGTAGGCAGTAGAGCATCCCATTTTCTCGTAAAAACCAAATTTTGTATGTTCCCTTTACAAAAAGTTTTAAAAAAAGATACTAATTTGTTTAAAGGTTTTTTCCATTACAGTTCTAAAGCGTTGCAAAACCCTTTAAAGGGGGGGGTTTTGCGATTATCAAACTATACGGTTTTGGGGGAGACAGTGAATTTAAAAAACTTTAAATTTAGGGGTCTTTGAATTCATTAGATGTAAAAAGGGAAAAAGGGGAGCCCGTTGTTTTGTTCTGAAATTTTTTTTAAGGGACTTGGGGGTTTAAAGGGGCATATTGGGAAAAGTAAAAAGGAAATCAGTTTCCCCCGGGCGTTAATAGTGCTGGAAGTAGTTTGTCGAGTTAATCTTTTAAAGGTTTCCCCCAATGCCCCAAGCATATGAGAACTAGGAAATTTACGTAAAGTTCTCTTGTTAATTTTTAGAGAAAAGTGATTTCCCTTTTTTAAAAAGCAGTTTGGTTTACTTGATTGAAAAGTTAAAAGCGCAAAATTAAAAATTTTTGGGAAAGAAAAACCTTTTTTTTCCCAAAAAGGCTTGCTTGTAGGTTTTCGTGAGTTATAATTTTTTTTTACAATTTTTTATTATGGCCCTTTTGCCTTCTTTAAATTTCAGAAGTCTGGCAAACAAAAAGCTGTCATCTTTGGGCCGCAAAACCCCAAAATATTCTTTGTAACTGTCCCATTAAGTTTTATCCCTTTACTTTCCAAAACTTTTTTGTTTACCCGTTGAAGTAAAGGCGAATCTTTAGGATGTCACATGTGCCGTACCACCCCCAGTTCCCTTTAAACCACTTCTGTTTAAAATCCTTTTAGAAAGTCTTCAGTTGGGGGGTCCCAGAATAAAACTATCGGTGTCCCGTGTAAAAGGGGCTTTTGCTTTTTGGGTAACACGGTTTTTAAAATAGTCATACAAAAAATTTTAAAAAACAATAACCTTTTACAAACTAAAACGTAAAGCCGATAAAAAAAACCGGCTTGTCCCAAATTTAAAATCCTTTTTTTTTCATCATAATGCCCCAGGGGTCCCTTAAAACTTCTAAATTTTTGATATTTTTGGGGTTTTGAGGCAAAAAATTAAAAATTTCTTGGTTTTCTTTGAAAATAAATTTTAAAATCTTGCGATTGTGTCGTTTCCCCCAAGGTTTTTTCCAAAAAAAGCTGTTTTTCATTAGTTTAAAAAAGTCTTTTTCTGAAGCGTCATGGGTTGGGGGTTTTAAATCAGTATTCTTTTGATGTATGGGTTTATAAAGGGGTCTTTATCAAAAGCCCAAAGAAATTTTACGAACGGCAATCGCTTTTTCCGGTCTTAGGTAAAACTGTAGGGAAATCTGTAAAGGGCACACATATTTTTTTGGGCGAAGGTTGGGAAAAAGTTTAAAGGGGGTTTGATTGGGCTCATCTTTTTGCCTTTTTTGCGGCTAGGGGGTAATCGTTGTGGAGGTCTGCAGTTCAAAGGATATTCTAAGTTTTAAAATTCTAGAATAAAACCGTACTGTTTATTTGGGGTCAAGCTGCCCAACCCCTTTAAAGCTCCCTTTAAAATTTTTTGTTTCCATGCCCCGTGTACATTCTAAAATTTCTTTATTTGGGAAATGGTTGACATAGCCCAACCATACAGTTGTTGGGGTTTAAAACCCCCCGGGTTTGTTTTGGGTGGTTTAGTTTTGGGCCTTTAAACTTTTAAAATACTGTTTTTGGTTTACAGTAAGGGTGTTTAGGCCATTTCAAAAAGCCTCCCCCTTAAAAAACCCTTTTTCAAAATCTGGGTGGGGAAAACAGAAAATTTTAAATCAATTTAAAAAAATTTTAGACTTTAAAAATGCATCCCAAAAAAGGCCTTGGGGGGGCAGAGATTAAAGTGATGAGTCTAAGTTGTAATGTTTCATGCTTAGGTCGGAATTCTGAAAAAAGTTTTGCCAAAAAACACACTCAGCCAAAAAAAATTGATGTGAAAAGTCGCCCCTTGTTTCACAGGTAATTCGTCCAGGGTTTTGGCATATTCAAGTCAGAAGTAAATTTTTTTTCCTTTCCTCTAAGCTTAGAAAAGAAAGCGCTTTAGGTGGAAGGGGGTCTTCGGCAAAACTTTTCCCCCGAGTCCATGTATTCATAAAGGGGAAAAATCCTTTAAAGCACTAAGATGGGTCAAAGTATTGTTAGTGATTTGGAAAGTCTTTTAGCGATCCCGTAATTAAACCAAAAATTCCCCTCAGATGTTGGGGAGTCATTAAAAAGGAAAAAAAGTCCAAAAGAAAAAATTTATGTTACTTTTCTGAAAACTGTGGGGAAAGCATAAACCCCCTTAAAATTCAAAAAACACTCTTGCATATTAAATGAGAAACGAAACCCCCCTTTAAATTATGAAAGAGATAGGCCGTTTTTTTTCTTAGGGTTTAACCTTAAAACTGAAGATTAACCCAAATTTTTGTGCGCCCGCCCCTCTAAACTTTCCGGGAAAAGTGATCGTGGGGCCCCTCATGCGTTTCCTAAAAATTTATGTTAAAAAATCCAAAAGTGTTAGTTTTTTCAAACGTTCTTGGTCTTCAGGAGGCCCTAAAATGTCTGAAAGATTTATTTTATTAGATAAAATTTATTTCGAAGTTGTTTTATCTGCTCTAAGAAACTACTAGCTGCGTTGGAGCCTCGTAAATCTCTGGGCCCTGGGTGTGCCCCCCTCTGCCCTAAAAAACAATTAAAAAGCAAAGAAAGATCGAGGTGAGTTTTTAAAAAAAAAAAAAAGGTTGTTTTTTTTTTTTGCTGTTTTTGGGCCTTTTAAAAGGGGGCAAGAAGCCATTTCCCCCCCTCAGCATAAACCAAAGAAAGGACCATTGCATTTTGTTATATTCTTAAAACTAAATTTAAAAACCCGGTTTTTGGGGGTGGGATTTTGTTTCACAGTCTAAAAAAACTTTTTCAATGGGTTTCCCTTTAAAATTGGGAAACCCGCTTTAAAGTTGGTATTCTGACCAAAAAACCCCTTTACAAAGCCCCCCGTTTTGATTTTTCCTTTGAAGTATAGGCCTTTAAATCTGCTTATTGTTCTGTTTTAAAAATAAAGACTCTTAGGGCCGTCGTAAACAGGAACAAGTCTACATGTTTTTTTCAAGTGGTTCGCCCAAAAAAGGGGTCGTTGGGGGGAAAAACCCCTTTGAGGCCCCTAATCACTTTACAGACCTGTGTATTCGTTTACAGGGATTGGTTTTTTTTTGTTTTTTCAAACTGAAAAATACCCCTTTTTATAAAAAACTGGAAAGGAAAGTTATCAAAGTTCAGGTTTTTTGTTTTGGGATGCTTCATAATTGGAAAACCTTTTTTTGCGTTTTTTTATAACAGGATTTTAAAAGCCCCTAAAACCACCCCATAAAACACATGTCCCGGATTTTTTATGTTTAAGACTGCTCGTTTTAAAACTAACTTTTTGGGGGAAAAGGAAGGAAGGGGGAAATTTCCAAAATATAGGATAGAACTTTTTTTGTTTAATTTTTTATTTCAAAGGGCCGTTCCTTCCCAACCCCCCAGAAAACCCCCTTTAAATTTGCTTCTTCACTTGCATGGTTAAAATGTGGGAAGCATGAAACGCCCAGTTGGGGTTAAATCGGATGCTAATTCCCTTTTTTCCCGTTTTTGTTGAAACCCAACTTCCCTATTAAATATCATCGGGTGTTATAAAACAATCAGAACGGCCAAAAACACATTTAGGCGGTTTTCCCTCTTAAGGACTCTGGAATTTTTGAGATAGCATGTGCTACCCTTTCAATGAAAAAATTTTTTGGGGGTTTAAAAAAACCCTTTTCAAAATTCGCTAAAAAATTGAAAATTTTTTTTTTCCTACCCTTTTACCCTGCCTGGCTGGCAGTAAATTTCAAACTCAGGAAAGTGTTTTTTGAGGGGTCATTTTTTTAAATCAAAATATTTACGTAAAAATTTAAAAAAAAAAATTATATAAAATTTAATTTAAAAAAAGCTTTTTATTCCTTGCCCCGTCGGTTTCAAAAACTTCAAGGCACGTTTAAACCCTTTCAATAACCCCCCAATATTTTAGCTTTTTTTGATTTAATACAGTCCAAAGTTAATCACTTTTTTTTGCTTCTTTAAATAGTTCACTAGAACTTTTTTTATATTGGGTTTTAATCATTTTCAAACCCCCCATTTCCCAAAATCAATGTTTTTAAAAAAGCTTTTATTGTCTGTTAAATAGTTTTATTTTCCCAAATTTTTTAAATCGAAACAAATGAGTTTGGCAGCCAAATTTTTAAAATAAAAAAATAAAAAAAAAATTGTAAATTTACTGTTATTCAAAGTCTTTTCTAATCCTAAAAACGATCAGGTTTTAAAAGGGAACAGTTACTCCTTTAAGATCATCGACAAAAACAAGTCAGCATCTTCAGGGGCAAATTATCAAGAAAATGGCAAACCAATTTTTTAAATTTGGTTTTGGACAAGGGTCAAAATTTTTCTAATGGCTTCCATTTCCCCTTTTCTTTAGTTAAAATTTTTAAAAAATTCTGTTATAAAATTTTTTTAAAACCCGGTCTTTTTAAATCTTCTTTATCAACTCCGCACTAATCGCCCACCCCAAAATCATCAAATTTTTTTCTGTAAGTGTTTTTTAAATACGTGGGGGGTTTATTTTTTTAAACCCGAAAAAAATCAAAATACAAAAAATTAAAATAAGGGAAACCGCTCCCCTTCCCGGGGATTTGAGTTGTTAGTCATAAAAATTTAAACTTCATTAAAGGGAAAAAGTTAACTCCCCTTTGGGGCCATTTGAAACGTTATTTAAAACATCTTCAGAAGCTAAATAATCAAATAAAATGGCGAAAAAAATTTTTTTTAATTGGGTTTGGGGCCCCGAATCTGGTTGGTTTTTCTTTACCCGCTTAAAAAGCTTTTTTTCGCTTTTCCCACCCATTTAAAAAAAACAGTAAATTTAAATTTATCAAACCGTTCTTTAATGGGTCTTTATCGCCCCCCCTCTCCCAATCCAAAATCGTAAAGTTTTATTAAAAAAGCTCTGTACTAGTTTTGGTCTTCATTTTTAAAAAACCCCCAAAAAAAATCATAATTTAAAAAATTTAAATTGTTTTCTCTCCCTTTTTTCTCCCCACATCTCGTCTGTCTGTCTGTCTGTTTAACTTCTTTGTCTGTCGCCCCGTTTTCCGCCTCCCCTCACCCCACAAACCCCCACACAAAATCACACAACAACAAACACACACAATAATAGGGAGGTGCCCCGCAGGGGGGGTGTGAAGGGGGGCTTTTTGGGGGTTGCCTTGAAAGAAATAAAAAATTTTAAAACCGCAAAAAGCCCCTTTTCAAGTCCTAATCAATAATCACAGGATCTGTTTTAAGCTCTTTTCAGCGGCCGTCTGAATGACAGCCTTTAAGCAGGGTTTAAAAGGGGCAGGCGAAAAAGGTAAACGGAATTTAAGCAGCCAAACCCCAACCCGCAAAAGGCATGGGGCAGGAGTCCAGCAAAGTAGGGCCAAACCCTTCACGCGCGTGACGGTTTATTTTTAGGCTGTGTTCGGCGGGTTTCCTACCGCCGTAAAAAGATTTTTTTGGGATTGCTGGAGCCCCCTTTTGTTGCTATGTGCAGGTCTCGTTTCCAGAAATTTTGAAATTCGGGCCCCTTGGGGGCATGGCCCTTAATTTTTTTCGTTGTCAGAAATGAAACGAAAGGGAAGACCTACAGCATTAAAAACCCCTTTTTACCCCCAAAAAAACACTTGCCCAAAGGCAAAGTAAAATTTTTGTTTGGGGGAACATCCGAATACCCGGTTTTTTTCTTTTTAAAACCCAAAAAAGCCCCCTGTTTTCCCTTAAATTTTCCCTTCCTTTTTCCTTTTGTTTTCCCCGCCATTGTTTACACAAAATCAAGAAGTTACCAAATGAATGTAAATTAAAAAGGACCTTTCGCATCTTTCCCCCTCAAAATTTTTTCATCCCTTTTTCAGTCTTTTAACCCAATTTCCCGCTTCATTTGCTTTTTGGAAAATATCTATCAGAAAAAAATTCTCTGGAAATAGCGATTGAAAAGCAGCCTGATTTTTCCATAAATAGGCATGTAATTTTGTTTGGGGTTTAAAAAATCGTTCTCCTTTTTTTGTCCCCCTTTTCTTTTTTTTGTCTCCTTTTTTTTCCCTTTTTAAAAATTGTCAAGCTTTTTTTTAGGTTCTGTGGCAAAACCTGTTGGGCCCCTTTCCCTTTTTAAACTTTTCAATTATTTCTGTCAAATTTTTTTTAAAATGTCTTGATTCTCTTGCAAAATAACCATTTCTTCCTCTGTCCACAATTCTGCTGGTGTTGGCGGTGGTAATGGAAGATTTTGAGCCCATTGAAAAGTAGAAGTTTGATCCATGTCAGGTAGAATTAAAGTTGATGGCTGTGTTGAAAAATCTAATAAATTTTGATGAGCAACTTGCGATTCTAGAATTTCTCTCTCTAATTCTGAAGAAATGCTGTCTTGAGACATAAATATTTCTGGTAAAATCAATTCTCTCACAGAAAACACACGAGCCTGCACAAAACACAACCTGCTCCGCTAGCGCTCAAGTCATAAATGGCCGACTGGCGGGGAGTTTACGATCCCGTCACCCAAAAATGACGTCTATACCTCCTTCTGAT
>CM031621.1:66624405-66626905 GCA_018398815.1 Conus ventricosus
CCATAGAACAAAACCCTCGTACATTCATTACTCATGTTATGGAGAGCTAAGCCTGATGAAAACTTATATGGAAGGCCCTCAACTGTTTTAAAAGCTCTTCCGTCAGGAAAGCTGCATATTGCGATTATGAAATTATACAATTCCCTAATTTACAGTTAAAAGATTAGTTTGTGGAGGGTCGGTCATTTAATATAAAAATCAAAGACAAAACAGGAAAGTCGTAAAATGTGATAACCTGCACATTGTTTTGGAAATAAAATAATAAGTTGTACTAAAAAAGTCGCGTGGGCCAGAAGAATCCGAGTTACATTAGCGCCTGTAAGGTGTATAACTTTAGAATTAAAAGACCTTGCAGACGTTGCGGACTTTGAACAGAACGGTGAGATAGGCACTTTGTATGGGTTTGAGTACACTAAAGATGGTGATTATAAACGCAAAGAGTTAGCGACAGTAAAAAGTTTCCTAAACTAGAACAGCTGCGCAATCTAGAAGCAAATAATGTTGGTCATATGAATATAAAATAGTTCGAAAACCTGACCTCAAATGCACTTAGAACCAATATTAGAATGGGAAATAAAATTTGAATTCATAAGCCCATTTACATATTTTAGCCGTCAAAAAAGTTTCAGAAAAGCATTCAACTCTGGCCCTTTACATGTAAGTCTTATGCCGGACGACAATAGTCGGAAAGAAATTGAAATAAACGCCGTATGGGAAAAGCAGTACATCCTCCACAGAAGAGAATCAGTTTTGAAAGATGCTTCTACAAAATTACAGTTCATTCCGCAAATGAAATTAGGAGACACGTTCACAATGATATTTGAAATTTCTGTCTTAAAAGATAAGGAGAGGGATGGGGTTGTGGGCGTTAGTGACGTCCTTCTAAAGGAATTCTAATTAGCTGGCAAAACTTAGACTTGAAAAACTTAAAGTTACCGTCGTCATTCTTCACAATGGCGAGGATATTAAGGTCATAACAACAAGCAACAAAATCAATATTAGTCTCAAATAGAAACAATCTTAACAGAACTGAATTGGATTAATCTTACACATTTAGGCCTCGTAGGGTTTTATTATACTGAACAAGTTTTGACAGAGATATGATAAAAATAATAACTGGATTAGATTAAATTCTGCTATAAAACTATGGAGCAGTTAAACTTTATGACAAAAACTCCTCATTGCTCATTGATTTGTGGCAAACTGGTTTGTGAAAAACAATATTTATCCTTGACCTGTTACAAACAGTTTATCGTTATAATTTTAATCATATTGTGGTTTTCTGTCCAACACTTAAATGAACAAAGCATATCATGATAGAAGGTTATATGGACAGATGATGACATATATTTAGTTGATCCCAGCAATAAACTGAGTGAGTGTTTAGAACATTTTTATAGACTGTTTGAAGGAACGCAAACACTATTTATTATAGATGACTGTTCAGCAGAAAGAGACATAGTTAAAAAGAGAAACACTTTGTCGAAACTAGCTTTCAGCGGAAGACATGCTGGGATAAGTGTGTGGATTTTATGCCAAAATATAACTCAGTTTTAAAAGACTTTAGAGAACAGTTAAAGACTGTAGTGTTTATTTCACATGAAAGACAGAGACTCATTGAAGAATGTTTGCGCGAAAATGATGTTATTGAAAATGATCAGAAAAACATAGGATTAAACAAAAACTGAAATCTGAAAAGTTTAGTAAATTAGTATTAAAAAACGGATAACCCTACACAGTATGTTTGTTTGTAGATAATCGTTATTTTTTGGTTATTGAAGTCTTACTTGTCAGAGAACAGGGAAACCCTTTATTCTGGCTCACTTTCGCCCGAAAACTGGTTGAGGCGAAAGTGAGCCAGAATGAAGGTTTCCCTGTTCTCTCGAGTGGACTTTCAGTCTGACAAGGAAGAAATAATGGTAAGGATATTTCTTTGTTGTTCTTTTGAACTGTATGCTTACGTTGCATAGTTGGAAAATGTGCGTGTGCGTATGCAAGCGACATGCGCGTGCACGCATGCATGTGTGTGTGTGTGTGTGTGTGTGTGTGAGAGAGAGAGAGAGAGAGAGAGAGAGAGGAGAGAGAGAGAGAGAGAGAGAGAGAGAGAGAGAGAGAGAGAGAGAGAGAGAAACAGACAGAAATGTGCTGAACGCGCGCGCATGCGCCTGTTGTGTGTGTGTGTGTGTGTGTGTGTGTGTGTGTGTGTGTGTGTGTGTTTAAGCATGCGTTTTGTACTTCCTATGTTTTTCTTTTCTTTTTCTTCTTCTACAATTTTTATTTCAAAGATAGGCAATGTGAATGGGTGCTTGGAAAAAAACGCAGCCCTCTGCCGTGATTGGATGGATCCTAAATCCGCCCCTGGATTCGGATCCGCGTAACGGATCCGCTCCAAAATTCTACGGATTCGTTCTGGGGTCACGTTCTTTCTTCACGCTAAGTTTGGTGACAATCGGTTCAGCAGTTTGTGTGTCATCTTGCTGACAGATAGACGGACAGCCAG
>CM031621.1:66631905-66650672 GCA_018398815.1 Conus ventricosus
CACGGGAGAAGGCTGAGGCATTCGTCAAAATATTTTCAGAAAATACCTTGCTGTCTAGTCTCAGTCCATCTATCAGGTGTTTTAGAGAGGAGGAAGAAAAACGAACTATGTATCAGGATCCACCACCAAATCATTTCCATTATTTAAACGCTCCTATTACATGTGATGAATTTTGTGAGACGTTGAAATCTTTTTCTTCAATTTTAAGTGCTGTTGGCCTAGATGGTATATCCTATCAACTGTTATACCACTTGCCTTCACATTAGAAACGATTACTGCATTCATTTTAACAAAAATGTTGGTTTAATGGAACTCTCCCTTGTATCTGGAAGAGATCTGTTGTAGTCCCAGTTCCAAACCAAGGTAAGCCCAGGTCAGACATTGGTAGCTACAGGTCAATAGCACTAACCTCTCGCGTTGGAAAGTTGTTAGAAAAGATTATTCAAAGACGTCTTTTATATTTTTGTGAAAAAGAAAGCATAATCCCAGTGAATCAAGCGGGATTTCGCAAAGGTCGATGTACAATAGATCATTTGGTGAAACTTACCAGTCAAATTAAAAAGCAGTTTACTAGACGGAAAAGTACACTTGCTACCTTTTTTATATCAGGAAAGCGTATGATAGTATCTGGCATGCTAGATTACTGTACAAATTGAAAGAAATAGGAATTAATGGAACGATGTTTCAATACTTTAAAAGTTTTTTAATCGCAGAGATCCATATGTACAAGAATAGGGAAAGTTTACTCGTCTGTTCAGAGTATGATATCGGAATTCCACAGGGCTCTATTATAGCCCCCATGTTGTTTAACATTCTCATTTATGATCTTCCAAAGATATTATCAAAAAGTGTGAGTTTAGTACAATATGCTGACGACATTGCTATGTGGATAAATACAAATATCCGAAAGCATACTGGCAAGAGAATTACGAATCATATACAGAAGATATATCAGTTAGAGATAGATAAATTAAACAACTTTATGGAAAATAACGGGCTTATTCTCTCAGGTGAAAAAACACAGTTAATGTTCTTCAATAATGGTGACAATCCTATGTATTTGCCAAGCTTCAAATTGAATGGTTCTGAATTGCCTAAACTCAACTGGCGTTTTTACATTGAAAGCTTGATAGCTAAGACAAGGAAACGTTAAAACTTATTGATAATTATTTGTATTCAACCGTGAGCTCAAGATACAAAAACCCTCCTGCACCTATCTGTTTCTCTATTAAGATCCAAACTACAGTACGGACAAGGAGTTTATTTTTCAGCTCCTCAAAGACTACTGAAAAAATTGCAAAGTATAGACAGCAAAGCTATCAAATTAGCGCGTGGTGTCCCAGTGCACACAAACACATTGAAGGTGTACAAAGAAATTAATATGCTATCACTGTCAGATCAACGTAGATTAGCTGTGGCCAAATATGTCGCAAGAAGTCTTTCAGTACCTAATTCAGTCGAAAACGAAGTGTTGATGGATTCAAATGTTGAATATCCCAAAAGAGCTCAACAGCTAGGTTATCTTTGTCCCGTTCGAAATTACACGAAAGATTCTTTTGAAAAATGCAATATTGATGTCACTTCACTCTCATCCACTCCTGTTGTTCCCCCGGTGCCTCCATGGGAACATAAACAAGCATTCTTTGATGTAGATTACACTGATGTACGGAAAAATGATGACATTAACATTTTAACTTCTAAAGTGAGAGAAAACTTAGAAAACAAATATTCAGATCATTTGAAAATTTTTACGGATGGTTCCGTTTGCCAGTTAAATGCAGGTTCAGGTTTTGTTATTCCGGCTTTAAAAGTTCAAAAAGCATACAGCCTTGGAAAAGGATTTTCTGTTTTTTACGGCAGAATTGTATGCTATTCTTATGGCATTACTCTTTATTTGTGATAGTAATAATTCTTTCTGTAACATTTTATTTTGTGTTGATTCTAAGGCAGTGTTAGATAGTTTGAAAGTTTGGGATGTTAAAACAAGGAAATATGTAATCTTCGAAATAAAGCATCTAATTAATTACATTATTTCCACAGGAATGAATATAGTCTTCTGCTGGGTCCCTTCACACTGTGGTATTTATTGGAATGAAATAGCAGATAAACGAGCCAGACGCGGGGTAATGGGCAATGCTGAAAAAAAAAATATTTGAAGTTAGATATATATGAAATACATTCGTTATTGGAAAGCTGTTTCCGAATTGAGAAGTCTCAAGATAAATGCGTAATGGAAACATATCCTAGACATATTTCTAGTTTAATATACAAGATATATTTAAACTCTTGGAAGACCAAATATTCCCAAAATATAGCGTGTGCATGTTCTAAGCCATTATCTGGTGAACATATACTTTTCCATTGCCCCATTTTAAATGCTCTTTATTCGAAAGCAAACATTGAAATTTCGAAATCTAAACCGGTTCACGCTATTTCTTTCAGTTCAGAAATTGTTGAGGTTGCAAAATTTATCTCTCAATCTCAAATTAGCATATTTTTTTTTATAATTATGATAGTGTAGTTTATATTTAAATGTGTACTGTTCTTGACATTATTTCTGACCTTTTCCTCCCTCCTGTCCTCCTCCTTCCCACTCCCCCAAGCGCCCCTCCCCCTCCCCCCCCCCCCCTGTAAAGTCTAATATCACCAGGTGTGAACAGACTATAAATCAACTACAACAATAACAACAATACTTTTTTGTTCTTTTGAACTGTATGCTTATGTTTGTATAGTTAAGAATAAGCGTGTGCGCATGCAAGCGGCACACTGTGTGTGTGTGTGTGTGTGTGTGTGTGTGTGTCGGTGTCTATCCGTCTTTGTTCATCCATCTTTGTAACCCTTGATCTAACCATTCACATCGTCTATTCTGCTCTTTCTTCGTTCCTTTTTATTCTTCCCCTCCTGTCTTCCTGTTCTCAGGCACGCACTGATCTGGGAGATCACCTCCATGCTGGTGTCGGGCAAAGCGGAGTACGAAAAGCGCTCCAAGGCCCTCATCAATGCTGGAGGCCGCGGAGATCGAGACCGTGCAGGCCGAGCCCTCCCCCAGAGTCCTCAACTCTCACCTGCCCCCCAGGCTCCTGCCCAGGCAGATCAAGGACAAGAAGGTCAAGGTCATCCACGTGTACCGCAACATCAAGGACGTGACGGTCCCCGGGCTACTTCCATTTCAAGCAGACTCCCATGGCGAGGGTATGACGATAGACGACATGATTCAGATGACCTCCTGCAACGACGGTAAGGATGGGTGTAGGAGAGGTTGAGGAAAACATGACATATTTGTCATGTCGTCTTGAACTTAGTGCCAATGTCTTCACGTCCATGCCCATCGTGTATACTAACTTACAGTAGGAACCACTGGACACCTGTCTACGGTAGTTCAGAGTTTGCCTCGTTCGATCTAATATTGGCTACTCCTCTCTCTCTCTCTTTTCCTCTCCACTCTCTCTCTCTCCTCCTCTCTCTCTCTCTCCCCTGTGCGGTGTGTGTGTGTGTGTGTGTGTGTGGTGTGGTGTGTGTGTGTGTGTGTGGTGTGTTGCCTCATTCAAACCTAATATTGGCTACTCCTTTATACATATGTATGTATTTTAATGATACTATGATACTGAAACCTAGGTCCAAATGCCTTTAGCCGACAGATATTAGGTGGAGCAGACATCAAAATCCGTCTCATATAAAACACTTGTGAAAGGGTGACTTAAACAATGAAGGGAGCATGAATGGAAATCTTCCTGCAGTGACTGGTCTCATCGTCATATCTTTCCTCCGAAAAGGGGAGGTGAGCAGGTCCAACAAGCCAGAGTTGTTTCCCTTTGTGAAAAGCTCTTCAGGCTTGCTACTGATCCCCGACTGAAGCCTGTTAGCCGGAGACCCTTAAGGACATGGTGTTTCATACTGAAGCCTGTTAGCCTCAGACCCTAAAGGCCATGGTGTTTCATACTGAAGCCTGTTAGCCGGAGAACCTTAATGACATGGTGTTTCAGATTGAAGCCTGTTAGCCGGAGGCCCTTAAGGACGGGGTGTTTTCAGATTGAAGCCCGGCAGCCGGAGACCCATAAGGACATGGTGTTCCACACTGAAGCCTGTTAGCCGGAGACCTTAAGGACGTGGTGTTCCAGACCAAAGTCTATTAGCCGGAGACCCTTAAGGACATGGTGTTTCAGACTGAAGCCTGTTAGCAGGAGACCCTTAAGGACATGGTGTTTCAGACTGAAGCCTGTTAGCAGGAGACCCTTAAGGACATGGTGTTTCAGACTGAAGCCTGTTAGCCGGAGACCCTTAAGGACATGGTGTTTCAGACTGAAGCCTGTTAGCCGAGACCCTTAAGGACATGGTGTTCCACACTGAAGCCTGTTAGCCAGAGACCCATAAGGACATGGTGTTCCAGATTGAAGCCTGTTAGCCGGAGCACCCATAAGGACATGGTGTTCCAGATTGAGCCTGTTAGCCGGAGACCCATAAGGACATGGTGTTCCAATTGAAGCCTGTTAGCCGAGACACATAAGGACATGGTGTTCCAGATTGAAGCCTGTTAGCCGGAGACCCTTAAGGACATGGTGTTCCAGATTGAAGCCTGTTAGCCGGAGACCCTTAAGGACATGGTGTTCCAGACCAGAGCCTGATAGCCAGATACCCTTAATGACATGGTTTTTCCAGATTGAAGCCTGTTAGCTGGAGACCCTTAAGGACATGGTGTTTCAGACTGAACCTGTAGTTTGGGTGGCAGGGTGTCTTGTCGTTGGCAGAAGTATTGGGAAAAATGCTGACTCCACACTCTGTTCACGCAAGGCTGAACCAAAATCTGAATAAATGAATAAGTAAATGAATAAATAAATGAATAAATAAATGAATAAATAAATAAATAAATAAGTAAACAAATAAGTAAACAAATGAATAAATAAATAATAAATAAATGAAAAATAAATGAATAAATAATGAATAAATAAATAAACAAATAAGTAAACAAATGAATAAATAAATGAATAAATAAATGAATAAATAAATGAATAAATAAATGAATAAATAAATGAATAAATAAATGAATAAATAAATGAATAAATAAATAAATAAATAAACAAATAAGTAAACAAATGAATAAATAAATGAATAAATAAATAAACAAATAAGTAAACAAATGAATAAATAAATGAATAAATAAATAAACAAATAAGTAAACAAATGAATAAATAAATGAATAAATAAATAAACAAATAAGTAAACAAATGAATAAATAAATGAATACAAAAAGAAAGAAAAAAGTAAGCAGGAGATTAGAACCAAAACCAAACGGACGACAAAGGTGATGTCGGGGAGATATTTCAGTTGGGAGAAACATCAGCTGGCTTTCCACCTTAAAGGTTTGCTGCCAGTTATCCTGTGGGTAGGTGTAAACGTACGTGCAGTGAATTCAATACCCCCCGCCCTTCCCCCCCCCCCCCCCCCCCCCCGTCTCTATGTCCTAATGATGTTGCTCGTTCTCTTAACTTGAATGTTTTATACAGGTAGAGTGACAAATTTGACACATCGTGAGAACTACGTGAAGACGTTAGTAAATTGAGCTTGAATGATGAAGGGTTTTCGATAATATTTTTTCAAAATGGAGTGACTGACGGCGGAGAACGAAGCCAAATTTAGAAAGAGAGGGGTTAGTTACCGCCAATGACATTGACAAACAAAGCACATGACAAGACACGATGCATTTCAACCTCTTGGGTCGTCTTCAGCAAAACAAAATAAATCACATTTAACATTTAGGACAGTACAAACAAAGAACGAAAAATGACTCATCTGTTGTTGTCCATGTGGTGGGGAGAATAGCTGTCCGGCGGAAATGACAAGGGCGTGTGATGATGAGACTCACGGAGCGAGGTCAATGGGGGCTGCTTTGTGTTGTTCACAGTGCCGGGATGAAGTATGTCAAGTATCTGGACGAAGTGGATGAGTTCCACAGAAACAATCCTGATGTACCCTATTTCCTCACCTCCTATGAGGATACCAAAAGGTAAGACTATATGTGTCTGTCTGTCTGTCTGTCTGTCTGTCTCTCTCTCTCTCTCTCTCTCAGTGTTGTATGCTCAATGATTGCAAACAGGCTGCATTTTATGCACATTAGCACGGACGCACGCATGTAATCATGTATGCGTGCATGCGCACACACGCGCACGTCACACATACACACACGCACGCACGCACGCACACACACACACACACACACACACACACACACACACACACACACACACACACACACACACACTCGCACACACAACACGCACACACACGCACACGCACACACATACACACGCACACGCACACGCACACACACACACACACACACACACACACACACACACCACTGCTATACCTGCTGTCTTCTTAAGTAAAGAAATGTGTCTATAAATGAATTGTTCTGTTGATCAGATACCGTGTCTTCAGCTCATCCATATTCTCCCAGAAGCCTGGTCATAAAAATGGCGAATTTACAACAAAGAAACAATGGTCTGACAACAAAATTACCGACTTCAGAAGAAAACGTCATGATCTTGTGTGGAGATAATCTTCCAAGAATTTTCATGGAATTAAAGCAAGCGTAAAACGAACAAAACCAGATACAAAGCATGAAATGCCGGACGGAGTTTTTTTAAGATTGAAAGCTTGGTAACTGGCTGACATGCTTCCAACATCACATTTCATGGAGTTTTCGGATCAATACTTTATAGCAAACACGAAGAGCGTGGTGTCAGCGCCTGACATTGGAACTGAAGAGGACAGCATCCACCAACTGCCAACAGGCGGTTTGGATTTGATTCAAACTTGGGTTTCAGCCAAACTGAAACCTCCAAAATCGACTTGACTGTAGCCAGTTCCTTGTTCATCTGTTTTTCCTCTTTGTCATCCATCTTCTTTCCCTTTGACTTAGCCTGCTGGCCTTCTTGTTTTTCTGCTTCTTGCTCTTCTGCTTGCTCTTCTTCTTGCTCTTCTTCTGTTCTTCTTCTTGTTCTTCTTCTTGTTCTTCTTCTTGTTCTTCTTCTTGTTCTTCTTCTTTGTGTTCATCTTGTTCTTGTTCTTCTTCTTGCTCTTCTTCTTGTTCTTCTTCTTGCTCTTCTTCTTGTTTTCTTCTTGTTCTTCTTCTTGTTCTTTTTTTGTGTTCATCTTGTTCTTGTTCTTCTTTTTTGCTCTTCTTCCCTTTTTTTTTCTTCCCCCTTCCCCTCCTCCCCCTCCCCCCTCAAAACCAGTCACACGGGGGAAATGTTTGAAATTATATTATTAGCTAAATCGAAAAGTGTGATGGTCGTTAAATTTTAAAACATTAAAATATTAAAGCTTTCATCGACAATTTCATTTCATCCTTCCACTACACCCAGCCTCACAACCCCCAAACCTTGATGTCTTGTCCGAGCGGGGATCCGGAAAAGTGATCCGGAACCGGAGAGTTCCGGGAGTAGAGGCCTCTCCGAAGGGGGGGGGGGTCAAAGAATTGCTGAGGCCACCCCCATCAGCAAGAGAGAGACCAACGCCACAAAAAAACATGCAAGATTTCATGGTAAAGTTTTCCCGCAAAGGTAGAGGCATCAGGAAAGGGGGCTGCGTTCACAGGTACTAATGAGCATCGGGCAAGGGTTAGCTGTTCACATTACAATAGCATCAACAGGGGGCTAGCGTTCCAGGTACTAGAGCACAGAAGAGGGTACTGTCACAGGTACTATATGAGCATCAGACAGAGGGTTAGCTGTTCACAGTAAGATATCAGAAGAGGGTTTAGCTTTTCACGGTACATTGAGCATCATCAGGGGGTTGCTGTTCACAGGTACTATATGAGATCAGACAGAGGGCTGCGTTCACGGGTACTATATGAGCACAGACGAGGGTTAGCTTTTCACAGTACTATAGATACGACAGAGGGTTAGCTTTTTCAAGGTATGTATGACATCAGACAGAAGGTTAGCTGTTCACGGGTTTATGACACAGACGAGGTTATGTTCAGGGCATAATAGAGCCGGACAGGGGGGAGCTGTTCACGGGTATGTTGGAGCTCAGACGGGGGTTTTTGGCTGCCCAAGGAAACTATATGAGCATCAGACAGAGGGAAGTGTTCACGGGTACTATTGAGCACAGCAGGGGGTTACTGTTCACGGGTACTTAGAGCAAAGAACCAAGGAACAGAACTGCTGTTTGTTCCTAATCTTTTAAATTGGGGGGCAGAGAAATGCACAGCGCCCCAATTTTTAGTGCTCAGCGTTATACACGGGTCCAAATCTTACCTGGGGCTTGACAAAAAACAACAGCAAAGAAACGTACTTGCACATAACTTTCATGTAAACTGGGCCCGGCTTTGCCCTCTTCCTCTCAAAAGTTTTAAAGTTTTCACACTTTTTGAGCAAAACTTTACAACAATACCCGAAATACTCGTAAAGGGGTTTTTTTCGTTTTTGTTTTCTGAAATATTGCTTTAATAACAAAAGATCTTTTTTTGACGGATAATTACAACCAAAAAAACACCTTTGATCCCCGGTGAAAAAAATGAAGGGAAATACAGGAAGTTGGTGCTGGAAAAAATTTTTTCTCTCTTTATTTAGAGACATTTGGCGTCGACTGAAAACACTTTCACCAGGGCTTCCGTTAAACCCTTTTTTTTTACCAAGAACAAGGTCCAGCACTGATGTCCCCGTCCAGTCTGCATGCGTTAGTTGATCCCCTTCAAGCCCTTTTTCTCCCCCTCTTCCTCCCCGAAAACATTTTCTGGGGATTGTTTTACGCAGGGCAAAGGATCTTAAGCAGCCAAAACCCAAAGGGTGTTGTTTTTTTTAACAACAGTCAACAATCTTCATAAAATGGGCTGATACAAAACTTGAAGTTTTGTGTGCAATTTATTTGTGATATGGCCATACATCTGATGTTTAGTCAGGCAAAAACAACGCGCTTCCCGATCTTGGGTTTGTTTTGTCGTGCTAAATTTATTATGATAGGCCAGTAGGTCTGTTTTGTGTTGCCAAACAAAGCGCTTCCCTCAGCTTTGGGTTTTGTTTTGTCGTGCTAAGTTTTTACTGTTGGCCAGTAGATCGATGTTTATCGTTGCCCTAACAAAGCCTTCCATCAGCTTGGATTCCTTTTTGAACCCCTTTAGCTTCATGTTTGGGGTTGTACAGGAAAACAAATATACAACAAGCAAAAACATTCTTTTGTTTTTAAGGTATTATGTCCTTTTTTCCGTACAGGTTCATTATGAGCATGAGGACGTTTTGTTTTGCTGCCCTTTAAAGGGCCAAAACAGAAACTACAGGGAAAAGGAACAATCCCAAACACCTCCGTCATGTGTGAGTGAAAAAAAAGAAACAAAGAAACAGATAAAATATGTGTAAGAAGATAAAAAGATAACATGAAACAAAAAAAATGGATAAGACAGATAAAAAAGATAACAATGAAGACAGAAAAATATGATGAAAGACAGATAAAATGATAAGAAAAGAAAAGAACATACAGAGGAATAGGGAAAGAATCCAAGAGCCCAGTCAGTGTGTGAGGTGACAGAAATGATAAGGTGAAGAGGGAAATTTAGAAAGCTCTGACAAAACTGAATTTCAATCCGTGCTTAAAAATTTTTTGAAGAACAGAAGCTGCAAAAAGGGAATACAAAAAGACATGTTTCTGCAGCGGGGTATTTTACAATGTATAGTCAGATTTACAAATTATGTGTAAAGCCTGGTCGCGCTTTCTGCTAATGAAAAAAGGCGCCTTTTTCTTTTGAAAAACATTTATTCTTCCGATTTTCTACATTTTTAAATTTGCGGACTGGTGTTGAGTTTTTATTTTGTTTTGTTTTGTGTGTGTGTTTGTTTGTTTGTTGTTTGTTTTTGTTTCGTTAAATGTATTCGCACTTTTTGGGAAACTTCACCGGAATTTGAACGGTGCATTGACTCGATCCTTTTTTTTCTCTAAGAACCAATGATCATCGGGTGTGAAGAAACGCAACGATCCAGATTCGCTCAAAAGAAAAATCGTACAAGTGGAAATAAAGAAAGGGACCGAAGGATCACTGAGATCGTGTCACTTACTACATCAGTAGAAATAAAGAAAGGGACAGAAGGATCACTGAGATCGTGTCACTTACTACATCAGTAGAAATAAAGGGACAGAAGGATCACTGAGATCGTGTCACTTACTACATCAGTAGAAATAAAGGGACAGAAGGATCACTGAGATCGTGTCATTTACTGCATCATAGAAATAAAGAAAGGGACAGAAGGATCACTGAGATCGTGTCACTTACTGCATCAGCTTGCTTCGTGGTTTGAATTTCATCCAGTAAAGAACGGCCCAAACAAAAGCACTCCAGGAATACATATTTTGTTTTTAGCAATGCAATGTCGAGGAAAGCTAGATCTATGTACCTGACAGCTGCCTTTTATTTACATGTTTGTTTGTCTGTCTATCTATGTGTCTGTCTGTCTGTGTGTCTGTCTGACTATCTATCTATCTGTCTGTCTGTCTATCTATTTATCTATCTATCAATCAATCTATCTGTCCATTTCTCTCTCTCCTCTCTCTCTCTCTCTCTCTCTGTCCTGTCTCTCTCTCTCTCTCTCTCTCTCTCTGTCTCTCTCTCTCTCTATCGATCGTTCTATCTATGTATCTTTTTTATGTATTTATGCATTTATTTTTATATTTCTTATTAATTTTGTTCAAGTCAAGTCAAGTCAAGTCAAAATTTTATTTAGAGATGGAAACATTGAATAAGCAGCATATCTGCTTTTTTTACATCAAGCCATCTATGAAACAAGAAAAGTTTAAAAACAAAAACAAAAAAACATCACATCGTGTACAATGCTTTCATTGTTCGTTTATTTATGTATATATTTATGGAAATTATTCAACTGGTTGCTTGTTTATTAAGTAATTCATCAATTAATTATTCAATCAATCAAAATTGATTAATTAATCAATCAATCAGTTAATTGACTGATTAAATAAGTAAATGAATACTTACTTACTTACTTGTTTAATTGATTTAATCAGTTTATATTATTTATTTTTACTTTTTTATTAACTAATTCAACCTAATCATTTATTATGCCTTTGTTTCTTTATTGCCTTGTTCATATCTTAATGTACTTATTTATCTGTTTATTTGTTTCTTTCACCAGGAGAAGTCGGGGACTGGAAGAACTACCTGACAGTGGCCCAGAGTGAACGGCTGGACGCCGAAGTGACCAAGCTGAAGTCACGTGCCTATCACTTCTGCTACCAACTGTAGCCAATGTCCTTTCTGCTACCAACTGTAGCCAATGTCCTTTCTGATATCAACTATAGCCCGTGTCACTTCTGCTACCAGCTGTATCCAGTGCCCCATGTGCTATTAACTGTAGCCAGTGTCCCTTATGCTACCAACTGTAGCCAGTGCCCCTTCTGCTACCAACTGTAGCCAGTGCCCCTTCTATCAACTGTAGCCAGTGTCCCTTCTGCTACCAACTGTATTCAGTGTCCCTTCTGCTACCAACTGTAGCCAGTGCCCCTTCTGCTATCAACTGTAGCCAGTGTTCCTTCTGCTACCAACTGTATTCAGTGTCCCTTCTGCTACCAACTGTAGCCAGTGTCCCTTCTGGTACCAACTGTAGCCAATGTCCTTTCTGCTATCAACTATAGCCAGTGTCACTTCTGCTACCAGCTGTAGCCAGTGCCCCATGTGCAATTAACTGTAGCCAGTGTCCCTTCTGCTACCAACTGTATTCAGTGCCCCTTCTGCTACCAACTGTAGCCAGTGCCCCTTCTGCTATCAACTGTAGCCAGTGTCCCTTCTGCTACCAACTGTATTCAGTGTCCCTTCTGCTACCAACTGTAGCCAGTGCCCCTTCTGCTATCAACTGTAGCCAGTGTCCCTTCTGCTACCAACTGTATTCAGTGTCCCTTCTGCTACCAACTGTAGCCAGTGTCCCTTCTGCTACCAACTGTATTCAGTGTCCCTTCTGCTACCAACTGTAGCCAGTGCCCCTTCTGCTATCAACTGTAGCCAGTGTCCCTTCTGCTACCAACTGTATTCAGTGTCCCTTCTGCTACCAACTGTAGCCAGTGTCCCTTCTGCTACCAACTGTATTCAGTGTCCCTTCTGCTACCAACTGTAGCCAGTGCCCCTTCTGCTATCAACTGTAGCCAGTGTCCCTTCTGCTACCAACTGTATTCAGTGTCCCTTCTGCTACCAACTGTAGCCAGTGTCCCTTCTGCTACCAACTGTAGCCAATGTCCTTTCTGCTATCAACTATAGCCAGTGTCACTTCTGCTACCAGCTGTAGCCAGTGCCCCCATGTGCTATTAACTGTGGCCAGTGTCCCTTATGCTACCAACTGTAGCCAGTGCCCCTTCTGCTACCAACTGTAGCCAGTGCCCCTTCTGCTATCAACTGTAGCCAGTGTCCCTTCTGCTACCAACTGTATTCAGTGTCCCTTCTGCTACCAACTGTAGCCAGTGCCCCTTCTGCTATCAACTGTAGCCAGCGTCCTTTATGCTACCAACTGTATTCAGTGTCCCTTCTGCTACCAACTGTAGCCAGTGTCCCTTCTGCTACTAACTGTAGCCAGTGCCCCTTGTGCTAATTAACTGTAGCCAGTGTCCCTTCTGCTACCAACTGTAGCCAGTGCCCCTTCTGCTACCAACTGGAGCTAGTGTCTTTTCTGCTACCAACTGTAGCCAGTGTCCCTTCTGCTACCAACTGTATTCAGTGTCCTTTCTGCTACCAACTGTAGCCAGTGTCCCTTCTGCTACGAACTGTAGTCAGTGTCCCTTCAGCTACCAACTGTAGCCAGTGTCCCTTCTGCTACCAACTGTAACCAGTTTCCCTTCTGCTACCAACTGTAGCAGTGTCCCTTCTGCTACCAGCTGTATTCAGTGTCCCTTCTGCTACCAACTGTAACCAGTGTCCCTTCTGCTACCAACTGTAGCCAGTGTCCCTTCTGCTACCAGCTGTATTCAGTGTACCTTCTGCTACCAACTTTAGCCAGTTTCCTTCTGCTACCAACTGTAGCCAGTGTCCCTTCTGCTACCAACTGTAGCCAGTGTCCCTTCTGCTACCAACTGTAACCAGTGTCCCTTCTGCTACCAACTGTAGCAGTGTCCCTTCTGCTACCAGCTGTATTCAGCTAGTGTCCCTTCTGCTACCAACTGTAACCATGTCCCTTCTGCTACCAACTATAGCCAGTTTCCCTTCTGCTACCAACTGTAACCAGTGACCCTTCTGCTACGAACTGTAGCCAGTGTCCCTTCTGCTACCAACTGTAGCCAGTGTTCCTTCTGCTACCAACTGTAACCAGTTTCCCTTCTGCTACCAACTATAGCCAGTGTCCCTTCTGCTACCAGCTGTATTCAGTGTCCCTTCTGCTACCAACTGTAGCCAGTGTCCCTTCTGCTACCAGCTGTTTTCAGTGTCCCTTCTGCTACCAACTGTAGCCAGTTTCCCTTCTAGTGTAAACCAACCTTCTCAAGGACTATCTGACCGTCAGAGGATATTTTCCATTCAATCCGCACTAGAAGGAGAAATAACAGTGATATAATGATTATACTAGAGATTTGTCTATTGCCTGCACATCAAGTATGTTATTATGTGCTATGCTTCTCTCTCTCTCTCTCCTCACTCTCTCTCTCTCTCTCTCTCTCTGTGTGTGTTTGCAATACGTTATAATGAGATTGCTTACTATTTTCTAAAAAAAAGAAAGAAAAAACTGTTTTCTTATTGCTGTGTTTAATTTTGTCAAATCGACGTAATTGTTCCTTTTGGTTATTGTCATTTTGAGGGCATAGTGTAAAAAAGCTTCCAGCTATCTATTCACCCTCATTAAAGATTTCGAGTTTCGAGTTTCTCTCTCTCTCTCTCTCTCTCTTTTCTCTCTCCTCTCTCTCTCTCACTCTCTCTCTCTCTCTCTCTCTCTCTCTACTCTCTCTCTTGGATCGATGTAAACATTTTACAGCAGACTCCATGAAAACATTGTTTAGAAATGTCCCACCTGATGTGATCTTTGAATTTCTGAAAGAGATAACATTTTCATCTGATCTAAAACATTTTACAGACGAAAGATTTTAAACATTCAATGTGTGTTTGGAAGGTGTATTTTACAGGGTTGTATAAATGGTTTTGTTGTTTTTTAATGACTTATGAGATGACGTCAATGCAGTGACAGCCCTGATATGGCCCTTTGCGGTCGGCTGGCTATAAGCAACATTAATTTTTATTTTTTATTTATTTATTTTTTTGCTGTCCCAACCTCTGCGCCACCTCAGAGGCAGTGCACCCACACCGCTCATTCCGACACCCCGTCCACAGCCACAGCCCGTCGGCCCTGCCGCAGCCCCCGGCACCGGCAATCCACAGGGAGCAGTCAGTGTCAAGTCGTCAACAGGCAACCCACTGGAGGAGAAACTGCACTGCTGCCGAGTCACTTCGGTGGTGTTCAGTGGCGCCTGTTCTGATCTAACATACGCAGGACACCACCTACTAAGCCCCCTACTGACGACAATAATTGCTTAGTCGCGGAGCCGGCGTGAGTGAGCTCTCCCTCCGGAGGGCGCCACCACGTCGGTCCAACGACAGCCCTCATGGACTCGCCGATACAGGTGACCCCAATGGAACCAAACCAAGACCACAGACGTGGAGAGGACGTCGAAATTGAGGTCACCATGAGAGCAGGGTATGAAGGGCCACAGAATTTGAGACATTTATTTTTTATGCTGATCGATGAGAATGAGGATGATTAAAGGATGCTACGGATTTCCATTTCGGTCTGAGACTGCACGACAGGGCTGTAATCAACGCTTCTTTCATAATATATGCCGGCGTCAACCAGGCCTGAGAGATACAGGCACCTGCAGTGTTGGTCAGAAAAATTTAGCAACACACTCAGAAACGCATCCATTACGTGGATGAAGCTCGACTGTGTGGTCCCAGTCTTCCCAACTGATTCCGCAGCAAACTCAACTCTGGGTAGGAGCCGGTCGGGGCAGAAAAACCCACATGACTCTCATGGGAATTGAACCCACGACCTCCCAGCTGGGAGTCCGCAACGCTAACCACTTCGCCACGGCGGCTGGTAAGCAACATTAATTTACCTTACCTCACCCAACCACCAGTCATTATAGCAATAACTCTCACGTCTCTCTTTCTGCAACAAAGGAAGCATCCCCTCAGACAATTTATACATTAATTAAAACTTAAAATTTATGTTCAGCACGTTACACCCCTAGACCTCTTCACTCTTGTAGAGACTGGGCTTAAATGACATGTTACAGTTCTGTCTCATAGTTTTATATATATATATATATAAATATATATATATATATATATATATATATATATATATATGATGAATATAATCAAAGAGCCTAAAATGATTTTAAAAGTGCTCGACCCCTTGGGGAGCAACATGTTGCTCCCCAAGGGGTCGAGCACTTTTAAAATCATTTTAGGCTCTTTGATTAAATATTCATCTTGATTGCTCCTCACGTTGAGCACTGTGGCCCGAAAGATTTTAAAATGGAGGAAATCAATTTTAGGCAGTCAACAAAAAACATACCGTTCTCTAACCCACAATTCTACTTAAAAAGATTAATAGAACAAACCGAAAAGTTCGTACGCAATATGAGATGGAAAGCATTCTTTTTCCTGAACCCGAATGCAAAAAAAGAGGACAAAAAACACCTACGATTTCAAATCATGGCGATCACCACCAGTCATAGACGATATGAAACCCTTTGAAGATCAAATGAAAAGAATGATAACCAATATTGAATTCAAAAAATCTAACAACGATTTCCAAACAACATTAAAAAACCAAATAAAACAAGTACAAAATGACAAAAAAATATTTGTGAAGGCTGACAAAACTAGCAATTACTACAAAATGGAACCAAAGGAATATTCTCAACTCCTTGACAAAAACATCCAGAAAAACTACAAAAAAGCTGACAAAAATATACATGACAGTATCCGCACTAAAGATAAAGAACTTGCAGAGCGCATAACCTAAGTGACAGGATAGAAGCGACAGCAAACAAAAGAAGCTTTCATAACACTCAAAGACCACAAACCCAACTTTCATAACAATCCAACATGCAGACTAATAAACCCATCAGAAATCTGAATTAGGTAAAATAGCAAGAAAATTCTGGAAAAAATAACAAAGGACATAAAATCAAACTCTGATTACAACCTCTGGAAGAACACATACGAAGTTATCCAATGGTTCAAAAAACTCAATAAACAAAGTAATACAGTATTTATCACATTTGACATAGTAGACTTTTACCCATCCATAGATGAGGAACTACTCTCCAAAGCCCTGAAGTTTGCCAGTAACCACACAGACATAACAGGTCAGAAATGGAAATCATTCTCCACACCAAGAAAACATTACTACACAGCAGAAATGAAACCTGGATCAGGAAAACCAACAGAAACTCAACATTCGACGTAACCAGGGTTCATATGATGGTGCAGAAACATGTGAACTGGTCGGACTATTCATGCTGTCCAACATCAAGAAAAAACTCGGAAAACAAGTCGGACTGTACAGAGACGATGGCCTTGCTGCACTAACAAACAACCCAAGAACCATCGAAAACAAAAGAAAGAACTATGCAAAATCTTCCAAAACCACAACTTAAAGATCACCATTGAAGCAAACAAAAAGGTAGTGAACTACTTAGACATAACACTGGATCTCAACAACCATATATAATAAACCATACAAGAAACCCAACGATACACTCTTATGTACACACCAAAAGTAACCATCCACCATCTGTATTAAAGACCATAACCCCATGGCATAAACAAAGACTATCAAACCTGTCATGCAATGAGAGAGTGTTCAACAATGCAGCAGTGGAATACCAGAGGCACTACAAACAAGTGGATACAATTACAAACTACAATACAACCCGGACAACAACACAAATAAAAGCAAGAAAAATAGGAAAAGAAAAATCATATGGTATAACCCCCCATACACGGGAAACTCAAAACAAACATAGGGAAAGAATTCTTCAAAATCCTAGCAACTTCATTTCCAAAAGAGCACAAACTGTCCAAAATATTTAACAAAAACACTGTCAAACTATCGTACTCATGTATGCCCAACCTCAAAAACCTGATTGACGCATCCAACAAAATGAAAACAACACAGCAAAGAAGGGTGAAGAAAGGAAATCTTGCAATTGCACGAGAAAGGAGCAGTGCCCACTAAACAATAAATGTCTCCACAACAACATTGTATACCAGGCTACTGTAACATCAGAAAATGAAAAAGAAACATACATAGGGATCACTGAAAACCACTTCAAAACCAGATATGCAAACCACAAACAGTCATTCAATAAAGAAAAATATAAAAACCAAACAGAACTGAGCAAATATATCTGGAAACTTAAAGACGCAAAAACAAGCTACAATATATCCTGGAAAATCATAAAAAGAGCATCACCATACAGCAATGTTTCAAAAAGGTGCAACCTATGTTTAACTGAAAAATGGTTAATACTATGCAAACCACACTTAGCAACTTTAAACACCAAAACAGAAATAGTAAACAACTGCAGGCATAAATGGAAATCGTTGTTAGTGAACACATCCAAAACAAAAACCTGAAAGCCCCAAAAAACACGTGCAGCCAACCCGCACGTGCAAACAACCGCAAACGTGAGCCCACACGCTATATAACATCGGCGGTGGGCAAACAAAAACCATCCTGATGACAGCGCAACGCCGCTAGAAACAAATTTGTCGAGTTTTAACCTTGAGTTTTAACCTTCCTTTTTAACATCATTGACAGATATATATATATATATATATAAATATATATATATATATATAATATATATATATATATATATAAACAAAAAACATAAAATTCCAAGGATAAGTACCGAGCACCATTCCAGCAACTTACAGAGCAGCTTGGTGTTGCAATGACTGCAAGAAATATTCAATTATAAACAAAGCTGCTCTTATGTAAGTTGCTGGAATGGTGCTCGGTACTTATCCTGGAATTTATTAGTATTTTGTAATTTAGTCCCTTGCGGATTCATTCCAAAACTGGCCCTCAGCACTTGTGTCTTAAGAGGTTATCTTTTTATATTTTCTACTTTTCACAAGAAAATGTAGCTTATTTTGCTCTTTCATGATTTTCTTTTGCTTCTTAGGTGGCACCTTTGGTTGGTTTTTGAAAACTCAACAAACATACTACAGTATTGCACACCAGCCTTTTCTGGATAGCATTTTTCTTAAAACCGAAAAGGCAGAGGAGTACAAATTACCATTTTCCGCGATCACTGAGGAGAAACAACCAGGTTTTCGAAATATCGGTATATGACCAGGAGTTATGTGTTAGTGAGTTTCCTCCCTATTGGATATTATAAGCTTGCTGAAGGTTCATTTTGAGAAGCATTTACTTTATTTTCCCCATCCACCCATTTGAGCACATACTGTTAGTTAGGCAGTATTAAACTACCACTGCAGATATGATTGCTTATCTCCCCCTATTTCTGCAATCTAAGACATAAGAGCAAGCTTTGTTTATAATTGAATATATATATATATATATATATATATAATATATATATATATATTTGTCACAATAAAAGCAAGCTTAAAACATCAACAGGTCTGTTTCTTGCATTGCAGTCGTCAGGATATAGGGGGCTTGTGCTGCCAGTGTTATATATAGCTTGCTGGGTTTTTTCCACGTGTGCATGTGCTTCTCAGGTGTTTTGATTTTGTTTCACTTGAAATT
>CM031621.1:66651672-66699172 GCA_018398815.1 Conus ventricosus
GGCCGGCCTAGTAAAACAAATGTTCTTGACGAGTTAGATAGTTTTTGTGTTAGTAGGTTAGGTGTAAATACAAGTGGGCGCATTTTGGAAAGACACCGGTTTCAAGGGGATGGTCCAATGCGCAGGCGAACACGGCACGGGGAATTCAAAATAGAAAATCTGACATTGCGAGTCCGTGTTCAGATGGGGAGAGGGAGTTTGTTTACAGCGAAGACAGTCGTACGCATGCACCCTTGTGTGTTTCTGAAAGCGTGAAAAGCGTGTCTGGATGCGTGCACGAAAATAAAGAAATGTGTGACAGTGTCAGTGTTCTGAAAGCACAGAAGCCTTCTCTGGTGATTAATGGTTGTCATTCTGTATCGGAGAATGTTAGCAACACAAAAAACTATTCTTTTCAAAATTTGGGAATATTTGTGGTTTACTCTCTAAACTGTCTGATCCTGATGTTATTGAATATGTTTCTTCCTTTGATTTCATTTGTCTAGTTGAAACTTTCGTTGACAATTTTCAGTGTTTCCATGTTTTCTGATCATAACATGTTTGTTAAGCCTGCAGTTAAATTCACTCAGCGTGGAAGAAGATCGGGGGGAGTAAATATGTCTGATAAGAAATAATCTCATGAAATATGTGTCAAAAATGAGAACTGAGCGTGATAATGCCTTGTTGTTTGTTATTGATAAAAAATTGTTTCATTTGGCGAATGATATTCTATATGTATGTTCGTTAGTTCCCCCAGAAAAGTCTCCATACTATTCTGTGTTTAATGTTGATAATGGTATCAATCAACTGGAGGATTGTATAATAGATGATTTGTATTACAAGGACAAAATGTTAATATTGATGTGTGGTGATTTTAACGGCCGAACGGCCGATGTTTCACCGCAACTTGATGAACAAACAAAAGCATTTTCAATGGTTTGATAAGTCTGGTATTGTTGAAATGAGACTCACTCTGAAGATACAGTGTTAAAATGCTTATGGCAAAAGTTTACTAAACATGTGTAACGCGCTAGATTTATATAATTTATTTTAAACGGTGTATGTCCTGGTGATGACAATTTCTGTTTTACTTATATCAGTGAATCTGGTAGTAGTGTGAATGATTATTTTGTTGCTTCTTCTGACCTTTTTGATTTCATACAATCTTCTTGTAGCCTTCATGTAAAAGAACGGATGGAATCAGACCACATGCCTCTTGAATTTCATGTGGGTGCATCTGGTTCTAATGATTGTGAAAATATAAAGCAAGAAACGAAAGAGTATATAAATAGATTTGTTTGGAATAATAATAGCGCCACGGACTTCGTTAATATTATGCACTCGGATGAAATGAAATTAAAGGTTTTGCATGCTGTTAATTTGATAGATATTAATGTAAATGATGCTCTTGATTTGTTTATCAATACTGTTAAAGAAGCTGGTAAATGTATGGAAAAAACGAGTATGTGTGAACAGGACCAAAAGACAGAAGGACTGGTTTGATCTAGAGTGTGTACGAGCTAACAGAGATGTCAGGAGGTTTTCTTAGGGTATGGAAGAGAACTTAGATAAAAATAACCGACACTTATACTGTGTATCACGATCAGAGTATAAAAATTTATTATATAGGAAGCAAAAGTCACACAATGATAAAATGTTTAAAGAAATTTCACTAATATGGACAACCAAGAGGATTTTTGGAAAAGTGTCAAATAAGCGTTTAAAACACGAACACAGAAGCAGAATAGAATCACAATGGAGCAATGGTATTACCATTTAAAAACGTGTTGGAAAAGGATATCAGCGTTGATAAGACACTGGTAAAAATGAAACATTTTTAGATGATGAATATTCTGAATTTTTCGATCGACCAATTACAAAGCATGAAGTACAATTTGTAATAAGGAAACTGAAAAATGGTAAAGCAGCAGGGCCCGATGGACTTGTTGGTGAATTTTTTTAAAAACTTAGGGGACTTTGCAGTCGATTTTCTTGTAAAATTGTTTAATGTTCTTTTTGAAAAAGGAATTTATCCCGAGAATTGGACCAGATCGATCATCTTACCTCTGTTTAAAAAGGGTGACGCAAATAATCCTAATAATTATAGAGGAATCTCCTTGTGTGATATTGCTAGTAAACTTTATGGATCTATAATAAACAAGAGATTATCTGAATGGATCGAATTAAAAAACATAACTGGTGAATACCCAAGCAGGTTTTAAGAAGGGTTATAGTACAATCGATCATTTGTTCACTCTACTGGCTGCTGTTCAGAAGCAGTTTTCAAATAATCGTAAGTTATATGTTGCATTTATAGACTTCGAAAAGGCCTTTGATTCTATTTCTAGAAAGCTTCTGTGGCCAATACTGGCAAAACATTGTGGAAGAGGTAAACTATTTAAATGTGTTAAATGTATGTATGATGATGTTAAAGCTAATATAAGGTGTGGTTTCAAAATTTAGTGAGTACATTAGATGTACACAAGGTGTTATAGCAGGGGGATGTTTGTAGTCATGTTTTATTCTCTTTGTTTATTAACGAATTAGCTTTGGAAATTATTGAAAGGGAAAACATGGTGTTTCATTTGATTTGATTGAAATAGTCATTCTACTTTTTGCAGATGATATCGTTTTACATGTCTGAAACTGTTATAGGACTTCAAAACCAGTTGAACAATTTGTGCTCAGCGGCGCAGAGATTACATCTCAAAGTAAACATGGACAAAACAAACATTATTGTTTTTCGGAAGGGTGGATATTTGTCGTCGCGTGAAAAATGGTTTTATGGAAATTCTAAACTTGTGATTGTAAACGCCTAGATCTACAAATATCTGGGTTTATATTTTTCTACAAAACTAAGTTTTTCGTTTGCCTGCCAAGATCTTGTGGGTAAAGGGAAGCGTGCTGTTATGGCCATTTTAAGCGTCTTGTATTAAGTTTGAAAAACGAGTCAGTAAAAGTATTTTTCAGAATGTTTGATATCCAGGTCCAGCCTATAGTCCAATATGGCGCTGAGATTTGGGGTTTGGGAGAAAGGACATGACATAGAGAAATTGCACTTATTTGCTATGAAACGGTTTTTGAATGTCGATAGGCGTACCCCCGATGACTTGACTTATGGAGAACTTGGTAGATTCCCTATTTATTTGAATTCATATATAAAATGTGTAAGATACTGGCTTAAACTGTTACGTATGGGGCAACATAGACTGCCAGCCAAAGCTTACAAAACATTGTTTGACCTGGATATGAGAGGGAAAACTACGTGGCATCAGGCATTCGTAAATGTTTATGTAATTATGGTTTTTCGTTTGTATGGTTAGAACAAGGGGTTGGCTGTGTCAGCAGTTTCTTGGCTTGTTTCAAGCAACGAGCAATAGATTGTAGATGGCAAGACTGGGATAGCCATATTCAAAACAGCGAACGATTTTCATTATTTAGACTGCTGAAAAGTAATTATTTAGTAGAAGCAGAAGCTTATTTGTCTCTGAACTTGAATAGATTTATCAGTGTCTGAATTAACAAAATTCAGGTTTGGTGTATCGGATATTGTTGTACATCGTCAACGATATAATATCCATACAGAAAATGATTTGTTGTGTCCACTGTGTAAATCTGGTAGGGAAGATGAACTTCATTTGTATTCTTATGTCCTGTTCTGGCTGACCTACGACAAAAACTTATTCCGTTAAAATATCATCGACGTCCAGCACTGTTCAAGTTAGTCTGTCTTTTGTCGTAAAAAATTACAACGTTGCAAGAAATCTTGCTTTATATCTGTACAAATCATTTAAAAGAAGGAGTGATTTGACATAGGTAATTTGCATATGTTGAGAATGTTTAAATTTTTGTGATGAAATACCTTGTTTAACTATGTTCTTTATTACTCACCCCCTTCAAATGGGGCTGTGGCCTTTTTGAATAAATGTTCGTTATCGTTATCTCTCTCTCTCTCTCTCTCCTCTCTCTCTCTCTCTCTCTCTCTCTGTCAACCTCTCACACTCCTCAGTCAAACACACACACCACACACACACACACACACACACACACACACACACACACATATATATATATATATATATATATATATATATATATAGATCAGTATATTTAAAATGCTAAAACAATTTTAAGTGCTCAACCCCTTGGGGAGCAACATTAGTTAAAACAAGTTAAAAGAGGAATCTTAAAACTATCTACAAATTTGTTTCGAGCGTGTTGCGCTGTCATCAGGATGGTTTTTGGTTTGCCCACCGCCATTGTTATATGCGTGTGGGCTCCCGTTTGCGGTTGTTTGCACGTGCGGGTTGGCTGCACGTGTTTTTGGGGGACTTTCAGGTTTTTGTTTTGGGTGTGTTCACTAACAACGATTTCCATTTATGCCTGCAGTTGTTTACTATTTCTAAGTGTGTGGTTTGCATAGTATTAACCATTTTTCAGTTAAACATAGGTTGCCCCTTTTTTGAAACATTGCTGTATGGTGATGCTCTTTTTATGATTTTCCAGGATATATTGTAGCTTGTTTTTGCGTCTTTAAGTTTCCAGATATATTTGCTCAGTTCTGTTTGGTTTTTATATTTTTCTTTATTAAATGACTGTTTGTGGTTTGCATATCTGGTTTTGAAGTGGTTTTCAGTGATCCCTATGTATGTTTCTTTTTCATTTTCTGATGTCACAGTAGCCTGGTATACAATGTTGTTGTGAAGACATTTATTGTTTAGTGGGCACTGCTCCTTTCTGGTGCAATTGCAAGATTTCCTTTCTTCACCCTTCTTTGCTGTGTTGATTTTCATTTTGTTGGATGCGTCAATTAGGTTTTTGAGGTTGGGCATACATGAGTACGATAGTTTGACAGTGTTTTTGTTAAATATTTTGGACAGTTTGTGTTCTTTTGGAAATGAAGTTGTTAGGATTTTGAAGAATTCTTTCCCTATGTTTGTTTTGAGTTTCCCGTCGTATGGGGGGTTATACCATATGATTTTTCTTTTCCCTATTTTTCTTGCTTTTATTTGTGTTGTTGTCTGGGTTGTATTGTAATTTGTAATTGTATCCACTTGTTTGTAGTGCCTCCTGGTATTCTACTGCTGCATTGTTGAACACTCTCTCACTGCATGACAGGTTTGATAGTCTCTTGTTTATGCCATGGGGTATGGTCTTTAATACAGATGGTGGATGGTTACTTTTGGTGTGTACATAAAGAGGTGTATCGTTGGGTTTCTTGTATGACACACCTCTTTATGTACACACCAAAAGTAACCATCCACCAAAAACCAAAAACCATCCTGATGACAGCGCAACACGCTCGAAACAAATTTGTAGATAGTTTTAAGATTCCTCTTTTAACTTGTTTTAACTATATATATATATATATATATATATATATATATATATATATATATATATATATATATATATATGCGTGTGTGGGGGTGTGTGTGTCTTCTGTATGTGTGTCTCGTGTCTGTGTCTGTATGTATGGTGTATACATAATTTGTGTAGGGGTCGCTAAATGTCCAGTTGGAGATGGAAGCAATTTATATAACACATGAATCTCAATGCATTTTCTTTTTGTGTGTGTCCGTGAATGTGCGGGTGTGTGTGTGTGTGTGTGTGTGTGTGTGTGTGTGTGTGTGTGTGTTGTGCGTGGCGTGCGTGCGTGCGTGCGTGCGGCGTGCGTGCGTGCGTGTGTGTGTGTGTGTGTGCGTGTGTGGCGTGCGTGTGGGGGGGTGGGGGTGGAGGGTGTGTGTGCACGCACGCGCGAGCCCCTGTGTGTGTGTGTGTGCGGTGGGTGGTGTGTGTGTGTGTGTGTGTGTGTAAATGTGTCTTCGTTTGTCGCACAGCGTTGTGTGTAAATGTGTATGTGTGTGTGTGTGTTTTCAGTGAGCTGCTGAAGTAGTGTAAGGAGCGTAATTGACGAAGAATTCGCAGGCAGATATGACGGTGAGTTGACAGGGTCACTTTTAGATTATCCAGATGTGGTGTGTGTGTGTGTGTGTGTGTGTGCATGCGTGCTCAGTGCCCGTGTGAACACGTATTCATTTTGCATATGGTCTCTCTTGGTTTCACATTGCAAATGTTTAACACGTATACCAGAGGTTAAGTGAGTGAGTGTGTGTGTGTGTGTGTGTGTGTGTGTGTGTGTGTGTGTGTGTGTGTGTGTGTGTGTGTTTGCCGTTCGATTCGAACAATGTGCTAATTGAACCCCACACAATACGTATCGTTTTATTCAAAAAGATTTTCTCAAGACCCAACTAAATATTTGGACTTATTTTACATGCAGACACACACGGGCACGCACGCACGCACGCACGTACACACACACACACACACACACACACACACACACACACACACACCACACACACAACACACAACACACACGCCCGTGCGCAGATGCAAGTACGCGCTCGCACAGAAACAAAAACGCACACAACCTTAAGTACACGAGTTAAATAGTTGCGCGTGCGCGCGCGCGCGCACACACACACACACACACACACACACACACACACACACACACACACACACACACACACACACACAACCACACACACACACACACACAAAGTCACTCACTGACACACACACACAGACACGCAATCACACACACACACACACACACACACACACACACACACACACACATACACACACACACACACACACACACACACCACACACACACCGGCGCGCGCACTAATATGTAGTCTTGTGGTCTGTACCAAAGCTGATATCGCATTTCCAAAACGGTCTGATTATTCCGTTTTTCTTTTACAACAGTCCACAGCAGCGGAACATGGCGAGAAGGCGGAAGAAACAATCTTCCGCGTGGTGAAGGGAGTCAACATCCCCGCCCTCTTTGAAGCCACCTGTGAACGTTCTCTAGAAGATCACGTGGAACTCCTCCAAGATATGGAGATACGCCCGGATGACGTCATTCTGATGGCTTTCGGCAAATCGGGTAGGGAGGCACGCTGTTGATTGTTCTTGAAAATATCATTAACACCTTGGAGGACACCTCAAATGTATATCACAGGTTCCCTTTCCGCTCTCAATGAAGATTACCGAATTTTTGTTTGTAAAAATAGGTCACGTATCTTCTGAATGGTGTCTTCGTGAATCTCCCTTTCATCAATTTCTTTCGATCAGTATCAATTATTGCAGGCAGCACAAGCCTTGGTGGAGAGGCTAAACAAGGGGGAACTAATCTTATAAGCAACATTCGTCACTAATTTTTTGAAAGTGTTGCTGTGTTTGTCCTCTGTTGATGTGCACAGAATTTCTTTATTGGCGTCACAATAAACTCTCCTTTGACAGGACGGACAACAAACTGGCCATTTAAAACTGTGCCTGGGGTTGATGTCAGCTGTGCCTGGGGTTGATGTCAACTGTGCCTGGGGTTGATGTCACTGTGCCTGGGGTTGATGTCAACTGTGCCTGGGGTTGATGTCAACTGTGCCGGGGGTTGATTATGTTGATGTCAACTGTGCCTGGGGTTGATGTCAACTGTGCCTGGGGTTGATGTCAACTGTGCCTGGGGTTGATGTCAACTGTGCCTGGGGTTGATGTCAGCTGTGCCTGGGGTTGATGTCAACTGTGTCTGGGGTTGATGTCAACTGTGCCTGGGGTTGATGTCAGCTGTGCCTGGGGTTGATGTCAACTGTGTCTGGGGTTGATGTGAACTGTGCCTGGGGTTGATGTGAACTGTGCTGGGGTTGATGTCAACTGTGCCTGGGGTTGATGTCAGCTGTGTCGGGGGTTGATGTCATCTGTGCCTGGGTTGATGTCAACTGTGCCTGGTTGATGTCAACTGTGCCTGGGGTTTATGTCAACTGTGCCTGGTTGATGTCAACTGTGCCTGGGGTTGATGTCAACTGTGCCTGGGGTTGATGTCAACTGTGCCGGGGTTGATGTCAACTGTGCCTGGGGTTGATGTCAACTGTGCCTGGTTGATGTCAACTGTGCTTGGGGTTGATGTCAACTGTGCTGGGTTGATGTCAACTGTGCCTGGGGTTGATGTCAACTGTGCCTGGGTTGATGTGTTATGTCAACTGTGCCTGGGGTTGATGTGAACTGTGCCTGGGGTTGATGTCAACTGTGCCTGGGGTTGATGTCAACTGTGCCTGGGGTTGAGTGTGGATGTCCACTGTGCCTGGGTTGATGTCAGCTGTGCCTGGGATTGATGTGAACTGTGCCTGGGGTTGATGTCAACTGTGCCTGGGTTGATGTCAACTATGACTGGGGTGATGTCAACTGTGCCTGGGGTTGATGTCAACTGTGCCTGGGGTTGATGTCAACTGTGCCAGGGGTGATGTGTTGATGTCAACTGTGCCTGGGGTTGATGTCAAACTGTGCCTGGGGTGATGTCAACTGTGCCAGGGGTTGATGTGTGGATGTCCACTGTGCCTGGGGTTGATGTCAACTGTGCCGGGGGTTGATGTCAACTGTGCCTGGGTTGATGTCAACTGTGCCTGGGGTTGATGTCAACTGTGCCTGGGGTTGATGTCAGCTGTGTCTGGGGTTGATGTCAGCTGTGTCGGGGGTTGATGTCAACTGTGCCTGGGGTTGATGTCAACTGTGCCTGGGGTTGATGTCAGCTGTGTCTGGGGTTGATGTCAACTGTGCCTGGGTTGTTGTCAACTGTGGCCTGGGGTTGTTGTCAACTGTGCCTGGGTTGTCAACTTGCAGACAGAGCTATTTTGTCCACAGGTGTTTTGGAAGCTTACTTCCTGTCAACTGTGCTTGGGGTTGATGTCAACTGTGCTTGGGGTTGATGTCAACTTGCAGACAGAGCTATTTTGTCCACAGGTGTTTTGGAAGTTTACTTCCTGTCATGAAGTTTACTGTTTGAAGTGTGTTGACTGTCTTGTTGGGAGATGGACATTAAGAATGCAAAAACAACAACAACATTACTTTGCACTGTGTTTGTGTGTTTGTTAGTATTCAGGCTTCTCTCCAGCTGGTGAAGTATGACGTGTGTTGCGCTTCCAAACATTTGTCATTCTTCTTTGTGAATGTTAGCAGTTGTAAGTTTTTTTGGTTTTGGTTTTCTTTTGTTTTTAAAGAGAGTACTAATGTAGCGCCTATCCCCGGCCAGAGACCAAGCTCTAAGCACTTTAGAATCCGCGTTCTCGTTCACACAACGGGCTGCCTACCAGGGTAGAGCCGTTTGAATAGCTGCTTGCTGGTGCTTCATTCAGTCGTTTCCCGTGTCGTTCAGTCAATTATCGTTCATTCAATGGAACAACTCTTTCATTTTTTTCGATTTTTCACGCAGGGTGCATGCTATGTTTAACGTGTTATCCATGCCAACGGCCAAACTGGCCTTCTCTTCTGAAAGTTGGTGATGAGATTTCACGTGTATGAAAAGATGTTATGCGTGCTTCACACACGGAACCTCGGTTTATAGTCTCATTTAAAGGACCATTTGGGGAACGGAGTTAGAACCAATCTTAACTCAGAGAGAGAAATCCCCCTGTACGAAACGGCCGGGTGGAGATTCGAACCCGCAACCCCAGGATCACCAAGATTGCGATTCCGGCGTTCTACCAATCGAGCTATACTGGCCCCCAACGGTTACGATGAGAAGAGTCAAACAGACTGCAGTGATGTTGCTGAGAAGGCAAATACTGATACACACACTGTGCAAACATTTTGTTCGAACACACGATGCACAAAATGTCCAGTTTTGACAACAGTGTTTTCTTCAAACGTCAACACGACTGCTTAACACGCTGATTAAAGAGAAAAAGCAAAACACTTTTTCAGTGAGTACAGAGTCCACTCCAATTGGCTGAGGATTTTGCTTTAAGAACGGCTGAGGCTTCGGTAGCAAACGACACGTATTCCATGTCAGTGCGTCCGTCTATCGTTGTTCTCCTTTGTCGGGTATTTTATAGAAGGAAAGGTTTTCGATTTCCAAAGTCATACAACGAAGCACGAAAACAGAAGCCCCCTCTACCCCTAAACCTCCCTACCCCCCCCCCCCCCCCCCCCCCCCCCAACCTCCCCTACATCCCGCCCAGACTTGTTGAAATTAATCCTCAAGCATTGTTGATTTCACCGAGTGCATATTTCGAGAGGTTTTAAAAGCACTGGTATGGATGAATAGATCTGATAAATCTTACCACTGCGTCATAAGCTTATTTTGTCGTTTAACTGAATCGGTGCTGAGATTTAAAAAAAACAACAACCAAGATCGTTGTATCTTTGTCGTTGAAGAAAAAAGTTTTCAAACGTTTGCCATAGTGTGTAGCAGTTTAGAGTAACGATGACACAAGTTGCAGTTAGTGGACTGATTCAGAAGCTTGTCCCACAACGTAACAGCACCATTCTTATCATGACACAAGTTGCAGATAGTGGACTGATTCAGAAGCTTGTAGCACAACGTAACAGCATCATTCTTATCATGACACAAGTTGCAGTTAGTGGACTGATTCAGAAGCTTGTTACCACAACGTAACGGCACCATTCTTATCATGACACATGTTGCAGTTAGTGGACTGATTCAGAAGCTTGTGCCACAACGTAACGGCAACCATTCTTATCATGAGCAGAGTCAGTTAGTTTACAGCCTTGGTGAGAAGGACAGAGGGCTGTTGGATCATTGATCCATTCTAACACCAGCTCCCTTACTGATTTTCAAGAGAAGAAGAAGAATAGTGATGTGATGATGATGATGATGATTATAGTGATGATATGATGATGATGATAGATGACGATCATAATAATTCTAAATACTGTCTTGATGATGATGATGGGTAATAGTGATGATGATGATGATGATGATGATGATGATGATGATGATGAACACGACGACGACGACGATAATGAGATTATGATGATGATAAATCATCCAAGTTTCACTACTATTTACATATGCAGAGGACATATACTAGCAACGGTTCTCTCTCTCTCTCTCTCTCTCTCTCCTCTCTCTCTCTCTCTCTCTCCCCTCTCTCTCTCTCCCCTCATGTGATTTTTTTTCGCTTTGACATTTTAGTCACAAATATGTCTGTGTCAACACAGACGTTACTTCACATTACCATTATTTTTCTTTGATTTTGTTTTTCTTCTGATGTCTTCAGGCACTCACTGGATATGGAGGTGATCTCCATGCTGCTCTCAGGCAAAGCAGGTTACGAGAAACGAACCAAAGAGTTCGCCATGATGGAAGCCACTAAGATCGAGAAACTGGAATCCCAACCGTCGCCAAGGATCCTCAACTCCCACATCCCGTTTCAGTTACTTCCCCGTCAGATCCTGGAGAAAAAGGTCAAGGTCATTTACGTCTACCGCAATGTCAAGGACGTGGTGGTGTCTGGGTATTTTCATATTCGACAATAGCGCCGCCGGACACAATCACGTTTGAAAAGGTGGAGCGTATGATGGTTGGCCCTGGAGGTGAGCGTCAGTGTCCTCATGACTATATATATATATATATATATATATATAATATATATATAATATATATATATATATATATATGTGTGTGTGTGTGTTTTGTGTGTGTGTGTTGGGGTGTGTGTGTGTGTGTGTGTGTGTGCGCGCGCGCGTGGTGAGAGAGAGAGAGAGAGAGAGAGAGAGAGGAGAGAGAGAGAAGAGTGAGAGAGAGGTAAAAAGAACCGTGCTGAACAGCATTTCAGCAGATCTGGAATGAATATCTTATTCCTATAGTTCATAGCCACCTGCCTTTCAATGAATGCTTATTCCTATAGTTTATAGCCACCTGCCTTTCAATGAATGTCTTATTCCTATAGTTCAATAGCCACCTGCCTTTCAATGAATGTCTTATTCCTACAGTTTATAGCCACCTGCCTTTCAATGAATGTCTTATTCCTATAGTTTATAGCCACCTGCCTTTCAATGAATGACTTATTCCTATAGTTATAGCCACCTGCCTTTCAATGAATGTCTTATTCCTATAGTTTTATAGCCACCTGCCTTTCAATGAATGTCTTATTCCCATAGTTTCATAGCCACCTGCCTTTCAATGAATGTCTTATTCCATAGTTCATGGCTACTTGCCTTTCAATGAATGTCTTATTCCCATAGTTCATAGCCACCTGCCTTTCAATGAATGTCTTATTCAGTCCATAGCCACCTGCCTTTCAATGAATGTCTTATACCTATAGTCATAGCCACCTGCCTTTCAATGAATGTCTTATTCCCATAGTTCATAGCCACCTGCTTTCAATGAATGTCTTATTCCTATAGTTCATAGCCACCTGCCTTTCAATGAATGTCTCATTCCTATAGTCATACCACCTGCCTTTCATGATGTCTTATTCCCATATTCATAGCCACCTGCCTTCAATGAATGTCTTATTCCACAGTTCATAGCTACTTGCCTTCAATGAATGTCTTATTCCCATAGTTCATAGCCACCTGCTTTCAATGAATGTCTTATCAGTCCATACCACCTGCCTTTCAATGAATGTCTTATTCCTATAGTTCATAGCACCTGCCTTCATGAATGTCTTATTCCCATAGTTTCATAGCCACCTGCCTTTCAATTAATGTCTTATTCCCATAGTTCATAGCCACCTGCCTTTCATGAATGTCTTATTCCTATAGTTTATAGCCCCTGCCTTTCAATGATGTCTTATTCCTTAGTTCATAGCCACCTGCCTTTCAATGAAGTCTTATTCCTATAGTTTATAGCCACCTGCCTTCAAGAAGTCTTATTCCTATAGTTTATAGCCACCTGCCTTTCAATGAATGTCTATTTCCCATAGTTTATAGCCACCTGCCTTTCATGAATGTCTTATTCCTATAGTTCATAGCCACCTGCCTTTCAATGAATGTCTTATTCCCCTAGTTCATAGCCACCTGCCTTTCAATGAATGTCTTATTCCATAGTTCATAGCTACTTGCCTTTCAATGAATGTCTTTTCCATAGTTCATAGCCACCTGCCTTCAATGAATGTCTTATCAGTCCATAGCCACCGCCTTTCAATGAATGTCTTATTCCTATAGTTCTAGCCACCTGCCTTTCAATGAATGTCTTATTCCCATAGTTCATAGCCACCTGCCTTTCAATGAATGTCTATCCTATAGTTCATAGCCACCTGCCTTTCAATGAATGACTCATTCCTATAGTTCATAGCCACCTCCTTTCAATGAATGTCTTATCCCATAGTTCATAGCCACCTGCCTTTCAATGAATGTCTTATTCCCATAGTTCATACTACTTGCCTTTTCAATGAATTCTTATTCCATAGTCATAGCCACCTGCCTTTCAATGAATGTCTATTCAGTCCATAGCCACCTGCCTTTCAATGAATGTCTTATTCCTATAGTTCATAGCCCCTGCCTTTCAATGAATGTCTTATTCCTATAGTTCATAGCCCCCTGCCTTTCAATGGTGTCTTATTCCCTGTTCTCCTCCTGTTTTTAAATGTTCTTATTCCAATTCTAGCCCCCTCCCTTTCAAGATTCTTTCCCAGTCCATAGCCCTGCCTTAAATGAATGTTTTTTCCCTATATTATCCCCCGCCTTTCAATGAATTCATCAAAAGCCCCTGTTTTTAAAAAATCATTCCAATAGTTTTAAATAGCTTTTTTATGGAGATTTTTTGTTGTCTAAACAACACCGTTTGATCTTTATTAAACGGGCTTTTTCCCGTTTGTTTATTTGTTTTGGGGTTTGGGTTGTTTGGGGGGTTTTTGGTTTGTTTTGTTTTTTGGTTTTTTTGGTGTTGTTTTTTTTTTTTGTTGTTGGTTTTGTTTTTGTTTGTTTGTTTGGTTTTGTTTTTTGGGGTTTTTTGGTTTTTTTGGTTTTTTGGTTGTTTGTTTGTTTGGTTTGTTTGTTGGTTTTTTTTTGGTTGTTTTTTTGTTTGTTGGTTTTTTGTTTGGTTGTTTTTTTGGGTTGGTTTTTTTTTGGGTTGTTTTTTTTGTTTGGTTTTGTTTGGTTGTTTTTTTGGTTTTTTGGGTTTGTTTGGTTTTTTGGGTTGTTTGTTTTTGTTGGTTTTGGGTTGTTTGGGTTTTGTTTGGTTTTTTTTGGTTGTTTGTTTGGTTTTTTGGGTTTGGGGTTTGTTTGGTGTTGTTTTTTTTGTTTGTTTGGGGGTTTGTTTGGGTTGTTGGTTTGTTTGGTTTTTTTTGGGTTTTTTTGGGGGTTTGGGTTTGTTTGTTTTTTTGGTTTGGGGGGGGGGGGGGTTGTTGGGGTTTTTTGTTTGGTTTTGGGGGGTTTGGTGGGGGGGTTGGGGGGGGGGTTGGTTGGGTTGGGTTGGGGGGGGTTGGGTTGGGGGGGTTTTGGGTGGTGTGCGGTCGTGCGGTCGTGCCCCAAACGGGGGGTGCAAAATTTTCCCACTAATTGACCGTCTGGCAGTTTTTTTTTCGCACAGGAACACTCAAAAGACATTGTTTTTTTGGGGGTTTTTTCCCCCCCCCTCCGCATCCACACACGTTTCGCGAAAAAAAAGCGCCTAAAATTTTGAAGCTGGTCACAAATGGCTTGGCGAAGCGGAAAACCCCCGGAAATATTAACACCGGTCAATGCATGGTGAGAGGTCGAAAGGGAGGAGGGGGAAATGGGGGGGAGGGGGGGGGGGGTTGGGAGAAGGGGGGAGGGTTTTTATCTTGCGTACAGTTTGTTTGATTTTTCGATTTTGGTCGTTTTTTTGCTTTTCATTAAGCTCCCCGGGGTTTTTTTTTTTCGTTACAGGTGTGTGGTGTGGTGTGTGTGTGTGGGTGGTGGGTGTTTGGGGGGGGGGGGTGGGGAGGGGGGGGGGGTTTGGGGGGTTGTGTGTATTTTTGGGTTTTGGGGTGTTTTGGGGTTGTGTGGGGTGTGTTTTGCTTTGGTGTGGGTGGGGGTGGCGACCGGCGGCGGGGCGTGGGGCGTGGGTTGTGTGGGGGTTGTGTGTGGTGTGTTGTGTTGGGTTTGCGGCGCGCGCGCGTGCGGGGGTTGGCGGGTGTGGGGTGGGTTTTTGGGTGTGTGGGGTTTTGTGTGTGTGGGGTTGTGTGTGGAAAGGGGGGGTGGGGGTGGAGGGGGAAAATGAATGTACATAAAGTCGGGTGCTGGTGAAAAAAAACAAAACTAGGAAGTTGGGAAAAAGACGTAACAAAGAAGCCGGGTTTTTTTTTTTGGTTTGTTGTTGGTGTTGTTTTTTGTTGTTGTTCGCAACTCCAACTTTGCCACGTTTTTTTTTTCTTCTTTCTTTCTTTTTTTTCTTCTCTTCTTTTTTTTTTTTTTCTTTTTGTTTAAAATTTTGGGCCCCACCCTGCATCCCTACCTCCCCTTTTCCCCCTTTTTTTTTTCTTTTTGCCTTTTTTCCCACTGCGCTTGTCCCCATGCAGGTGTGTTTTCTTTTTCCGGGGGATATTCCATTTAAATGCAAGGTGTATTTTTTGGCCTTTTGATACCCAGCGTTGGTTTTTTTTCTGTCCCAAATACAAAAAGCCTTTTGGGGTAGCAAGGACGGGGGGGCGAGAGATACAGATTCCAAATTAAAATCATATCCAGTGAGCAAAATTACAGTCCCACACGCCCGCACACGCAACGCACGCACACAACACCACAACCGCCACCCACCACCCCCAACACGCACAATCTGTCAGCCCCCCCCTCTCCTCCTCTCTCTTCTCTTTTTCTCTCTGTCTCTTCTCTCTCTCTCGGGTCTCTCTCTCTCTCTCTGTCTCTTCCTCTTTTCCTGACGTCGTCTGTCTTTTGGTTTCTTTGTAAATGCTATCTGTTCTCTGCTTCTTCGCCCCCCCCCCCCCTCTCTCTTCTTCCTCTCCTTCTTTTCCCCCCCCCCCCGCCTCCCTTTTCTTCTCCCCTTCAATGTCTTTTTTCCCATGTTTGACTTTTGTCCATTGTCCGTACAATTTGATTAAGGGTTTGTTATTGTTTCATTGTTTTCATTACATGTTATTTTGATTTTTACTAGTATTGCTTGAGTTTCGGGTTTTTTTCACATTTGTTGATATTTATTTTTTATGTGGGGGGGGATGAAAAAAAGCGCAAACTTTTTTTTTAACCTCAAAAAAGTAATTTTGACTTAATTGCTTGACCACTACACACCAACACACACACACCACACACACCCACGCCACGCACGCACCACACACCCCCCACATTTAGATTTTTTACATATTTCGACAAAAATCCCTTTTTAAACTGACTTATTTCACTCAGGTTAGAAAAATTTATCGTTAGAGCCCCGGACTTTGCGTTAAAAAGGGTAAATAAATTAAAGTATGTTTTATGATAACATCTCCCTTTAAAAAAAAAAGAGTTAAACATTTTTTAGCCACCTTGGGATAACAAAAAAAATAGAAGGAAAAGTGACGAAAGGTTTTTTAAATTAAAAAATCAAAAGTAAAGACAGAGAAAAAGGAACAAAGCACTTCTATGGGGGGAATGCAAGAAAAAATTTTTCCAAATTTGGGTCTTCTCAAAGAATCTGAATTTTGGGAAAGCCTCAATACCTAACTAAAACAATTACATACCCGATCCAAAGTCTGAAAAGACTTATCACCGAAGAAATCAATATTCCTTTGCAAATTTTCCCAAAAAAAAAAGTTTTAAAAAAAAAAAAAGAACAAGAACGACAAAGCTTTGAAGAATTTGCACTTCAAAGAACATTCTTTTCCAAAAATTTAATATTCCCTGTCGCGTTTTAAAGAAGTTTTCATGGGGTGTTAAAATTAAGCAATCGGGATAGAGATTTGATGGGGTTGAGGCAAAAATTTTAAAAATCAGTGCCCCTGTTATTGCGATTCCTTACTTATATTTAAATCTATCTTCGTAGAAAACTTTCCCTCAATTTAAGAAAAATGAGTTTACGATTTATAAAACAGGGGATTTGCAAATCCCTCAAAATAGACCGATTTTTTATCCTATTCTCTTATCTAAACCCCTTGAAAGGATGTTCTCCATTTATATTCTCATTTCAAAAGATATATTGTTCAGAAAAAAAATTGGCTTTCGGGGGAAACCCCTCTTTTCCTACAGACTTCCCCAAATTATTTAAAATTGTCTTTTTAAACCAAAAACAACGAGTTTACAGGGTTCTTTTTTTTGATTTTTCAAAGCATTTGATGTAACGCCCAAAACTCTGATTAAAAAAACTCACCTTACAAAATTTCCAACGAAACCTTAAAATTTTTTTCTTCATTTTTCAAACCGTTCAGTTGTCGAAATAAATTTTAAACGATCAATGTTGTACCGTTAAAATTTTTGGGGCCCCAAGGGTTGTATTAGGGCACTTTTTTTTTCTTTTACATTAAAAGACTGCCTTTTTTTCTTCAATGTTTTGTGAAATGTTCGCTGATGACCTTCCCAAGTAAAAAAAGGAATGCGGGTGAAATCGTAACTAACTACAAGATAACCTTAAAAAAGATTACGAATGGGCTGAATGAAAAATGGCTCTCAATACAGCAAAAATAAAAGTATTTTTTACTTCACGCCAAAAAGGAAAAAAAAAATTTTTCCCCCTTTGCCCCATTTAACCTCAAAGGGCAAATTATAAAAAGAAATAGCTCCATAAAGTTTTAGGAGCCCTCGCAAAGTTTACTATGGTTGAACAATTTCTGATTTTGGGGGAAAAAAATTTCAAAAAGATACATCGCTTTCAAAAATTAAAAATTTTTAAATCTATACCCAGGGGAAAAGTTTTTTATGCACACTCCTATCCTAATTATTATGCTCCACATTAGGGGTAAATCAAGGAAACTATCTAAAATTTTCATAATTTTTGTACAAAAAAGCTATAAAAAAATTAAATTAAGTCCCAACACTTAAAGTGTTTAAGAATTTGGGTATTTTTTCCCCTCAAGGAGAGGCTTTTTTTAAAAAATATTTTTTCATGTACAAAGTTTTGAACGGAAAAACTCCGGGAAAAAATTGTCCCGATATTTTCTATCAATGAAATAGACCAATCACAAAATTTCCTTTCCAGACCCGTAACGATCTGTATAAATCGTTTTTCTTTCCTGGTGGTCTTTTGGAAAAATTACCCGTACACTGAAATGTATTTGGGCTAGAATGGTTTTAAAACGCAAAAAAAAATTTTTTAGAAAAACTTAAACAAAACGTTATTTATTTTGGGTTTTTTGTAAATTCTCTCTCTCTCTCTCTCTCTCTCTCTCCCCCCTCTCTCTCTCCTCTCTCTATTTCCTCTCTCTCTCTCTCTCTCTCTCTCTCTCTCTTTTCTCTTTTTCTATTCTTTTTTTTTTCCTCCTTTTTCTTCTTCTTCCTCTTTTCTTCCTTTCTTTTGGGGGCTTGTTCATCTTCTTGTTATAGTTCTTTTTCTTTCTTCTTCTCCTTGTTCATTGGTTTTTTCTTCTTCTTCTCCTCCTCTCCTTTTCTCTCTCTCTCTCCCCCCTCTCTTTCTCTCTCTCCTTCTCGCCGCTCGCTCCCCCGCTTTCCCCCCTCCTTCATTCTTTTTCTTCCCTCCTTTATCTCCTCAAAATCTTGTTATAACTACTTGTATTTTCATGAAAAAAAGGGGTTTAAAATTGAAAACAGTTTGTAGAAAAATGTTCTAATTTTATTTACCATGGGACTTCACATATCTGTTTTAAATTTTTAAAGTGCTCTGAGTTCCTTTTCCTCATAATATTCTTGTGTGTGTGTGTGGTTTGGGGTTTTTGTGGGTGTGTGTGTGTGTGTGTGTGTGGTTTTCTATCGGTTTAAAAAAATTTCAATTTCAATTTATATTGTTTGCTGCCTTGTTGTTTCCTTTAAATGTTTTTTTCTTGGGTGTTGCCTTAGCTTTTCTTTTTTTTTTTTTTTTTTTTTGACGTTTCCCTTTGATATTCTTTTCTTTGTTGTGGGGGGCAGGATGTGAAAAAAGCTGTATCGCTTACTTTTACCCTTTTTAAAAATCTTTTGACTTTTTACTTTTACCACACACACCCCCAAAACCCACAAACCCACCCACAAAACCCCAAAACACCCACACGTGGCTCGCGTACTACTTTCATGGTGCACAAAAAAAAGGGCCCCCGCTCACACACCCTACACCAAAATTTTACTCCCCCACCCCTCCCATGTAATGACTCAACTTTGCGGCGGTAATTTTTTTAAAAATCTGACCCGCGCGGTGGGCTATGCTGATCAGCGTCCCGCTAAGTCGTAGCACGAGCCCCCTTTTTTAGGCGTCATCTTTAGTCATTGTTCATAATTCCTCACTTTAAATCAGCTCGTGTGTGGGTTCTCAAAAAGAGCGGTGGGTTACGTTTTTGGACTAGTCTGCCGCGGCCCTTCTGGATAAAAATGAAAACTGAAATGAAAGTAAAGTAGTCCTTTGTCCTTTCCCCCTCGTGCCCGCTGTGTCCCCCCCCCAAACCAAAAAACTCTTGCCACCCAAAACCGGGCTTGATACGGCCCTTTGGTGAATTTTCTAAAAAGGGTTGTGGCCCTTTTTGTTTCAAAAAAAAAAATACTGACAATAACAGTTTCAAAAAGAAGGAAAAAAAAGAGTTTAAAGTGTAGTGACGGCAGGGGGAATATAAAAAACTTGAAAGAAAAAAACATTATTCCACTGAAGAAAAAACAAAAAAAAATCACAAGACAAAAAATGACGCGTTTCACTTGTTTTGGTCTTCAGGGGTGGGTGGTTGTGTGTGTGCGTGTGTGTGGGGGTGTGTGTGTGTGGTGTGGGTGTGGTTGCGCGCGGCGGTGTGTTTGGGTGTTGTTGGTTGGGGTGGGTGCGGGGGTTTTAAAAAGGAGAGAGAGAGAGAGAAAGTGTTGTGTGGGTGTGTGGTGTGGTGTTGTGTGTGTGTGTGTGGTGTGTGCGTTGGTGCGCTGCCATGTGTGTGTGGGTTTTTGTTTTTTGTTTGTGTGTGTGTGTGTGTGTGTGTGTGTGTGTGTGTGTGTGTAGGTTACAGAAAACAACTCTTTCTCATTTTGAGCCAGCATAAACTTTCTGAATTTAGGAGAACTTTGTTTCTTCTGTGCTGATTGTTATTTTTGTTTGTTTGTTCTGTTGTTTTAGTGGTCGGAGGTGATTACATTTCCTACCATAAGGAAATGGATGAGTTCAAGAAAAAGAACCCCGACTTCCCCTGCTACACCTTGTCCTTTGAGGACACCAAGGAGGTCTGCTGCAGACAGTCCATGTGTTTGCTGTGTATTGATGCGTCTGATTATTTTGTGTTTTGATGTGTCCAATTCTTTTTTTCTTTTGATGTGTCCCAATACGTGTGTGAGACCCATTCTTTTTGCGCTATCGTGCAATTCCGGTCGACCAATGTTAGCATCGAATAGTTGGAAAGAAAGTAAGAATTGAAAATGAAATAAGAAGAAAAAAAAAGAAAAAGATAGATAGAAATAAAAATAGTAAGAACAAAAAGTAATAAGAGAACGAATATATAAAAGAGAGAGAGAGAAGAAGAAGAAGTAGAAGAAGAAGAAGGGGAAGAAGGACAAGAAGAAAGAAAGACCGTAAACAAAGAAAGAAAGAAAGGTAGAGTGAAAAAAGAGGAAAGAAGGAAGAAAAGAAAATAACAAAGAAAGAAGGAAATCAAGAAATCAAGAAAAAAAAGGAAAGAAAAATAGGTTGAAGGCAAAATAGAAAACACAAGCAATAAAAGAATTACTGAAAAAATATATAAGAGAGAGAGAGAGAGAGAGAGAGTGAGATGAGAGAGAGAGAGAGAGAGAGGAGAGAGAGAGAGAGAGAGAGAGAGAGACGGATGGAGGGACGGAGGGACGTAATGAGGGAGGGAGAGCTGAGGAAACAAGTGGAAAAACAACAATAACAGCAAACTTGTAACGACATTCACATGAATTCCAAAATGCTCGACATGAAACACGTAGCTGTGTGTGTGTGTGTGTGGTGTGTGTGTGTGTGTGTGTGTGTGTGTGTGTTGGTTTTCGTTTGTTCGTTTGGTTTGTGTTTGTTTGTTGTTTGTTTTCAAAGTTAATTATACACGCATAACGTGGTGCTTTTGACCATTTCCTGCATTCGTTTCTTTCTCCAACAGAACCCTGCCAAAGTCATTGAGGGCCTGGCACGGTTCCTTGGAGTGAAGGCCTCTCCAGAACTTCTGCAGCAGATCGCTGACGCCACCAACTTCAGCAAGATGAGAGACGCTGACAAGAGCAAGCAGCAGAGACCGGAAATGCCAACGGTAAAAATGTACCGAAAAGGTCAGTAGTTGCTACCAAACTTTTTTTTTGTTTTTTTGTTTTTGCGCGCTGTCCCATCTTCTGTGCCACCTCAGTGGTATTGTACCCCGCCACTCATTCCGACCCCCCCCCCCCCCCCCTCCCCCGTCCACAGCCACAGCCCGGCCTGGCCCGCCGCAGCCCCGGCATCGGCAATCCACAGGAACCAGTCAATGTTAAGTTGTCAAGAGGCAACCTACCTGAGGAAACACTGCGCTGCGGCCGAGTCACTTCGGTGGTGTTCAATAGTACTTGCGCTGATTCAACATACGCAGGACACCACCTTGTAAGCCCCCGACTGACGACAATAATTGCCATGTTGCGGAGCCGGCGTGAGTGAGCTCTCCCTCCAGAGGGCGCCACCACGTCCGTCCAATGACAAGCCCCATGAACTTGCCGATTCCGGTGATTCCGATGGAATCAAACCAAGGCGATAGACCCGAGAGGACATCGAAACTGAGGTCACCATGAGAGCGGGGCATGAAAGGCCCCAGAATATCAGACTTTATTTCATGCTGATCGAGGAGAATGAGGATGATGAAAATGATGCTACTGATTTCCATTCCGGTCTGAAACTGCATGACAGGGTTGTACTCTACGCTTACTATCATAATATATCCCGGCGTCAGTCAGGCCCGAGAGATAGAGATACCTGCAGTGTTGGTCAGGAAATTTGAGCAACACACTTAGAGACGCATCCATTTAATGGATGAAACTCGACTGTGTGGTCCCAGTCTTAACAACTGAGCAACCAGCAAACTCAACGCTGGGTAGGAGCCGGTCGGGGCAGTAAAATTCCACTTGGCTCTGACGGGAATTGAACCCACGACCTCCCAACCGGGAATCCGTGACGCTAACCACTTCGCCACGGTGGCTGGTCGACCAAGAAATTTGAGGGGAAAGAAAAAGGATTTGAACTATCGGTTTCATGGGGTGCTTCCAGAGGAACTATATGAGGCGGAAAAGACTTGTGTGTGATCACCTTCAGTCACTTTGCCCATACCCTTATACCTAAGGTGAAGGTGATCCAGATAATGTTGAGAGGAAGGGGAGGGGAGGGGGAGAAGAGGGGGAAGAGCGAGTAAAGATCGTGGGTGGACGGAAGGAGAGGGCGGGGGGTGGAGGATGATAGCAAAGGGGAAGGAAAGAAGGGGCGGGGGTTGGGGGGGGGTGGGGGGGGGGGGGGGGGGGGTGCGGGCACTTTCGTAAATGATGTCGTTCCTATTCTCTCGTATCTAAACAGGCACGAAGCGACATTACCGACTTGACCAGTCTGTAATGCGGGGTCTCCTCTGATGCGGGGCTTCATAGCGACCTGACTCATACAGGACCTTGTCCTCTGTGGGATTGGGGACAGCGACAAAACGAGCTCCAGTGCAGCTAAGAGAATTCAATAACCGTTTGTTCCTGTGCTAGCAGGGTTATATTCTTTTCAAAATTAAGGATGCTAAGATGTTACTTTTGTTTAAAATTTATGTATTTTCAGCATTCATGCAATGAAAAGAACAATACGAAGAAATGTAAAGCTATATTTAAAAAAGTAACCATGGCGCCTTCTCGTGTTATTGTTATTGTTGTTGCTGTTGTTGTTGATGTTGGCCTTGTTGTTGTTGCTTTTATATCTATCCTTCACTGGCAGCAAATGTTACAGATATCATTCCTATTTCTGGCAACTCTTTCCAAACAGCATTAACAACATATCTCTTCAAGATTTGCACCAGTCAGAACTTTCTCCGCATAGAACCCTTCTTTGTACTCAGTATTTCCTTGTGTTGAAAGCCTTGTGAAATAAGATGTGATGGATTCTTATTGAATGTTTGTGAATGCATTTTTGTTGGATAAAGAAGGCGTAGTGTGAATAGTTCCCTGGAATTGCGACAAGACGTTTTTTTTCTTTTATATTGTACATAGACTGTTTAGAATCTTGTTCTTTGAGGACGTTTATATATGTTTTCCTTACACTACTTTACGTAAAGCGCTTATCATCATCATCATCATCATCATCATCATTATCATCATCATCGTCTTCTTGTTCTTGTTGTTATTCTTCTGCTGCTGCTGCTCCTGTTCCTCCTCCTCCTCCTCCTTCTTCATCTTCTCGTCGTCATCATCAACTTCATCATCATCATCACCATCATCATTAGTGTTATTATTATTGTTGTTATGATCATGATCATCTTCATTATCATTTCATCATTTTTATGTATCTGCTTCTATTCCAAAATCTACATCACCACCACCACCACCACCACCACCACCACCACCAACTACCACCACCACCAACAGCAACAACTATCACTACTACTACCACCACCACCAGTACTACCACCATCACCAACACCACTACTATTATAATTACTACTACTACTACTACTGATAGTAAGCGATGATTGTAAGTTGACGAAGACGGCGATGTTGTTGGTGCCAATGTTCCCTCACCCATTGACCTTCACATTTCTCGTGAGATGTAACAGGCCTGTCACCGTTACAACATTAACTGTGGCTCGTGAGATGTAACAGGTCTGTGACCATTACAACATTAACTGTGGTTCTTTTTGATGTAACAGGTCTGTCATCGTCACATTAACTGTGGCTTGTGAGATGTAACAGGTCTGTCACCATTACAACATTAACTGTGGTTCGTTTTGATGTAACAGGTCTGTCACCGTTACAACATTAACTGTGGCTCGTGAGATGTAACAGGTCTGTCACCATTACAACATTAACTGTGGTTCGTTTTGATGTAACAGGTCTGTCACCGTTACAACATTAACTGTGGCTCGTGAGATGTAACAGGTCTGTCACCATTACAACATTACCTGTGGTTCTTTTGGAACTCTCTCCCACTTTCGATCCGCTCTGCCAAAACTGACTCTGCTTTCCGCTCTTCTCTCAAAACCCATCTGTTCAAGGAATCTTTTCTATAGAAAACATTGTTGTCCTGTTATTGGGTGTGTCATGGCGTTACGTGTTGTAAGTGTTACACTTGAAAACTGACATTGCGCGGTGTGTGTGTGTGTGTGGTGTCAGTGTTGGTTGGCTATCCCCCCCCCCCTTTCCTTGCTGTGTTTCATTGTCATAATTGATGAAGTGACTGGGTTTATGGTTTTGTATAGTGATTTTTGTTGTTGACATGTTTATAGTTAAACATTGTAAAGCGCTGTGAGCTCTAGTGAGAAAGGGCGCTCTATAAATGTACGTTTATATTATTATTATTATTATTATTATTATTGATGTAACAGGTCTGTCACCGTTACAACATTGACTGTGGCTCGTGAGATGTAACAGGTCTGTCGCCATTACAACATTAACTGTGGTTCGTTTTGATGTAACAGGTCTGTCACCGTTACAACATTAACTGTGGCTCGTGAGATGTAACAGGTCCGTCACTGCTACAACATTAACTGTGGTTCTTTTTGATGTAACAGGTCTGTCACCGTTACAACATTAACTGTGGTTCTCTTTTTTCTCTCTCTCTCCTTCTTCACAGGAGAAGTCGGGGACTGGAAGAACTACCTGACAGTGGCTCAGAGTGAACGCCTTGACGCCGCCATGACACATCTCAAGTCATGTGACTACCGCTTCCGCTACACGCTATAGAGAATTTGTGTGTCTCTCGCATTGTTGGGACGGACATGTTTTGTGTGTCTCTCGCATTGTTGGGACGGACATGTTTTCAGCGATTCGTTGCTAGCCAGTGGAAAAGTTGAAAGTTTGAGAGAAAAAAAAGAAAAAACAAGGAAGGTTCGGAATTTAACCTAAGATAAACTTAGCCTGGCATAGGTCAGTTGAATTCTTCTTCTTCTTCATTACACATCATCATCATCATCTTCTTGTTCTTCTTTTTCATCATCATTATCATCATCTCATCATCATCATCATCATAATCATCTTCTTCTTGTTGTTCTTTTTCTTCTTGTTGTTCTTTTTCTTCTTCTTCGTCTTCTTTTTCTTCTTGTTCTTTTTCTTCTTCTTCTTCTTCTTCCCTAATTCTGTCATTGGAGTAATATACAGAAGACCAGGTCATCATGTTTTCTAGTTCTGTCGGTCGGGTCAGTCTTGAGCCTCTGCAAATGTTTTCCTCTCCATTGGTCAATGTTGTCCACTCATCGGACTTTTTCTTCTTCTATATTCCCTTCTACTAAGTTATAGATAAATGGATTTCATAAAACCTTTGAGGATGGGAGGTATCTGAAATCTAGAAAGCGAATGTTTTCGTGCCGTTCACGGCCGATCAATTCCTACAGTGACAGTTTCTATTGTACACGTATCATTTCCAGTGTGGTTGCCGCTTCCAACATAAAGATGTTCGCTATGAGAGCTTGTTGTACGGATTTCCATGTCTTCAAAAGTTTTTCTTTCGCATGAGATAATGAATTGAGCCACACTGTATTCGGCCGTCAATTGTTTTTTTTTCCCCTGAAGCATGTATGTATAATTAGGGTTTCTTATGAACGCGGCAATTCTGATGAACAGTTAACCTTGAAACAATTGACAGTTTTGTTTCCAACAGTTCTTCCTCTACTTGTCCTTTTTTTTACATGTTGGTGCCTAGGTATTTTCTGTCCCCTCCCACCCTTAACCTCCCTCCATTCCCCCTCAAAAAGCTCCCTCCATTCCCCCTCAAAAAGCTCCCACTTGATGACATTTCCATTGGCAGCACCTTCATTGCTCCTTTGTGGTGCTTAATGATTTTTATGGTATTTCATTATTTTTTTTATTACAGTTTTCAATTAAAACGTTTCTATGTCAGTGCTTCATCTCTCTCTCTCTCTCTCTCTCTCTCTCTCTCTATATATATATATATATATATGTACTCATGTATGCATACAAACATTTTTTTTTACTTACATTCGCTGTCTGTATGAGAGAGAGAGAGAGAGATGAGAGAGGAGAGAGAGAGAGAGAGGAATGGATTAAAGTGCGTGTGTGTGTGTGTGTGTGTGTGTGTGAGCGAGCGCGCCCGCGTGCGCGTGTCCAAAAACGCAATAATGACTAAACAGATAAAACAAACTAAACAGACGAATGAAGACGTAAATGAAGCAAATGAGCAGCAAGACGAATGAATGCTGTTGTAATAGACAGTCCATTTTATTATGTCAAAGTACACAAAGGGATGCGAACATAATTCGTGTCCTTTTTTTCTTCATTTCACATAGCTGCATGACATTCATTCTCTTGACTTCGGCTCAAAATCAGACACTTCATCTCGTCTCATTTTGGAAAGGTTTAAAACCAATGTATGTATCACAAAATGATGACAGACAGCCAATTACTTCATATGTGAATCTGACAGTCAAATGTATTTGACATACCTCTCAATAGCTAAAGAAACCGCCGATGTCGTCGCCATCTTCACATAACAGTGTTACATTAGGATATCCTTATTGAAGTATAAAGGGCACATTTCGCCTAGCTTTTCGGCGAGTTACAGAAGTATATGACGAGGGTTCACAAGTTAGTTTGTGTGGAAGTCTACTGAAAAAAAAAGCATCTGGCTTGTCCGTCGAGTCGACGAGAACTACTTCAGTCATCTTGGGATTGAAATGATTTGGGGATACGCAGGTGGCTGATCAAGCCAATGCGTGCACGGAATGTGCGGTGACAGCTTGGACTGGCAATGGACACCTGCCCTTGATTGCTGGTGCAGGATTTCGTTGCCTGTTTCTTTTGTTGCCCTGCAGCTGTCCTTTCTTCACACAATTTGGCTCCTCTGTGGATTGAGTAGCACCATCTAGCTCGATCTATAGCAGTTTGTTCCATGTGTCAGGGTTGATGTTAAACGCTTTGAATGAGGTTTTGAGGATGTCTTTGACGCGTTTCTTCCACCCCCATGAGAATGCACATCTGGCTAAGTGACTTCAGGGCTGTTGGTTTTGTTTTGTTTTGTTTCAAAACGGAGTGATTCAGGGCGGACAATGAAGCAAAAATTAGAAAGAGGGGGTTAATCAATCCACCATAACCACTACCGTCACAGATATATATACTACTCTACTAAACCAGCTACTCAAGCTACAAACCCCATTGTTTGACTCCCCCTCCTCTCTCTCTCCCCCCTCCCCCCTTTCCTTACTATTTCCTCTCCCATGATCCCCTCTGTCGTTTCCGCCCGGAGGCCATTTTGTTCGGGTGCCGAATATATGGGAAGATAAGTGGCTTTACGTTCTTTGTTCTTACTGTCCTAAATGTTATTTGCTTTTGCCTGAAGACCCAAGAGGTCGAAATGCATTGTGTCTTGTCCTGTGCTTTGTCTATGTCCTTGGCGGTAACTAACCCCCTCTTTCTAAATTTTTTTATTTTTTTAGATACTGGTGTAACGTTCCATAATCAATCCATACCCAGCGTGTGGAAAAGAGGACATGCCCAGGCTTACTGTATTGTCCCCTCCCACCCCCTCACCAGGGGGAAGTAAATCAAGACTGACGTCCCCCTTCATTTCAAAATCACTCCCCTTCTTCAAAATTCTCAAACTGATCAAAACGGCGAAACAAATGAATCAAGGTATATCATATATCACATATCGTATACATATATATTATAAAATTATCATATCGTGTACATATTATACATGTGCCCTTTCTCACAAACCACGGAGGGATTTCGGGCGTGAAATGTTTGCAGAACGGTTCACCGTTATCTGGAGCTCTTGAGTTAGGATTATTACGCCGCAAAAAAAATAAAATAAAATAAATAAATAAAAAAAAAATTTAAAATTCGATAATACTCAAACGGCTATCAAATGGCAATCGTAGAGAAAGATTCTACGCGTGCTCTTTGCCTTGACCCCGACATGATGAAAAGGGAGAGAACCGGAAATGTTGCTCCCAGTTGTCGGCGTTGAAATGAGTATTTCTTTTACTCAATTCCATTTTCATCATTGTCCTGTTCGTTTTCTTCAATCATCAATCACTTAGCTTTGCTTTCAATCACCAGACTTTTGTTTGAACGTACCTGTAGTTTGTATCATCGTCTCTTGTATTACTGGAGATATAATTTTTGTTCTGAGTGACTCGTCAATTCCTAGTTTTACGTCATTAAGTGTTACGCAATTCCTATGGTAGACGTCATCGAGCGGTTGTTGTTGACCAGAGGTTTTGGGTGGCTGTGCCAGTGTGTTAGAAAGTGGAAACGTTATTTTATTCAGTCTTCTTCAGTATTCCGCTTTGTTTGTTTGACATCATAGTTCAGTTCAAGTATCTGCATCTCCGTTTTGTGTACTCTCCACATAGAACTTTGTTTCTTCATTTATTCATTCAGCATCATCATTTCAAGTCTTTGCTAATTATTTTTCTTAATCTGGCATTCAACTTTATTTCAATAAATCAATCTTCAGTTTTCTTTTCAAGTGTGACTTTAGTTCAAATGTGTTTTATCGTTCTGCTGAATATCCTTGACACCATTCCACAATCTCTTGGCATAGATCACCTGAAGACAGCCCTGAACAAAACACGCTTCAGCAGACATGTGAATTTCCTTCGTTCATGCTGCCATCACAGGGTTGTTCCAGGTGGGTTTGCTGTGAAATTTCATCCTACACATTCTGTTAGTTTAAGAGGCCTCTGCTTTGTGCGCAAAACACTCGCTCACACGTCATTACGTTTGATGACGTCCACAGTTCATGCTTACTCGTTGAAACTAACAATCTTGATGCCTCTCCACAGTTCATGATTACTCGTTCAAACTAAACAGTCTTAATGCTCTCTGCTGTAGAATTAGGCGTCTGCTATAAGCCTTGTTGTGATCAACGTATTATGGACCAATGAGAATTCAAGATATTCGGGGGTGCTGAAGATTCAATGCTCTGCTGCAGGTCGGTCTCCAGTTGTCAACAGTCCCACTTAGGTAACATTACCAACCTTTAGCTCATAAATAATACTGGCCAATTCTATATCTGCAACACATTCGTCAACAGCTTCACTCTTCCTCTGACTCTTCCACTGCCTCGTTTATCATCTAGACAACCAGTACAGCCAACCAGAGGCTCTACAAAACTATGGAAGAAACGAAATATAAAAAAAAACCTAGCTAACCTTCTACACACCAATGCTAACAGACAGCCAACTTCCATGAACACGCCATCTGTGTCAGCAGTCACTATCCCCGATGATCTTGCTCGCTCAGAAGCAGAACGATATGTCCTCTCACGAGGGCTCAAATTTGTTCCAAGTAAACCAAACACAAACACCATCATCACGACCTTTGACATACAACAGAATTTTCATAGACTTCGCCTTGCCGCACATTTTGGACCAGTTACTCCACCAGCTAGTACAGGTCGATTTCCATAACAGTCGAGCAACTAGAAAAACCAAAAGAGGGTGAACACAGAGCGCTCGAAAGGTATATTGACACATGTGAAGCTGAAATAGCAAATATCGCACAAAAACCCCTGCGCCACTCAGACCTGACACATGATGAAGAAAAAGCCCTGAAATCATGAAAAAACACAACAGACATTGTCATTAAGCATGCTGACAAAGGAGGGGCGGTAGTTGTTTGGAGACGTAACCTTTATACGCAGGAGGTGAAACAACAACTGAAAGATGAACATTTTTACAAACCCATCACATCTCAGACTACCAAGGAAGATAACCAACTGGTGAGGGAAACCACCCAAACAGCAGTGAAAAACGGACAACTGCCATCTGAAGCGGAAAATCTCATCGTGACGTTTTTCCCCTGTGTTTACTGTTTAGTGTTTCCTGATGAAGGGTCTAAGACCAGAAAGCTTGAGTGTTTATTTTTTTAAAGGACTTCAAAGTACTCATTTTTCATGATGGTATTTGTTCTTCTTTGATCACTCGCCGCCAATCGTCGTCTTCGCAGACGATCGAGCCAATCACCTTGAGTATTCCTTCCGATCTGGGGCCGTACTTACATGGCGTGGGTAATGGGGAAGTTACTTACTACCTCGTTGTAAGCTCGAAGGTCCCATATTGCAGATCCATATGTCGAGAGTAACCTTTAATCTCGTGGTTTGCAGTGGGTGAGGGGTGGGTAACGTACAACGAGGACAGGGCATGAGTTTGCCCTGGGTTAGATCAAAACAAAGCCATTGGACACGTTCAATGATCACGAACTTCACGCAAAGTTAAGATTTCGTCGTCACAACATCTTCCAGCTGACAGACACTCTCCGAGAAGACACTGAATTTGATTTGCACAGACTGAGACACGGAACTCGGCCCCCTGCTCTACAAGTATGCCTGTAGCTCCCAAGTTCGTCTGCTACGATAGTTGGCTTAACTCTTGGTGTGTGTGTGTGTGTGTGTGTGTGTGTGTGTGTGTGTGTGTAGGCTAAATCTGTCTTCGTGCCTGTGTTTGTCACTGTAACTTTGTGTCATTGTGTGTATGTGTGTGTGCGTGCGAGTGCATGTTTATGGCCTTTTAATAGTTTTATCAAACTTGTTTTTAGTTAAGTTGCTTTTTTTTAGTCTTTGTGTGTGTGTGTGTGTCAGAGTGTTTGTGGGCATGCGCAGAAGGTTGGGGGTTATTCAAGACATGCGCAGAAGGAGGGAATCCCTCTGTTTATCTGACTTTCACCCTTTACTTTTGGGACACTTTGTAGGTAGAAACCGAGACAAAACCCTGAGGACATAGGTACGAAAGTAGAATGCGCTGAACCCACAGGGTTTGTACCCAGAAGTCAATCTCGTTGTAGAAGTAAGTTTACCGACGACATGTAAGTACGGCCCCTGGTTAGTAAACAACACAAGAATACGGAAAAGATTTCAGCAAGTATATATAGGAAACTATGAGATAGAACTGTAGCAAGTCATTTAATCCCTGTCTCTAGCAGTCAGTAGATAGACAGACAGACAGACAGACAGACAGAGAGAGAGAGAGAGAGAGAATAGTAATAAGAATCAACGTTATTTTAAAAGAAGTGCTCAACCACAGTAGGAGCAACATTTGTCACATTAAAAGCAAGCTAAAAACAAGCTTAAAACATCAACAGGTCTGTTTTTTGCATGTGCAGTCGTCAGGATGTAGGGGGCTTGTGCTGCCAGTGTTATATTTAGCTTGCTGGGTTTTTTTTCCACGTGTTGCATGCGCTTCTCGGGTGTTTTTGTTTTTGATTTTGTTCACTGATAGAAACTTCCATCTGTGTCTGCAATTGTTAACCATTTCTGTTCTAATATTTAACGTTGCTAATTGTGGTTTACATATTATAATGTATTTCTCTTTTAGGCATAGATTATGCATTTTTGAAATGTTATTATATGTATTATAATAATATTCCTATGCCGCTGTGAATGACAACCCTAGGAATATTGAACATTAGAAAAAAGAATTGTGTAAAATTTTCCACACCAAAACTTAAAAATCACCATAGAAGCAAACAAAAAGATAGTGAATTATTTAGACATAACGTTAGACCTCAACCAACATACATATAAACCATACAAAAAAACAAATGATACGCTTGTTTATGTAAACATCAAAAGCAATCATCCACCCTCCATACTGAAAACAATACCCAGAGACATAAATAAAAGACTATCTAATTTGTCATGTAACAAAACAGCATTCAACAATGCTACAGCTGAATACCAAGAAGCGTTACATAAAAGTGGCTACAATTATGAAATACGATACGATCCAGTCAATGATACAAACAGATGCAGAAAGAACAGGAAAAGGAAAATCATATGGTACAATCCACCATATGATGGAAGAGTCAAGACAAACGTAGGGAAAGATTTTTTTTTAATCTTGACATCATCTTTCCCAAAAGACCACAAATTATTTAAGATATTCAACATAAACTACATCAAATTATCATATTCATGTATGCCGAATCTTAAAAATGTCATTGATTCAGCGAATAAAATGAAAAGCAGCACAGAGAAAAATGAGGGTGATGAAAGGAAATCTTGCAACTGTACCAAAAAAGAACAGTGTCCCCTAAGCAACAAATGCCTTTACAACAATATTGTGTACCAAGCCACTGTAACATCAGAGAATGCAGAAGAAACATATGTAGGTATCACTGAAAATCAATTTAAAACTAGATATGCAAACCATAAACAATCATTAAACAAAGAAAGATACAGAAACCAAACAGAACTGAGTAAATACATTTGGAAACTTAAAGATAAAAACACAGACTACAACATATCTTGGAATATCTTAAAAAGAGCAGCACCATATAATAACATTTCAAAAATGCATAATCTATGCCTAACAGAGAAATACATTATTATATGTAAACCACAATTAGCAACTTTAAATACTAGGATAGAAATGGTTAACAACTGCAGGCACAAGTGGAAATTCCTATCAGTGAACAAGAACCAGAAACACACGAAAAACACAGACAGCACGTGATGACAGACAACACAAGCAGTTATAAAACACCGGCAGCACAGACCCACCACATCCTGATGATTGCATTGCATGAAACAGCGCTGTAGATAGTTTTAAACCTTAACTTTTAACAAATGTTGCTCCCAGTCCGGTTGAGCATTTTTTTAAAATCTCTGCTGGTATTTACTACCATTGTCTATATATATATTATATATAATATATATATATATATATATATATATATAAAATATGAGACAGAACTGTAACATGTCATTTAAGCCCAGTCTCTACAAGAGTGAAGAGGTCTAGGGTGTAACGTGCTGAACATAAATTTTAAGTTTTAATTAATGTATAAATTGTCTGAGGGGATGCTTCCTTTGTTGCAGAAAGAGAGACGTGAGAGTTATTGCTATAATGACTGGTGGTTGGGTGAGGTAAGGTAAATTAATGTTGCTTACCAGCCGCTGTGGCGAAGTGGTTAGCGTCGCGGACTCCCAGCTGGGAGGTCGTGGGTTCAATTCCCATGAGAGTCATGTGGGTTTTTCTGCCCCGACCGGCTCCTACCCAGAGTTGAGTTTGCTGCGGACTCAGTTGGGAAGACTGGGACCACACAGTCGAGCTTCATCCACGTAATGGATGCGTTTCTGAGTGTGTTGCTCAAATTTTCTGACCAACACTGCAGGTGCCTGTATCTCTCAGGCCTGGTTGACGCCGGCATATATTATGAAAAGAAGCGTTGATTACAGCCCTGTCATGCAGTCTCAGACCGAAATGGAAATCCGTAGCATCCTTTAATCATCCTCATTCTCATCGATCAGCATAAAAAAAAATGTCTCAAATTCTGTGGCCCTTCATGCCCTGCTCTCATGGTGACCTCAATTTCGACGTCCTCTCCACGTCTGTGGTCTTGGTTTGGTTCCATTGGGTTCACCTGTATCGGCGAGTCCATGAGGGCTGTCGTTGGACCGACGTGGTGGCGCCCTCCGGAGGGAGAGCTCACTCACGCCGGCTCCGCGACTAAGCAATTATTGTCGTCAGTAGGGGGCTTAGTAGGTGGTGTCCTGCGTATGTTAGATCAGAACAGGCGCCACTGAACACCACCGAAGTGACTCGGCAGCAGTGCAGTTTCTCCTCCAGTGGGTTGCCTGTTGACGACTTGACACTGACTGCTCCCTGTGGATTGCCGGTGCCGGGGCTGCGGCAGGGCCGACCGGGCTGTGGCTGTGGACGGGGTGTCGGAATGAGCGGTGTGGGTGCACTGCCTCTGAGTGGCGCAGAGGTTGGGACAGCAAAAAATAAATAAATAAAAAATAAAAATTAATGTTGCTTATAGCCCAGCCGACCGCAAAGGGCCATATCAGGGCTGTCACTGCATTGACGTCATCTCATAAGTCATTAAAAAAACAACAACAAAACCATTTATACAACCTGTAAAATACACCTTCCAAACACACATTGAATGTTTAAAATCTTTCGTCTGTAAAATGTTTTAGATCAGATGAAAAATGTTAATCTCTTTCAGAAATTCAAAGATCACATCAGGTGGGACATTTCTAAACAATGTTTTCATGGAGTCTGCTGTAAAATGTTTACATCGATCCAGAGAGAGAGAGAGAGAGTGAGAGACAGAGAGAGAGAAAGAGAGAGAGAGACGTGAGGAGAGAGAGAGAGAAGAAACTCGAAAACTCGAAATCTATAAATGAGGGTGAATAATAAGCTGGGAAGTTTTTTACACTATGCCCTCCAAAATGGACAATAACAAAAGGCAACAATTACGTCGATTTGACAAAATTAAACAAACGCTAATATGAAAAATTTTTTTCATTCTTTTTTTAGAAATATGTAAAGCAAATTCATTAATACGTATTGCAAAACACAGAGAGAGAGAGAGAGAGAGAGGAGAGAGAAGCAATGCACATAATACATACTTGAGGTGCAAGCAATATAACCCAAAATTCTAGTTTAATCACGCGCTCTATCACGTTATTTCTCCTTCTAGCGCGCACGCGATTGAATGGGAAAATATCCTCTGACGGTCAGAATAGTCCTTGAGAGGAAGGTTGGTTACACTAGAAAGGGAAAATGGCTACAATTGGTTGCAGGAAGGGACACTGAAAAACAGCTGGTTGCAGATGGGGGACACTGGCTTAAGTTGGTAGCATGAAGGGACACTGAATACAGCTGGGTAGAGAAGGGACACTGGCTATAGTTGGTAGCAGAAGGGGTAAATGGTTTACAGTTGGTAGCAGAAGGGTAAAACTGAGCTCAGTTGGTAGCTGAAGGGACACTGGTACAGTTCGTAGCAGAAGGGTCACTGGTTACAGTTGGTAGAGAAGGTGAAACTGGGCTATAGTTGGTTAGCAGAGGGACCACTGGTTACAGTTTGGTAGCAGAAGGGTAATGAATATCTGCCATCCGGTAGCAGAAGGGACACTGCTACAGTTGGTAGCAGAAGGGACACTGGTCACAGGTTGGTAGCAGAAGAGACACTGGCTACAGTTGTTTGCGAAGGGTCAACTGGTTACAGTTGGTAGCAGAGGGAAACTGGTAAAGTTGGTAGCAGAAGGACACTGTATACAGTGGTAGCAGAAGGCGACACTGCTACAGTTGGTAGCAGAAGGGACACTGGTTTACATTGGTAGAGAAGGGCACTGAATACAGCTGGTAGAGAAGGACACAGCTACAGTTGGTAGAGAAGGAAATGGTTACAGTTGGTAGAGATGTGGACCATGCCGGCTACAGTTGGTAGTGCTGCAAGGGACATGGCTACGTTCGTACAGAAGGGAATGGCTTTACAGTTGGTAGCAGAAAGGACACTGAATAACATTTGGTAGCAGATGGGACACTGGCTACAGTTGGTTAGATGGACAAAAGACTAGCTTCCAGTTGGTAGCAGAAGGGTCACTGGCTACAGTTGGTATGCAGAAGGGGACATTGCTACAGGTAATAGCACAAGGAGGCACTGGTACAGTTATAGCAGAAGTGCCACTGGATACAGTTGGTAAGCAGAGGACTCTGAATACAGTTGGTAGAGAAGGGACACTGGCTACTGTTTGATAGCAGAAGGGGCACTGGCTACAGTTGGTTGAGAAGGGGCACTGGATACATTTGGTAGATAAGGGTGGGTCACTAGGCAGTTAATTGCACATGGAGGCCACAGGCATACAGTGGTTAGAGAAGTGACACTGGCTATAGTTGATAGCAGAAAGGACATTCGGCTACAGTTGGTAGCCAGATGGGACACTGGCTAAGTTGTAGCAGAAGGCGACACTGATTACAGTTGGTAGCAGAAGGGACACTGGTACAGTTGATAGCAGAAGGGGCAACTGGCACAGTTGGGTAGCAGAAGGGACCCTGATACAGTTCGGTAGGCAGAATGGGACACTGGCTACAGTTGGTAGCAGTAGGGACACTGAATACCGTTGGGCAGAAGTGGACATGGTACAGTTGATAGCAGAAGGGGCATGCTAAGTTGGTAGCAGAAGGGACACTAAATACAGTTGTTGCAGAAGGGACATGGTACAGTTGTGGGTAGCAGAAGGGACATGATTGATACCAGTTGGTAGCAGAAGGGACATGGCTACGTTGATAGCAAGAAGGGGGCTCTGGCTCTACAGTTGGTAGAGAAGGTGACACTGAATAACAGTGGTAGCAGAAGGGACATGGCTTAAGTGCCGCTCTAGCAGAGGGGCATGGGGCTACAGTTGGGTAGCAGAGACGGGGCACTGAATCAGTTGGTAGCAGAATGGACACTGGCCTACAGTTATTGGCACATGGGGCACTGGTACAGCTGGTGCAGAAGTGACATGGCTCACCTCTCGCCCTAGATCAGCCAGATAGTACATTGGCTACAGTTGGTACCAGAAGGGACTCTAGGATTACAGTTGGTAGCAGAAGGACACTGAATACAGCTGGTAGCAGAAGGGAACACTGGGCTTACTGTTGATAGCACGAAAAGGGCGGGGCATGGACAGTTCGGTGATGACGGGACACTGGAATACCGTTGGTAGCAGAAGGGGACACTGGATACAGTTGACAGAAGGGGCACTCGGCTACAGTTGGTAGCGAAGGGGCATGGCTACAGTTGGTTGCACTAAGGGACACTGGCTAGCAGTTAATAGACAGGGGGCACTGGATACAGTCGTGTAGCAGTAGTGCACGGGCTTATAGTTGATAATCCAGAAAGTGACATTGGCTATGTTGGTAGCAGAAGGACATTGGTAAGTTGGTAGAGCAGAAGTGATAGGCACGTGACTTCTGCTAGGTCATCGGCGTCCAGGCGTTCATTGGGCACTGTCAGGTAGTTCTTCCAAGTCCCCGACTTCTCCTGGTGAAGAAAAAAAAACACAGATAAATAGTTATTAACGATATGAAACAAGGTCAATACACGAACAAAGGATAATAAATGATTAGTTGAAAATGAGTTAATAAAAAAGTAAAAATAAACATAATTAAATGTATTTAAATCATTAAACAAGTAAAGTAAGTAAGTATCATTTACTTATTTAATCAATCAATTAATGATTGATTGATTATTAATCAATTTTGATTGACTGGAATATTATTGATGATTACTTAATAAACAAGCAAACCAGTTTGAATTAATTTCATAAATATATACTTAAATAAACGAACAAAATTAATAAGAAATATAAAAAATATAATGCATAAATAATAAAATAATTACATAAGATAGAACGATCGAAGAGAGAGAGAGAGAGAAGAGATGAGAGGAGAGAGAGGAGAGAGCAGAGAGAGTAGAGAGAGGAAATGGAAGAAATGACGATAGATTGATTGATAGATAGATGAAATGGATTAGATAGACAGACAGATTGATAGTTAGATAGTAGACAGGGGTGGACACACAGACAGACAGACATGTAAATAAATGGCAGTGTCAAGTATATAGATCTAGATTTCTCGACTGGCCATTGCCTAAAAACAACAATATGTATTCTGGATGTGCTTTTGTTTGGGCCGTCTATTTACAAGGATGAATTCAAACCACGAAGCCAGTGATGCAGAGTATGTGACCGTGATCTCAGTGATCCTTCTGTCCTTTATTTTATGATGCAGTAAGTGACACCGGATCTCTGTGACCTTCTGTCTTTAATTTCTACTGATGAAGTAAGTGACACGATTCAGTGATCCTTTGTCCTTTATTTTATGATGTTAGTATAGGACACGATCTCGGTGACAGTTTGTACCTTTCATTATTTCTACTGATGTAGTAAGTGACAGCTCTCTCAGTGATCTTCTGTCCTTTCTTTATTTCATACTGATGCAGTAAGTGACACGATCTAAGTGCCCTTCATGTTCCTTAAATTTATTTCTACTGATGCAGAAGTAAGTGACACGATACTAGCGCGTTCTTTCAGTCCCTTTCTTTATTCTCTACTATTGCAGGAAGTGACACGATCTTCAGTGATCCTTCTGTCCCTTTTTTTTTCGACCTCCGTGAGTTAGTGACACGATCTCAGTGACCTTTTTCCTTTTTTTTACTGATGCAAAGTTACGTGACACGATCTCAGGTGATCTTCTGTCCTTTAATTATTTTTACTTGAGCCTGTAAGTGACACGATCTCTGTGACCCTTCCTGTTTTCTTAATTTATTTTACTGATGTAGTAAGTGACCGATTCAGTGACCTTGTCCATTTTCTTTATTTCTACTAATGAGGTAGATGACACGATTCAGTGCTTCTTCTGTCCCTTTAATTTTACTGATGCAGCAAGTGGACCCGATTCTCAGTTGACCTTCTGTCCCTTTATTTCTACTGATGCTAGCAAGTGACACGATCTCAGTACTTCTGTCCTTTATTTCTACTGATAGCAGAGTGACACGATCATCAGTGACCCTTTCTGTCCCTTTATTTCTACTGATGCAGCAAGTGAACGATATCAGTGACCCTCTGTCCCTTTATTTTCTACCAGCGCTCTGCTAGCAAAGTGAAAACGATCTCCGTGACCCTTCTGTCCTTTCTTTATTCTACTGATGCAGTAAGTGTCCGATCTTAGTGAATTCTGTCCCTTTATTTCTATGTTGTAGTAAGTGACACGATCTCAGTGACCCTTCTATCCTTTATTTATACTGATGCAGCAAGTGAACGATTCTGTGACCATTTCTGTCTTTCTTTATTTCTCTGCATGTAGTAAAGTGAACGATCAGTGAATCCTTTGTCCCTTTCTTTATTTTATGATGGCGTAAGTTGACACGATCTCAGTGACCTTTATGGTTTTCCTTAATTTTTTTTACTGATGCAGGAAGTGGACCACACGGATCTCAGTGACTTAAGTCCCTTATCTTTATTCTTACTGATATGCAGAAGTGACACCATCTCAGTGTCCTTCTGTCCCTTTATTTTATGATGCAGTATGTGACACGATCAGCACTCGGAGCGCTCCTTATGTCCTTTATTACTATGAAGCAGTACCAGTGACACGATCTCAGTGTTCCTTCTGTCCCTTCTTTATTTCTATGAATGCGTAAGTGACCTCGTTCTCAGTGTCACTTCTTGTTCCTTATTTTATTTTATGATGTAGTACGTGAAACGATCTCAAGTGACCCTTCTGTCCTTTCTGTCTTTCTACTAATGAGGTAAGGACACGATTCTCAGTGACCTTCTGGTTCCTTAATTTATTTTACTGATGTAGTAAGTGACACGATCTCTGTGACCTTCTGTCCTTTCTTTATTTCTACTAATGAGGTACGTGACACGATCTCAGTGACACTTCTGTCCCATTATATTTCTATGATGAAGCAAGTGTCACGATCTCAGTGACACCGACGCGCGCACGCTTATTTATGATGTAGGCATGTGACACGATCTCAGCTGACCTTTGTCCCTTTATTTTAACTGATGCAGGAGTGACGATCTCAGTTGGCGACCCTTCTGTCCATTTATTTCTACTGATGCAGCAAGTTGGACACGATCTCAGTGACCTTCTTCTGTACCCTTTTATTTTACTGATGCAGAAGTGACACGCATTTATCTCAGTGACTTCTGTCCTTTATTTTACGATGTGTAAGTGACACGTTCGTGATCTTCTGTCCTTATCTTTATTTATATGATGCAGTACTCGCGCGCACACGATCTCAGTGACCCTTTTGTACCTTTTTTATTTCTACTGAACAGTAGTAAGTAACGATTCAGTGACTCTTCTGTCTTTATTTCTCCTGATTTAGTAGTGGAACGTCTCAGTGATTCTGTCCTTTCTTTTACTTATCCTACTGATGCGTATAGTGACACGATCTCAGTTGGATTCTGTCCATTATTTCTAATGAATGCAGTATGTGACACGATCTCAGTGATCCTCTGTCCCTTTATTATATCTTTGATGCAGTAAGTGACACGATCATTGACCTTCTGTTCTTAATTTTATTTTAATGATGTAGTAAGCGGCACGATTCTCAGGTTACCTTTGTCCTTTCAATTTATTATCTTCTACTAACGTAGTAAGTGACACCGATCTCAGTAGCCCCTTTCTGTCTTTATTTCTACTGATATGCAGCCTGTGACACCGCTCTCTCAGAGACCCTTCTGTCATTTTATTTCTATTGATGTATGCAAGTGTCACGTCTCAGTTGACCGTCTGTCAATTTATTTCTACTGATGAGCACCACGCGCAACGATCTCAGTGACCCTATCTGTCACTTTATTTTATTACTGATGCAGAAAGTGACACGATTCAGTGACCCTTCTGTACCTTTATTTTTATGATGCAGCAAGTGACACGATCTCAGTGACCCTTCTGTCTTTATTTCTATTGTTGTAGTAAGTGACCTCGATCTCAGTGATACCTTATGTCCTTTCTTTATTTCTACTGTTGCAGTAGTGACCGATCTCAGGGGACCCTTCTGTCCCTTTCTTTACTTTCTATGATGTTAAGTCAAGTGACACGATCTCAGGGCTCCTTCTGTCCCTGCATTTCTACTGATGTAGTAGTGACACGATTCTCAGTGAAATTCTTTTCCCTTTCTTTATTTTCTACTGATTGCAGTTAAGTGCACACGACTTTAGTGGACCTTTCTGTCCTTTTGTGTCTAATGAGGATAGTAAGTGACACGATCTCAGTGCCCTTCTATCCCTTTATTTTTATGAGCAGCAAGAGTGAACGATTCAGGTGACATTCTGTCTTTTTTTTATGATGCAGCAAGTGCCACGATCCTCAGTGACCTTCGTCCCTTTATTTTCTATGGATGTGTAAGTGTCACGATTCAGTGATCTTCTGTTTTTTTATTTCTACTGATGTAGTAGTGACACTCATCTCTGTGACCTTCTGTCCCTTTATTTCTAATGATGAAGCAAAGTGACACGATTCTCGTCGTCCCACAAATTGTTACCTTTATTTTATGATGTAGCATTGTGAACCACGATATCCAGTGACCTTCTGGTACCTTTATTTCTGATTGATGCAGCAAGTGGACACGATTCAGTGACCTTCTTGTACCTTTATTAATCTCTGCTGCAGCAAGTGACCGATTCAGTGACCATTCTGTCCCTTTATTTCTACTGATGCAGAAGTCGACACATTCTCAGTGGACCCCTTTGTCCCTTTATTTCTTTGATGTAGTAAGTGGACACGATTCAGGTGATCTTCTGTCCTTTCTTATATTTTACAGATGCTGTAAGTGACACGTTCTCAGTGGACCCTTCTGTCCCTTTCGTTATTTATACTGATTGTAGTATTGTGACACGATCCTGGACTTCTAGTCCCTTTATTTCTACTGATGTAGTAAGTGACACGATATCACTCAGTGACCTTCTGGACCTTTCTTTATTTTATGCGCCGTAAGTGACACGATTCAGTGACCCTTTGTCCCCTTATTTCTATGATGCAGTAGTGACACCGATCTCATGTCCTTCTGTCCTTCTTTTATTTTATGATGCAGTAAGTGACACGATTCAGTGACCTTCTGTTCCTTAATTTATTTCTACTGATTGTAGTAAGTGACACGATTCGTGACCTTCTGTCCCTTTCCTTATTTTACTAATGTATAGTAAGTGACCACGATCTCAGTGACCCTTCTGTCCCTTAATTTCTATGATTGCAGCAAGTGACCACGATCTCATTGACCTTCTGTCCATTTATTTCTACTGATGTAGCAAAGTGAACGATCTCAGGTGACCCTTCTGTCCCTTTATTTATACTGATGCATCAAGTGACACGATTCTCAGGACCTTCTGTCCCTTTATTTATACTGTGCTCGCAAGTGCACGATCTTCAGTGACCCTTTCTGTTCCCTTAATTTCTACTGACTGAGCAAGTGTACGATTTCAGAGAACTTTGTATTTATTTCTACTGATGTAGTAAGTGACACGATCTCAGGATCCTTCTTCCCTTTTCTTTATTTCTACTGATGCAGTAAGTGAACACGATCTCAGTGATATCTGTCCTTTTTATTTCTACTGATGTAGTAAGTGATCGTCTCAGTGACTCTTGTCCTTTATTTCTCCTTGATGTAGTAGTGACACGCTCGCGTGACCCTTCTGTCCCTTTTTTATTTCTACTGATGCAGTAAGTGACGTTTAGTGACCTTCTGGTCCCTGCTATTTATGATGTAGTAAGTGGACACGATCATCAGTGACCTTTATCTTTATTTTCTACTGATGAGCAAGTGACACCCCCCCCCTCGATTCAGTGACCTTCTGTCCTTTATTTCTATGATGTAGTAAGTGACACGATTCAGTGACTCTGTCCCTTTATTTTACGACTTGCAGCAATTGAACGATCTCAGTGACCTGCTGTCCTTAAAATCTTATGATGTAGTAAAGTGGACACGATCTCAGGTGTACTTTGTCCTTTCTCTCTCCTTCTACTCTCATGATGTAGTAAGTGCACCTGATCTCGTGATCCTTCTGTCCCTTTCTTTATTTCAATTGTACGATTTTTCTTTTGAGGCGAATCTGGATCGTTGCGTTTTCCTCAACCGATGATCAGTGGTTCTTAGAGAGAAAAAAAAGTTCGGAGTCCACATGCACCGTTCAAATTCCGGTGCAAGCTTCCCAAAAGGCGATTACTACATTTAAACGAAACACAAAATAAACAACAAACAAACAAACACACAACAAAAACAAAACAAATAAAAATCAACACCAGCTGCCGAATTAAAAATGTAGAGAAAGAAAATCGCGAAGAATAAATGTTTTTCAAGAAAAAGGCCGATCTTTTCAATTAGCACAAAGCGGACCATGACTTCACACCATTATTTGTACATCTGATTACATTGTAAAATACCCCGATGCAGAAAATTCTTTTTGTATTACCCTCTGCAGATTCTGTTCTTCAATTACTTTATTAAGCCACGGATTGAAATTCATGTCTGGTTGTAAGAGCGTTCTGGAACTTTCCTCTTCACCATTTTATTTCATTCATGGTCGCCTCACACCATGATAAGGCTGCTGGTATTCGTTCCTATTCATCAGCAGTTCTGTCTTCATCATTATCATTTTATCTGTTTCATTCATCATCATTTTATCTGTCTTCATTCTTTATATTTTATTGTTTCATCATTTAACTCTTTATTCCTTGTCTTAGTTATCAATTTTATCTGTCCTCTCATTCTCATCATTTTATCAGTCTTCATCGTTATTTATTTTATATCAGCCGCACCACACTGACTGAGGTGCTTGGTTGATCCTTATGTTCTGTCTTCATCTATCATTTTATCTAGCATCATCATCATCTTATTATCTGTCATCATCGGTATCATTTTATCTTTATTAATATCATCATTTTAACTTTTCTTCATAGTTATTATTTTATCTGTCTTATATCATCATTTTATCTGTCTTCTCGTTATCATTTTATCTGTCTTCATCTCTTAATTTTTCTATCTTCTTCATCGTTATCATTTATATCAGCCTACACAATGGACGGAGGCGCTTGGATTCGTTCCTAATGTTCTGTCTTTATCCATATCATTTTATCTTTCTTCCTTCATCATCAGTTTATCTGACTTCATCGTTAATTTTTCTGTTTCATCATCATCATTTTATTGTCTTCACTCGATATCATTTTATCTGTCTTCTCATCATCATTTATCTGTCTTATCGTTATCATTTTATATCAGCACTCACTAACTGCAAGGAGGCTGCTTGGATTCGTTCCTAAATGTTCTGTCTTCATCATTATCATTTTATCTGTCTTCATCATCATCATTTTATCTGTCTTCATCGTTATCTTTTATCTGTCTTCCATCATCTTCTTTTATCTGTCTTCATCGGTTATCTTGTTTATCTGTCCTTCATCATTCATCATTTTACATTGTCTTCATGTTATCATTTTATATCTGCTCACACACTGCGGGGGGTCTCGATTCGGATTCGTTCCTATTCCTCTGTTTAATGTTCTGTCTTGTGCTCTTCCAGGACAGAAAAACACAAACGTCCCTCATGCTCATGAAATGAAACCTGCACGGAATGAAGGAATACACCTTCATGAAAAACAGGTTCAGGTTATTTGTTGCTCTGTATATTTGATCTTCAGTACACACGCAGCGTGAAGCTGAAACGGGTTCGAAAAGAAAAATCCAAGCTGATGGAAAGCGCGTTGTTATTGCAAAAGATAAAACATTCAGACCACTATGGCCATAGACTATTAAACTAAGCCGACAATAAGATATACTGGCCATCTCACTAATAAACCTTAGGCACGACACCAAAACAGAATCCAAGCTGATGGAAAGGCGTTGTTATTGCAAAGATAAAACATCAAATGTACTGGCCTTATCACTAATAAACTTAGCACGACAAACAGAACCAGCATGGAAGCGCGTGTTACTTACAACAGACTAAACATCAGATGCTTAATGGCATTTCACCTAATAACTTAGCACGACAAAACAGAAACCAAGCTGATGGAAGCGCGTTGTTATTGCAACAGACTATACATCGGATGCTATGGCCATATCACTAATATAAACTTAGCACCGAAAATCAGAAACTACTGGCCATTCAGTAATTAAACTTAGCACGACTAAACGAATCCAAGCTTGATGGTGGAGGAGTTGTTATTATTGCAACAGACTAAACTCAGATGCTACTGGCCATATCACTAACAAAATAGCCTTAGCAAACCCAAAAACAGAAACCAAGTGAGGGAGGGCGTTGTTTTGTTGCAACAGATAAAATCAGATACTATGGCCATATCATAAAACCTTGCACCAGACACAAAGAATCAAGCTGATGAGGCGAGTTGTTGTCTGCCACGACTAAACATCAGATATACTGCGCCTATCACTATAAAACTTAGCACACCAAAACTTCAAGTTGTTGTTTCAGTACATATTATGAAAGATCTGTTTGACATGTTTTAAGAATGAAACAACACCCACGTTGAGTGTTGCTGCTTAAGATCCTTTGCCCTGCTGCGATATAACATATTCCAGAAATCTGTTTCTCAGGGGAAGACGGGGAGAAGAAGATTGAAAGAGGATCAACTTACAGCACTAAAGACTGGATGGGATATCCAGTAGCAGGGACCTTGTTTGGTACAAAAAGGTTAGAACTGTAAAAACAAAACTGGTGAAGGTTCTTAGTGCGGACGCCAACATGTCTCTTAAGTAAAATGGGAGAAGAACATTCGCGCGCACACGCAGCTAACTACCTGTAGTTATTTACTCATTTTTTTTCACGTGATCCAAAGGTGTTTTTTTGCCCTCAGATCGCTCTTAATCACGCTCCAAAAACAGATCTTTTGTTATTAATGCACTTAGTTCCTGCTAACTCACAAACGCAAAACAAACGCATTTATCGGAATATTTCGGGCTATTGTTGTTATACGTAATTGACTCAAAAAAGTGTGAAAAAAACTCTAAACTGTTGGTAGAGTTAAAGATTGCAAAGCCAGGCAGTATTACATGAAGGTATGTGAAGTACGTTTCTTATGTTGTTTGTTTTTGTGCAAGCGCCAGTTATAGAGTTATGTGAGCCAGTAGTATAACGCTGCGCAGCTTAAAGATTAGGAACAGCTGATGTATTTCTCTGCCGTCACATTGAAGATTAAGACCAAACAGCGTTCTCGTTCTAGGTTTCGCTCCTAGATAGTAGCTGTGAACAGCTAACTCTGTTGATGTATCTATAGTACTGGGAACTGCTAACCTCTGTCTTCGTCATATAGTACCTTGGTGAACAGCTACCCTCATGTTTCCGTCATATTTGTGACAGCTAACTTGTCTGATTGCTCATACAGTTACTGTGAACATCTAACCTTGTCTGATGTCATATAGTACCGTGAACAGTAGCTTCTTTCTGATGCTCATATAGTACTGTGAACAGCTACCTCTGTCGGATGTTATTAGTACTGTGAACAGCTAAGCCCTCTGTTGTTGATCATATACCTACCTGTGACTGCTACCTCTGTCTGATATCATAGGTTCATGTGAACACAGTAACCCTCTGTCTGGTGCATCAATGTTTGTACTGTGAACAGTAGCCCTCTGTTGAATGTTCATATAGTACCTAGTGAACAGTAACCCTCTGTCTGTGCTCATACAGTCCCATGTTAACAGCGAACTCTTGTCTGATGCTCATATAGTACCTGTTGGACAGCCAACCCCTGTCTGCTCTCGCATCTTATAGTAAATAGTGAACAGCTAACCCTCTGTTGATGCTAATATAATACCATGTGTCGCGAACAGCCAACCCCCTGTCTGAAGCTCATATAGTTCCTGTGAACAGCACTACCCTCTGTCTGATGCTCATATAGTACCTGTGAACCAGCTAAACTCTGTATGATGCTCTATCACCTTTGCGGTAATCTTCACATGAGAAATCTTTGCACCTTCGCTCGTTGTGGTCGTTTGGGCTCTCATCTTCGCTGTGGTGGTGGTCAGCAATGTCTTTGACAGTTGAAGAGGCCTTACTCCCAGGAACTCTGCCAGATCGGATCGTTTCTCGGATCCTGGCATCCAGACATGACATCACACCCAGGTTGGAAGGTTGTGAGGCTGGGTGATAGTTGGGAAAGGATTCAAAATGATAGTCTGTCGATTCTCGTGAAAGCTTTAATTTTTAATGTGTAAAATGGATACGACCATCACACTTCTGCGGATTTAGCTAATATATACATTTCAGCATCTCCTGTGTGTTGCTTTCTGAGGAGGGGAGAGAGGATGAAGGGATGAAAGGGGGGAAGAAGAAAGAGGTGAAGAAGAGCAAGAGAAGAACAGAACAAGATGAACACACGAGAAGAACAAGAACAGCTCGCCTACAAGAAGAAGAACAAGAAGAGAGCAAGAAGAAGAACAAGAAGAAAGAGCAGAAGAAGAACAAGAACAAGAGAACACAACAAGAAGAAGAACAAGAAGTAGAACAAGAAGGGAAGAACAAGAAGAAGAACAAGGAGAAGAGGCAAGAAGAAGAGCATTCTCGCCTGACGAAGAGCACAAGAGAGAAAAACAAGAAGGCCAGATGTCTAAGTCAAAGGCCCGTCTCACTGAAGATGGATGACAAAGCAAGAGAGAGAATAAACAGACATGAACAAGTAACTGGCTAACAATTCAAAAGTCGTTTGTGGAGGTTTCAGTTTGGCGGCTTCCCTGCCAAGTTTGACTAATCTAACGCCTCATTGTTGGCACGCAGTTGGTGGAATGCTGTCCTACTTTCAGTTCAATGTCAGCGCTGCACACCCCCGCTCTTCGAGTTTGCTATATAAGTAGTGATCGAAAATCCATGAAATGTGATGTTGGAAGCATGTCAGCCAGTACCAAGCTTTAATCTTCAAAACTCGTCCGGCTTTCATACTTTGTATCTGGTTTTGTTCGTTTACGCTTTGCTTTAATTAATGGAAATTTTTTGGAAGTTTATCTCTACACTAGATCATGACGCGTTTTTATGAAGTCGGTTAACTTTGTTGTCAGACCATTGTTTCTTTTGTTGTAAATTCGCCATTTTTAATGACCAGGCCTTCTGGGGAGTTATGGATGAGTGAAGTCCCCGGTTTTTCGATCAACAGAACAATTCATTTATAGACACATTTCTTTATTAAGAAGACAGCTGGTAAAGCAAGTGGTGTGTGTGTGTGTGTGTCGTTGTGTGTGTGTGAGTGTGGTAGTGCGTTGTGGATGTGTGTGCGTGTGCGGTGCGTGTGGTGAGGGT
>CM031621.1:66704172-66720350 GCA_018398815.1 Conus ventricosus
CGTTGGCTGATTGAACACCAGACTAGATGAAGGACACGGGTTTGTGTTTCCTGTACTATTTTGTCCGTTGGCTGATTGAACACCAGACTAGATGAAGGACACGGGTGTGTGTTTCCTGTACTATTTTGTCCGTTGGCTGATTGAACACCAGACTAGATGAAGGACACGGGTTTGTGTTTCCTGTACTATTTTGTCCGTTGGCTGATTGAACACCAGACTAGATGAAGGACACGGGTTTGTGTTTCCTGTACTATTTTGTCCGTTGGTTGATTGAACACCAGACTAGATGAAGGACACGGGTTTGTGTTTCCTGTACTATTTTGTCCGTTGGCTGATTGAACACCAGACTAGATGAAGGACACGGGTTTGTGTTTCCTGTACTATTTTGTCCGTTGGTTGATTGAACACCCGACTAGATGAAGGACACGGGTTTGTGTTTCCTGTACTATTTTGTCCGTTGGTTGATTAAACACCAGACTAGATGAAGGACACGGGTTTGTGTTTCCTGTACTATTTTGTCCGTTGGCTGATTGAACACCAGACTAGATGAAGGACACGGGTTTGTGTTTCCTGTACTATTTTCCGTTGGCTGATTGAACACCAGACTACATGAAGGACACGGGTTTGTGTTTCCTGTACTATTTTGTCCGTTGGTTGATTGAACACCAGACTAGATGAAGGACACGGGTGTGTGTTTCCTGTACTATTTTGTCCGTTGGCTGATTGAACACCAGACTAGATGAAGGACACGGGGTGTGTTTCCTGTACTATTTTGTCCGTTGGTTGATTGAACACCCGACTAGATGAAGGACACGTGTGTGTGTTTCCTGTACTATTTTGTCCGTTGGCTGATTGAACACCAGACCAGATGAAGGACACGGGTTTGTGTTTCCTGTACTATTTTGTCCGTTGGCTGATTGAACACCAGACTAGATGAAGGACACGGGTTTGTGTTTCCTGTACTATTTTGTCCGTTGGTTGAGTGAACTGATCAACAGTGCAACCTCAGTGAGTGAACGCACGTGCTCGCGGATGGATCCTCACAGGGAGCAGTGAAGAACAGGCATCTTCACCAAAGACAGTGAGGGGAGACGGATTCCCAGAGCTTTTCCGACTGGAAGAATGTCCTCCAACTACAGAGCAGAGTCAGCAGCTCTGCTCCATGCTGCACGAGGATTCAGCAAGTCAAACAGCCCACCACCCAGGACTGCTTTCTTCACTGACTGCACATCTCTGAAACAACCCACCACCCAGGACTGCTTTCTTCACTGACTGCACATCTCTGAAACAACCCACCACCCAGGACTGCTTTCTTCACTGACTGCACATCTCTGAACAACCCACCACCCAGGACTGCTTTCTTCACTGACTGCACATCTCTGAAACAACCCACCACCCAGGACTGCTTTCTTCACTGACTGCACATCTCTGAAACAACCCACCACCCAGGACTGCTTTCTTCACTGACTGCACATCTCTGAAACAACCCACCACCCAGGACTGCTTTCTTCACTGACTGCACATCTCTGAAACAACCCACCACCCAGGACTGCTTTCTTCACTGACTGCACATCTCTGAAACAACCCACCACCCAGGACTGCTTTCTTCACTGACTGCAGATCTCTGCTGAAGGGCCTTCAGAGCAACAGAAGCGAACAGCAGTTGAAAAACATCAAAAACAGCCCTCCATGATCTTTCATGACGATCCACCATTGTAATCAGTAGATTCCACCCCACTGTGGGATCTCTGGGAATGAGAAGGCTGACGCCCTGTCCAAGGCAGGCAGCAATATGGAGCAGTTCAGCCACCCGGTGACCTACAGAGAGGTCAAAACTACCATACACAATCAATACCAGCATCATCAGAAGAGAAAGCTGGATGCAGACAGTCGTGCTGATCCAGTCCATCAGCTCCAGAGATACAAGCAAACAATCCTCTTCAGACTGAGAACTGGCCACTGCCGACTGCTGAGCCGAATTGAGATCACCCACACAGACGAATGTTCGTGGGGCACTGGATCCTACACCTAAGAACATATCTGCCAACACTGTCCAGCCCATGATGTTCTACGGCGTAAAACCTGGCCAGAGGGTGCAGAACTGCAGATGCAGCTTTGGGGCAGCCGTCATGACCTCGAGAAGACTGTGGGATTCATCGTGGCGATAGGATTACAAATCTCACGAACAAAAAATCACCTGCTGAAGAAGAAGTAAAGAAAAACCGATCAACAATAGATCTTGATACGTTGAAGTGACGTATTTAAAAATCGATTCTGTACCTAACCCTTGGGCTGGTATCTTTAAAGTCTGACCAATTTACCGAGGCACTTACAACACTAACCTTCATTCTTTAAAGTCTGACCAATTTACCGAGGCACTTACAACACTGACCTTCATTCTTGTCTAAGTTCTTCGTGCTCTGCAGGTACTCATACGAACTTTCAGGATTAAAATAAAAAAAATCAAAATTCTAAGGAAATAATACACCTATTCTCTTAATCCACTCACTCTCCGTGGACGGCCCTCTGGTACAAATTCAACGTACATCTCTTGAGAATTATATTCAGAAATTGTTAGCAAACTGTACAGAGCTGGCAGCAAATCTGTCTCAGAACCTTAGCAACCGGCTCAAATTAACTGGAACTGATAGATCTAGTTGCAAAGTGAGGCGACTGCAGGCGCGGAAATCTAAACGAATTTTTTTTTTTTGCGAAACCCCCGCCCCAAAAGCGTTAATAAACCAATCACATTACAAAACACGACGCGTTTTGACCTCCTAGGTCTTCTTCAGGCAAGATAATCAGCACTCAGAACAACGAAAATGAACGAGCAATCGCTTATCTTCATCCAAACACGACGCGTTTCGACCTCTCAGGTCTTCTTCAGGCAAGATACACAGCACTCAGGACAACGAAAATGGACAAGCAATAAACTTATCTTCATCCAATTCGGATTTAGTGGGGGTTCTACGTCGCAGAATTAACCAGAATTGTGCACTTCGTGCAACAAGCACAATACTTTAGTATATTGTTCTTTATAATGTTATAAGTGATTTCAGATTTGAAGCCACTTCAAAATCTTTTTTTATTTTGAGAAATAAATAAAAAAGATGAGCCAAAATTGCAGACGATTTTCTAGCGCGAGGTGCCCGCAGTGAATATTATCAAGCAAAATGAATGTAAGCTAAAATTATTTTCTAATGATAACATGTTGGATAATAAATCGTGTATGAAAATACATACGTTTATCCAAAAATTTGCTGGCCTTATTTTGTTTCCTTAATTTTCTATAACTTCGTAGACTCGCAGCGGGAAAATCAAAATGGCCGCTTCCGATGGCGTGTTCGTAATTTGCCAGTGAAAACTTAGTCTTTCGCGGTGAATTATGGATTTACAGCTCTTCAGATAGTCTTGAAATGTCATTCTATCATTTTAGTTGTTTTCTGAAGCGTACTAATACCATCATTTACCTTACTCTTTAAATAAGTTGCCTATTGTGTGTGTGTGTGGTGTTCACAGTGTTTTTCCTACACTTCGGTGTAGCGCGAGCGTGTGTGTACGTGTGCGTGCCAGCGCTCACACTTTCGTGTGTGCGCGCGCGTGTGTGTGTGTAATGGGAAAAAGGAAAATTCAGTGCCCAATCCCATTTCACCTCGAGGAAAAAGAGAGGCAGATAGAGGGAAAAGATGAGCAGAAGCAGAGATGGAGTAAAAGAGAGAGTGGCAGATGAGTCTTGTGTTTGGAAGGGGGCGCTTCAGAGTGTGTAAAAGAAATAGAAAGAGTGGTAGATGAGGAGTCTTATTCTTGGCAGGGGGCACTTGAGGGTTGGTATGAGGGGGAAGTATATATATATATATATAGTTGCAATGACTGCAAGAAATATTGAATTATAAACAAAGCTTGCTCTTATGTCTTAGATTGAAGAAACAGGGGGAGATACGCATTCATATCTGCAGTGGCAGATGATTCTGCCTAACTAACAGTATGCTTGAGTGGGTGAATGGGGAAAAAATAAAATAAATGTTTCTCAAAATGAGCCTTCAGCAAGCTTATATTTGATATTTCATATAAGCTTGCTGAAGGCTCATTTTGAGAAGCATTTATTTTATTTTTTCCCATTCACCCACTCAAGCACATACTTGATAAGTCTGCCTACCTGACTTGTGATGGTAGTCGTCTTGGTCCTAGTTGCCTCTCCGCTCCCTGGATTGTCTGCGTACTCGGCACTCGACGGTTGGCCCCCCAAAAGCCCCGGATGCCGGAAGTCTCGTGTATTGTGGTCGTTGATGTGGGCGTTACCCGATATGGTAATCGAGCTTGACTACGAGTCCGTACTTATCATCTCCCCTTCGTTCAAACTGAGTACTGGGTTATCTAGTCTAGCTGAAGCTGCTTTTCCATAATAAAAGTTCTGCACTGATGTCTTTCATGAGCTTAAAGATTCTGCCTGAGTGCCATGATAACATAATTTCAATGAATCACATAAAATGTTCTGCAACCAAATGTCCCTCCTACAAAACAATAAGGCTTGTGACTGTTGTCACTAATTGTTCAGCAAGGTTTTCTCACTACCTGTGAGTATCTTGAGCTCTCACTACTTGTGAGCCTTTCCCATCTTCTATTTACATTTGGAGTGGTACTCCTAAAATGTTCTGTAACCAAATGAGTACCACTCCTGTCTTCCTGGTATTCTTTATAAATTGAGCTTCTCCACCGGTTTTCTTACCCGGGTGGATCTTCTCAATGTTGGAGGAGAATGATCATTCTGAGTCGAGTCTTCTCTATGTCCCTCCAACATATGGAGTTCTGGTTGATTTGGAAGCGTGGCTGTCTCTTCTGCTGATACCATCATCCTCTGATCTGGATTGTGGGCCCTTTCTTCTGTGCTTGTCACTGTTGCTTCCTTTTCTGACATGCTTTGGTTAAGAGTTGGGTTCTGGTTTGTCATTTCTAATGGTGCTTCCGGCGTGGATAAGAAGTTTTCCTGGTTTTGTTCGGTTGCGTGTCGTTCTCTTTCAGCAATGTCTTTTCTGTTTTCCAGCACTGTGTTTGCTAGTTTGAAATGGCTGGCATCTCTGTGGATCTCTTTATTGTCGTAAATCCTCCTGGCTCTTATGCTGGATCCGCTGATCTGGACAACCACATAGAATGATGGTTCATACGCTGTTGTTAGTTTGGTTTGCTTCATCTGTCTTACCAGAACATGATCTCCGATGATGAAGTGTCGTTCGGTGGCATTGGTGTCTGCGTGTTTCTTCATTTTCAGCTTGTACTGGAGATCCTTGTCAGCAATGTCGCTCTTGTCATTCTGTTTTTCTTCTAGTCTTCTGGCGATACTGTTGTCGTCATCCACTTTTGTCCTCACCTCTCTGTTCATCAAGGCCCTATAAGGACTTGTCTGTGTTGCTGGGTGTGCTGTCGACCTGTAACCCATTAACATTTTCTGGATTGCAATTTCTGAGTTCTCCTTTGTTAAGTGTGCAATCTGCTCAGTTTTATTCAGGTTTCTCATGAAGCTTTCAGCCTCTCCATTTGCTCTCGGGTGTGCAGGTGTTACTCTATGGTGTTTTATTCCCAATTCTTCCGTGATCGTTGGAACTCTGCTGAATTGAATGGAGGTCCATTATCCGTCTCAATTCTCTTGGGTATGCCATGGTTTGCCATTATCTTCCACAGTGGTTTGATGATTGATTTGCATGACGTTGAGTATACGCGTTCTACTTCCGCATATCTGGTTCTTTTATCTATTACGACCAAGTTGTAATGACCGTCTGCATATGGTCCGCCAAAGTCCATGGAAAGTGTGTGCCATGGTTGCTCTGGAATTGGGTTCACCTTGACTGGTTCTGGTCTTGTCTGCTTTGTGGTGACTTGGCACTCGAAACATTCGCCTACAGTGCTTTCTATCATCTGATTCATTTTTGGGAACCAATACTTCTCCCGCATCATTTGCTTCATCTTGGTCATTCCCAGGTGTCCTAAGCTGTGTCCCGATTGAATGACTTTCTTCTGCAATCCTCTTGGAATCACAATCTGTGATAGTCTGAAAATCAATCCTTCTGCCATGAAAAGGTCATCTTTGATTGATAAGAAAGGTTGTATGTCTGGATCTCTTCTATGGATCTCCCAGTCACCTTTGAAGATGCGTTCTTTCACCTTCTGCAGTTGTTCATCTTTGAGAGTTTCTGATTTGATCTTGTCCACCACGATTGTGTCTGACTGGATGATTGTCTTGATAGCTGCTTCTGCTGAATCTGTCTCTTCGCTATCTGTTGTCCTTGGTAGTGGATGTCTGGATAAGAAATCCAAGGGATCTGCTGCGTCTTTGCCTGGCTCATAAACTATGTCATAGTCTACGTCTTGTAAGCTCATAACCCACTTCTCTATTCTTGGCGGTAGCTTTGCGGTCGGCTTGCTGAACAAAGAATTAGTGGTTTGTGGGATGTGATGATCTTGAATCTCGGTGCTCCCAGCAAGTAAATCCCAATCTGTTCTTTGCCCATGCGACTGCCAAAGCGTCCTTTTCTGTTTGGCTGTATCTTGTCTCGGTGTATGTGAGTGATCTGCTGATGAAATGGACTGGTTGTACTCCCATTTCTGTCTCCTGGAACAGTCCCGCTGATAAACCTTCATGGAAGCTAGCTTCACATCTCAAGATGATAGGTCTTCTGGGATCAAAGAACGCCATTGTACTGTCATTTGTTAAGCTCTTCTTCAATCTTCTGAATGCTTTCCTCTTGTTCTTTTCCCCAGTGGAAGGTTGTGTCTTTGTGTGTCAGTTTCCTCAGTGGCTCTGTCAACACTGCATATCTTGGAATGAACTTTGATAGGTACCCTGTCATTCCCAAAAAGCTTCGCACGGCCTCTTGCTCTCTGGTGCTGTGCATTCTTTGACTGCTCTAACTTTCTCTGGAGAGGGTTTGATGCCATCATTCGTGAATCTGTATCCAAAGAAATCTAATTCTTTGACTCCGAAGAGACATTTTTGTTGGTTGAACGTCACCCCCGTATTCGGCTGCTCTCTGCAATACCTGTTCGAGCGTTCTGTCATGTTCTTCTGCAGTTCTTCCGCCGATGAGGATGTCATCTCTCTGGTTCAGGCAGTGAGGAATATCCCCAAATATCTTGAAGACTGCTTCATCGAATCGTCTTGTGACGACTTGGCTCCGAAGATTAGTCTTTTGGGTCTTATGTTCCCCCAGGGTGTGCTGAATGTTGCAATAGCTCTTGAATCTTCATGCAGTTCCAGTTGGTTTATACCCTTGGTTCATATCCAACTTGGAAAAGATCTTGCAATCATGAAATTTGTGTGTGAAGTCCTCCACAATCGGGGCTGGTGCTACCCTGTACCTTTCCATGCTGCTGTTTGGAATCCGAAGGTCCACACTTGCTCTGATCATGTGTGCCCCTATCTTCTTCTCTGTGGTATTCTTGTGTTTTGGCTTCAGCTGGACCACCAGTGGTGAGCACCAGGTGATTGGCTCATCCTCTGGGACTCTCTCGAATAGATCCTCTTTTATACATGTGTCCAGCCATTCCTTCAGTGGTTCTTGTAGGTAATAGGGAACAGTTCTTGGCTTCTGGGCTACTGGTACAGTGTTTTCTTTCATGTGGAACTTAGCTTGGACCCCTTTGATCTTGCCTACTCCTTGAAACACTGTCTTGTGATTTTCTAGTAAATCAGTTCTAGAGATGTGTGTCTTTTTGATTCTGTGCTCATTAGGTTCCTTTAATGAACCATCTGGTCTAATTTCTAACATGCCTAGCTTCTCTAGCGTCTCTTTGCTTAAGAGAGGAGGTGAATGAATGTTTTCATCAATGACTATGAATCTTACTTCTGCTCCTCTGGTAGCATTTCTGACTGTGGCTGTAAATTCACCCTTTACAGGTAAATTACTTGACAGTGTCTTCAATGTCACTGGTGTCTCCTTCAGCTTCACCTTGCATTCTGATCTGTTCTCTAAGGCTTTAAAACTGATGTTTGTCCATGATGTTTACGTCAGCTCCGCTATCAGGTTCAGCTCTCATGAAAACATTGTTGACTTGAACCTCAACTGTTTTGTCTTCATATGTCTTCTTGACTTGCTTTACAGGTTTCAGGTAAACGAATTCTTCATCTGATGAAATGTTGCTTTTGTTACCATCTTCTGAGCTGGAATCTGATTGAGAATAGGTTTCTGTTCTTTTTACATGTCTGTTCTTGAACTCTGCTGACCTGCATACTGCTGCAAAGTGGTGTAACTTGTTACATTTCTTACATCTCTTGCCGTATGCTGGGCATCCTTCACCTGGTTTGTGTGAATCTCTCTGTCCACAGTAACCGCATGGTGTCTGTAAAGCTTTCTTGCTGCTTTTGTGTCTTTCTTGTTCGAAGGGCTTAAATTTAGGTCTATCTCTTATTTTTGATCTCTGCTCTCTTCTCTCTACTTTTGCGACTGACTGTCTTTCCATGTCTTCCAGTTGTAATGTGGTTTCCCTCATCTTGAGCTGCTTCTAATAAGAACTTGGTAAGGTTCATCTTCTTTGAGATTGCTTTTTTTATGAGGTGCTTATTCCTCGTGGTTTGGATTAAATGTTCCAGAACCCTATCATCTTCTGTGTCTCCAAATTCACACTCTTTAGCTTTCTCTCTGAGTCTTGTAGAGTATGAATTAATTGATTCTCCCGAGTTCTGTCTCATCTTCAAGAACTGGTATCTTGCATGCTGTTTATTCTGTTTTGGCTTGAAGTGGTTGTTCAATTCTCCCTCAGCTGGGTGTATGTATCAGCCCCTTCAGCAACTTCTACATTTGGTAAGCTTTTTGCTAAGCGGACAACCTCTGTGCCTCCGTAGATCAACAAAGCATCACTTTTGTCTGCTACTTCTGTAATCTTGAAATATCTGAACTCTCTCTCTATTTCCTCTAGCCAATCTTCCCATGCTTTAGCTGTATGCAGAGGATTGTCAGGGATGACAAAAGGTCTTGCTCTGAGGTGTCGGTTTGATGCCTCTGCCATGACGATATAGAAACTCTAAATCTAGAAAAGTAACTGAGTTTTCTCTATGCTGATTGACAGAATCTCCAGATCTAGTGTACTGATAACTGCTTGTTATTCCTACCACCGTTTATCTTGAATCTGTAAAAACCCAGCAAGGTCACGAAAACCAGTAACGTAATCAAAATCTAGATCTAGAATCCATTGATTTTCCAACGTCACGCACCAAATCGTCTGCTAACATTGATTCATTGCAGCTTACTAACCCAGCACTCTAGGGATCGATATTCTTTGTTCATCCTCGTCGCCATTGATAAGTCTGCCTACCTGACTTGTGATGGTAGTCGTCTTGGTCCTAGTCGCTGTCTTAGTTGCCTCTCCGCTCCCTGGATTGTCTGCGTACTCGGCACTCGACGGTTGGCCCCCCAAAAGCCCCGGATGCCGGAAGTCTCGTGTATTGTGGTCGTTGATGTGGGCGTTACCCGATATGGTAATCGAGCTTGACTACGAGTCCGTACTTATCAATACTGTTAGGCAAATCATCTGCCACTGCAGATATGAATGCGTATCTCCCCCTGTTTCTTCAATCTAAGACATAAGAGCAAGCTTTGTTTATATTATATTATATATATATAATATATAATATATATATATATATATATATATATATATAATATATATATAGACAGATAGATAGATGATGTTCACATGTGTATGTGTCTATGAGTATGCATACCTGGACGGTGGAGATGGTGTTCGGGGTATATAATATATATTATCCTCTACATGTGATATTATAGATATGCTATATATGTACATGGGGTGTGCATAAGATTAAGGTGGGATGGGAAATTGGGGGAGGGGTATAGAGAGAAAGGGGTGGAGGAGAGGTCGTGGGAAAGGAAAAGAGCTGGAATGTTAAAACTAATCCATCATTCAACAATCATTTTCCTTTTTCCACCCCCAGCCGGCATTATCTCACCAATCCAACCACATTATCTCACTTACGACAATGATCATCATATTGTAGTACTGTTGATCTCACTTATGATAATGATCATCATCCATCAGTCATAGATCATTTCCTCTATTCTCCCAACTGGCATTAACATACTAAGGCCAGTACACAATTCCACTTTTATAAATGACCATCATCCCACACTACTGTGAATCACACTTACACCATGACAATAATCATCATCCATCAATCATTGTTTACCTCCTTCATTCCACCAACCGGCATTATTACACCAATGCCACAACATTATCCAACTTATATAACAATGATCATCATCCTACAGTACTGCTGATCTCGAATGATACATGATCATCAGTCATCGACCCCTACCCCCACCCCCATCCACCTTCTTCCTGAACCAGCAGTATTATACTAATGCCACCACATTATTTCCCTTATCACAATGACCATCATCCTACAGTATCTCACTTATGACAATGATCATCACCCACCAGTCATTGATATCTTCCTTTATTCCCCCAACTGGCACTGTTGTACCAATGCTACATTATTCCACCAACATGACAATGACCCTCACCCTATAGTACTACTGATTCCAAATGTTCACCATCCATCAGTCACTGGAAATACTGTCATCGAGTGATCACCTTCATACTGCAATATATTTATGGCAATGAGGAAGCTGACCATTTGGCAAAGGAAGGAGAACAGCAACCCCAACTAGAACAGAAAGTCTCCTTTCAAAAAAATCGAAAGTATTATCAAGGAGAACCAAAAACCAAAAAGGCAGATGGCTTGAGCAGCACCCTACTTCAACAAGAGGGATGGACACTACCAGATGCCCATATAAGACCTTTGTGAGACTGAGCACAGGGCACTCCAGACTGAGACATCATATGTCCACTATATTCCACAATGGCAGGTCTTCAAATCATCCATGCAGTACAGCCCAACACACCTGCCAACACACCAATGAAGGGAAAGCCCTATTGACCACTGGAGGGCCTTCGCCATACAGCAGCCTTCGCCAATACCTCCAGGGTTCCTCCCTAAGTGAACAAGGAAGAAGACCATCCTACTGTCCTGTTGATCTCTAATGATTATCACCCATCAGTCATTGATCCCCCCCCCCCCCCTCCCCAAGAATGATTATCATCCTGTAGCACTGTTGTTATCAAATGGTCATCACCTAATACGCTTTGTTATCATTATTTATATATTTATTCAAAAACCCCTTGTGTGTGTGGTGTGTGTGTGTGTGTGTGTGTGTGTGTGTGTGTGTGTGTGTGTGTGTGTACTGTGTGTGTGTGTGTGGATGTGTGTTTGTACATAATATATAGATACACAATGTATACACACATATTGTGTGTGTGTGTGTTGTGTGTGTGTGTGTGTGTGTGTGTGTGTGTGTGTGTGTGTGATAGTGTTGATTTCACCTATGACAACGGTCACTATTCATCAGTCATTGATCATTTCCAATTTTCTGCTCAGTTGGAATTATCATACCAATGCTATCATGTTATTTCACTCATGACAATGATCACATCCCAGCATTGTTTATCCCACTTATGACAATGATGATCATCATTAAAAAAAAAAAAATTAAAATATTATATATATATATAGTGTGTATGTGTGTGTGTGTGTGTGTGTGTGTGTGGGTGTGTGTGTGTGTTGTGTGAGAGAGAGAGAGAGAGAGAGAGAGAGAGAGAGAGAGAGAATGGGTGTATGTGTGTGAAAACTCCCCACAATTAGTCTCATTATGGCCATAATTCACCCATAATACCCTCCTCTCTCATCCCCCCTCCCCACCCTACCCCCACCCCCTTTCTTTTCCCCCAACAACACTATTTGCATGAATTTCTCACCCCCCACACACCCCCATGCATACATTTGTGAGGGAGGAGAGATATGAACTCTTTCTCTCTCCCCCTCCCCCATTACCCTCTTCCACGCCCCCTCCATATTCTGCTTTCCCCCCCCTTCCCACCCACCCCCTTCTCCCGAACGATATCTTGCCACCCATTGATCATTTCCATTCTCTTCCAGTCATTACCCACACCCCCACATAACTACTATCTTCACCATCACCACCCATTAACATTGTTCATTTACTTATTTATTCATTTATATCTTTTATATTCTTTATTTACTTATTTCATCTTATTTCATTTATTTATTCATTCATTTACTTATTATTATGATTTTTTATTCATTTAATTTCTTTAAAAACTTATTTGGTGTTATGGGTGAAAATGAATGAATGTACAGCATACGGCTCCCCTTTTTGCTGGCGGCCATCTTGGAAATTGCTGAAATATACAAATTTTCCTCTTTTTTTTAAAAAAAACAGACCTGTATATGGTTATGTTCAGGGCATGGAATTGTGTTTCTCAGCCAGATTTGGTGTTTGTAGCGTTAAATGAACAATTATGCAACATATATTCCAATTTTTTGCGTCGGCCATTTAAAAAATGCCAAAAAAACCACGTTTCTACAAATTTTTCATGGTGGCTCTAAATCAGGTTTTGATCAGGACATAAAACTGGCCATCTCTGCCAAATTTGGTGCTTGTTGCATGAAGTGCATGATTTTTCGACATAGAACCCCGCTAATTGGATGAACTGATTGCTCATTCATCTTCGTTGTCCTGTGTGTTGTGTACCTCGCCTGAAGAAGACTTAAGAGGTCGAAACGCGTCGTGTTTTGTCTTGTGATTCGTTTGTCAACATTTTTGGGGGCGGAGCTTTAGCAATATTTTTTTTTCAAATTTGGGAATTTTATAGCTTATGAGAGTCGAATACATCTCATTAAAAGTCGAGACCACAAAGGTAACTTTGTTCGCACATAATAGACAGGCAAGTACTTTCTTCGCCTAATCTCTCTCTCTCTCTCTCTCTCTCTCTCTCTCTCTCTTCTCTCTCTCTCTCTCTCTCTCTCTCTCCACACTCACACACACACACATACACACACACACACATATATATATACATAATATATATATATATATAATATATATATATATATATATATAATATACATAATATATATATATATATATATATATATATATAATATAATATATATATATATACTAAAACCGCCAAACACTTTGTGAGCGTGCTACAGAGTCGTTGGCTCCAGTAGATTCTTATTGGTGGTTATAGGGAGGAGTAGGACTCAGTTTGAGCGTCGTCTGCCTTGTAAGAATCAGGAATCTGATCAATGCTTCCCTTCACACAGCCAAAAATGTCACGTTGAACCCTCCACAAGGTAGTGTTCTCGGACCGACCTTGTTCATATACTTTATTATTTATAAATGATATGCCTGAGGAGGTAGATTGTAAAGTAAAAATCTTTGCAGACGACACCAAGGCTTACTCTGCCATCCGAAATATTGAAGATAGAACAATTGTGTATACACAATCTAGTGAAATGGACAAATACTTGGCTATTGCAGTTTAATAGCGAGAAATGCAAAGTTCTGCACCTTGGAAAGAATAATCCACATTATCAGTACACAATACTGGAAAATGGGGTTAATAGAACACTGGAAAGTACTATTGCTGAGAAGGATTTAGGTGTCACCGTGGACCCAGATTTGAACTTTGAGACTCATATAAACAACATTGTGAAAAAAGGTAATCAAATGGCTGGTCTTCTTGTGAGGACTATTACAAATAAATCTCCTGAAATTATGATTCCATTGTTCAAAGCTCTAGTTAGACCAATTATTGAATATGGAAACTCAGTATGGTGCCCCTATCTTAAAAAAACATATAAATATGATTGAAGGTGTTCAACGAAGATTTACCAAGTGTATAACTAGAACGAGTACTCGTGATCTTAGTTATGAGGAGCGCCTAACTCTGTTTAGGTTGCCTAGCCTAGAATTCAGAAGACTAAGAGGTGATCTCATTGAAGTATACAAAATTATGAACAATATTTATGATCCTTGCACCACCTCTTCCTTGTTCACTATGGCTAACTATGAAAAGACTCGAGGACATAACTTCAAAATAACCAAAACTAATTTTGCAACTAACCAGTTTCGCAAATTTTTTACTAACCGTATCATTAATCTGTGGAATAACCTTTCCGATGACACTATCAATGCACCATCAGTAAACGCATTTAAAAATCAAATTGACAAAAAGTTTAAAGACCAGGTATTTTCCACTGAGTTGGATCTTTATTAAGATGATGATAAATGTAGTATACACTATGCCTGACTTAAGCCATTGGGACTTTCACGAGAAAGTGATCCAAAAGCACATAAATGGATACTGATTATGAGGGCAAAAGGCTATTAGCCTATAGCCATACATTTCTGTGATTCTGTGATTCCATGTTTGTCTCTGTATCTGTCTGGCTGTCCGTCTATCTGTCAGCAAGATAACACACAAACTGCTGTACCGATTGTCACCAAACTTAGCGTGAAGAAAGAACGTGACCCCAGAACGAATCCGTAGAATTGTGGAGCGGATGCGTTACGCGGATCCGAATCCAGGGCGGATTTAGGATCCACCCAATCACGGCAGAGGGCTGCGTTTTTCCAAGCACCCATTCACATTGCCTATCTTTGAAATGAAAATTGTAGTAGAAGAAGAAAAAGAAAAGAAAAACATAGGAAGTACAAAACGCATGCTTAAACACACACACACACACACACACACACACACAGAGGCACATGCGCGCGCGTTCAGCACATTTCTCTCTCTCTCTCTCTCTCTATCTCTCTCTCTCTCTCTCACACACACACACACACACACACACACACACACACATGCGTGCACGCGCATGTCGCTTGCATACGCACACGCACATTTTCCAACTATAGCATACAGTTCAAAAGAACAACAAAGAAATATCCTTACCATTATTTCTTCCTTGTTAGACTGAAAGTCCACTCGCGTACTTGACAACTCGAGTTGGGAACCTGTGAAGTCTTCTGTTTGGCTACTTCAACTCGGTGAGTACACACTCCATGAGAACACAGCGAGTGGGAGAATCCCAGACACGCCAGAGGAGGGGAGGGAGACGCTTTCGTGTCGCTGACTGCTGACAATACTGTCAGGTGAAGCTCCGGGCACAGTAAACCCGGGCAGGCAGTGACCCGTGACCTGAACCACTGTGTTTGTGGGCCCCTGCAAACGTATCAAGTTTCGGGAAAAAGACGGGCTGTAAGCAACACACTGTGAGCAACACACTTTCAAGCCTTGGCCGACCCTGTCCGCTCCATTGCCAATGGATAGTTTTTGACAGACGGGAACAGTGGTCTGTTCGAGTTATCTTTTCCTTACTGATATTGCTCGCAATTGGCCAATCAAAACCGCTTTTCCCGGTGTAACGATCCGTTTTAACTCCCCTCCACTTTTTAACTCCCCGAGAGTTAGAATTAGCATGTGCCAATTTTAACTCCCTGAGAGTTAAAACAAACCACATCAGAATGACCCCCCCCCCCCCCCGCCCCCTGTTTTAGATTCCCCCCCCCCTCCAAAAAAAAAAAAAAAAAAAAATTCAGTTTTATGTGTTAGTCATGATTTGAGAAATAAACATTTAATTAATATACACCCCTCCCTCCCCCTCTCTTTGTCTGTCTGTCAGTCTCCCTCTCCCCCCCCCCCCCCCCCCCCCCCAACTTTCTTTCAGTCTCTCGCTCACTCTGTCACTCTCCTTGATTGTCTGTCTGCCTTTTTGCTGTCTGTTTGTCTCTCTTAATCTCTCCTCTCTCCTCTCTTTGCTTGTCTCTCTATTTGTTTATCTATCTCAGTGTCTCCGTCTCTAGTGTCTCCCCCCACTCCCCTCTCTCTGTCTGTCTGTCTGTCTGTTTTTCTTTCTTTCTTTAACCCCCCCTTCTCTCTCTCTCCTTCTCTCTCTCTCTCCTCTCTCTCTCTCTCTCTCTCTCCTTCTCTCGCTCCATTTTTCTCTCTCTCTGCATGCTTCTAGTCAGCTTTGTTTACTATTATTAGTGTTTATTCAAAGACAGATTGGATTAATAGGCTTTACGTTAGCCTAAGATCTTCATCCTTGGAAGTAAAGTTTTTAAGTGTCATGTGTCAAGTGTCTCTCTGCAGTGTATGTGTGTGTGTGTGGGGGGGGGGGCAGTCCTGGCATAAGGCCAGAATGAACTCCCCCCCCCCCCCCTTTCTATTTTTTTAACTCCCCGGGAGTCAATCTGGATAAACATCGAAAGTCACTACCCGGGAGTTATCTCAGGCAC
>CM031621.1:66720450-66752950 GCA_018398815.1 Conus ventricosus
GCCGGTGCCTGAGCTTCGGGGGGGGGGGGGGGGGGGGTCGGGCTGTAGCTGTGGACGGGGTGGCGGAATGAACGGCGAGGGTGCAATGCCACGGAAGTCGCACAGAAGATGGTACAGCCAAAAAATAAATAAATAAAAGATAACAATGATAAAATAATAAAGAAAAGAAACAGAAAAAAACTCCAAGCCAAAACCAAACCTAACAAGCAAACAAAAAAATGAAATGAAAAAAAAAGAAACCAACAAAAAAAAAAACGGCTTTCCGAGGGCTTGTCGACAAGCCATTTTAGTAATGGCATGATTGTCAACGTGCGACAGATATTGCTTGCAGATGGCATGTTGCCCACCATAGCATATCTGCATCCATGCACAACAGATCTTGGACAGATGTGGGAGATGGTTGGGCGAGTGTGTGTGTGTGTGTGTGTGTGTGTGAAAGAGCAAGAGATAAAAGGAGATTTCAGTAGAGAGGGATTTCTCCCTCGGTGTTAACATTCGTTCTGACTCCATCCGCCCCCCCCCCACCCCCCACCCCCCACCCACACACACACAAAGTCCTTCGAATGAGACTGAAAAGCGGGGTTCTGTGTGTGAACGCACGCATAACATCTTGCACACACGTGAAATCCCATCACCAAGTTTCGAAAGAGAAGGCCAATTTTGGCCGTTATCATGACTGACACGTATGCACATTGGGGGCACCGAAAAGTTGAAGGATGGACGAAAAACGGAGTGACTTATAATCGACTGAATGACAAGGGAAACTGCAGAATGATGCGCCTAGCAGGCAGCTCTTCATAGTTATGACTTGGCAAAGATTTGGACTTAAGGGGGGGGGGGGGGGGGGGGCGCAGACACAACCCCCCATGTCTCCCTGATGAGTTCCGACCCAGCGGACGAAAGGCCTCGGAGCAGGCAATATAAATATATCTGCTTTCAAAAGGTATTGCGATGGTTCCCTTATGCAGCTGGTGAAGAGTTTTCATATCTGTAATATATTTCTTTAATTTCATGTTCCCAGTTTCTCCGTCTTTAAACTTCCCCCCCCCCCCCTCCTTAAGTCCAAATCTTTGCCAAGTCATTACTATGAAGACAGTTGAGTTGTTGGCCTGCGCTTGTTTTTTCCACCACTATTAGATTGTTTGTCTATGTATTTGTCTGTCTTTATTCAAGTATAAAAGGCTGTGCCAGTCTTGAATAAATGTTACTCTGTGTTAGGTTTTCTTATGGGAGCAAAAGTTACCCCACTTGTTTATTGTTTACTGTTCCCTACCTCATTTCATTTCCAATAACGATAAAGAAAAAAATAATGATGGCAACAACAATAATAATAATAATAATAATAACAATAGCAATAATGATAATAATGATCATAATAAAGAAAAAAATAATGATAACAACAACAATATTAATAGAAATAATGGTAATAATGATAAGAAAATAATGATACTGATGATAGTAATAATAACGATAATAACAATAGCAATAATATAGATTAGAAAAAAAATTGTAACAAGAAGAAGAAAAAAGGAGAAGAGTAATAATACTAATACTAATAACAAAATAATATATAATAATAATAATAATAATAATGTAAGCAAGGGAGATGATTTGGTGACTGCATAGCATATCTGTATCACTGCGCAAAGAATCCTTCACAGGTCAGGCGGATGGCTGGTGAGTGCATGAGTCATTTTGTCTCCGTGGACCAAAGATCTAGCGCTAGCGTGTGTGGGCCTCTTACGCTAACAGCTGACCCTAAGCTAACATCAACGCACACTCCTTGCCGATGTCGCCTTCTCCTTCTTTCCCACAGCTAACATCAACGCACACTCCCTTGCCGATGTCGCCTTCTCCTTCTTTCCCACAGCCGCCCGCAGGGCACGTCTTGTCCGCCACACAGCCAGGTCCGGCCAGCGCGCGCCTTCAGCAACATTCCCACGCACGGGACGGTGGTGTTAACTGTACTTTACCAGCATGCTCTCTCTCTCTCTCTCTCTCTCTCCTCTCTTCCTCTCTCTCTCCCTCTCTCTCTCTCTTCTCTCTCTCTCCCTCTCTCGCTCTCTCTCTCTCCCTCTCTCTCTCTCTCTTCCCCCTCACCCCCTCTCTCTCTCTCTCTCTCTCTCTTCTCTCTCTCTCTCTCTCTCATAGTGACCAGGGATAGTGCGGACAGAGGCAGCAACCCGCACGCATCTCTCTGAACGCACGAAAAGCAGACACTATACTTTGTGCTATGCATTCATTTATCAGGTGCGGGGAAGGGTGTATTACCGTGTTTGATTACAGAAGTGGTGTTTTCTTTTAAGATATCTTTTTTTTTGCAGTGGATTCTGTACTCGGTGCATTAGTTACAGTGCACATGTTTGTGAGGAATGGACAAGAGTGTCGGACATACAGCAAAATGCTCTATTTTGGACAGCTGTAAGGATACGGTTCTACTGCGAGCGTAGGAGACCCACAGGCGTGAGAAATGGTTGGAGGACTGTAGGATGCGTCTGTGTCATCGCGCAAGAGATCTTGAACAGGTGGTTTTGCTTGTTTGTTAGTATGTTTGTTTTTGTTTTGGTGGCTGGACAGTTTCAGCTTCATCAAGGAGGCGTCACTGCGTCCGGACTAGTCCATATACGCTACACCACATCCGCTAAGTTTTGAGACCACACTACGCATGATTTGAAGCTGATGGATGAATGAATTAACAACAAAGATGAGACAATTATTGAAGAAGAGGGTCTCGTGGCCACGACTCAGTGGATGTCTGACCTACGCATTAGCCCAACGCGCTGGTCAGACCTTGAGTGTCAGACCTTGAGTGCCTACCTACCATTTGTGCGTGTGTGTGTGTGTGTGTGTGTGTGTGTGTGTGTGTGTGTGTGTGTGTGTGTGTGTGAATGTTTAGAAGATGACATCCACACACAGGTCTGTGGACTCTCTAATTAACTCGCTGGCATTACCCCACTGATAAACACACACACACACACACACACACACACACACACACACACACACACACACACACACACACGCACACAACACACACACACAGACACACACTCACTCACTCTCTCCCGCATACACTCACACACTAACGCTTGCACACTCATGATGTCCATGGACACTCTAATTAACATGCTGGCATCACCCCACTGATGAAACACACACCAGCGCACACACGTCTACAGTATACGCTGGGGACCCTGAGAGATTCAAAGTCTTATCTCAGTTGACATGTGTTTCATCTTTGTGTCTGTTATTGGAAAGGCCCAGTATGAGTTTGCCCCAATCTCTAGGAGTCTTTGCAACGTTGGCCTTGAGGATATTCCAATGTTTGTTTCGAGGGTGATGTTTCTTGCTCTTTCCTTAAGTCTGGACGTGCGGTCACTTCCTCTCTTGATGTTCAGATCTGAAAGATGGTCTATGGTGTAGTGGCTTTGCTCTTGTTTGCTTAAGTGATTCTTCAGATTTCTTATCACATCAGATCGGCCAGGCAGTAATACAGTTCTTATTGTTGCCTTGCCAGCCGATGTGTCGGCTCTCTCGTTTCCTTTTACTCCAGCATATCCAGGGCAGTACATCCATATGAGTCTCTCCAATGGAAGGCTGTACATTCCAAGCAGGCTTTCCCATGCGGGCTGGATAACTGCATGACAAATCCATGTCAATGCGCAAAAAAAAGAAGAAATCTTGAACAGGTGTGGGACGGGGCTGGGTGAATTATCGGCATCATTTTGTTAATGTGTAGGGGATTTGTACATGTGTGCAGGAGTGGCCGTGTGATAGATAGAATGGCATGTACGTGTAGGTACGTACGTACGCAGAACAGCTCTTTCAGACGCGGGATAGGGTTGGGTAACCAGGCCATGTCTGTTTCACTGCGCCAGAAATGTTCCACACGTACACTTGAAAGGTACTCGAACACCTACATAGGTTTTTTTTTTCCAGTTTAGTTTCAATTTGTTCGTTTACCTGTCATTTTGAACCAGACAATCATTTAGCATTTAAACAAATTATCATCATCTACACTGCCGTTTCAAACCAAAAGTACAGTGCTGTTACATTTGTATGTGAAGGAGTTTGCGTACGAACGTGCGTGCGTGTAAACATGAAGGTGCATCTATTATACTAGCACATCGAGACATGCACATACACATGCAAGTGCGGGTGTGCATGCATGCACGGGTAGATACACACGCATGCATGTGCACACACATGCACGTATGCGCGGATTCACACACACACACACACACACACACACACACACACACACACACACACACCACACACACACAACTAGTCTACTACAGGCGCAGATGATTATAACATGGTGTCCAGTCCTCACCAATGCGGTGAGATGTTGCGGAGGTCAGAAATCGATCTGTACAAAATGTATATGAACATATCGTAAATTCACATCATCACCAAAATGACAGACAACTATTTAAAAAAATTTGTTTGTTTCTTCGTTTCTTTGTTTTTGAAAGTATGACCTCATTCATGTTATATCAAATCATGAAGCTATGTACCTTTGGAACAAACCGGCTCCAGGATATAACCATTCACTCCAGGAAAAGGTAAACAACGATACTACCGCATTAGTCAGAACTAATTGATAGCACTCATGCCTTCTGCAGCCACGGAAACCAATCGCAGATGCAGAACAGACAGAAATATATCCACCCACCCATTTTCCCTCCATTCTCCAACCCCATACTTCCGCCCTGCAACGCCTGAAGCTTAGAAGAAAAAGAACACGACACAGTCCTGTCTGTGCTCTGTATTTGATTCCATGCACTGGGTTTGCAGTACGTAAACCCCATGTTATGTCTCTGACACGTTTCCCATTTTCCCCCCTCGTTCTGCATGTCACCGTTGTGGTTTGCTTGTATTACCCGTGAGTGAAAAATGGACGACTGTTCTCTTCGTCGTTTTGCACGGAGGAAAGTTTGCGTTTAACAACCATTTACAGATTCAAGTTGAATTAGACTATTTGGTTATTTGTAATGAACTTTCCTTAGCCGTCTTTGTGTGTACTAAGGAGACATTTTCTCATCTTCATCTTCCCTACTTACAAAAACTGTTATGACCCAGGTTATTGTTATATATTGTCGTCGGGTGGACATATCAACTGACCGGTGAGCAATTCATGGAGTCTATTTGTCCGGTGTACATATCAACTGACTGACCAGCAATTTATGGAGTCTAGTGTCGTCGTGTGTACATATTAACTGACTGGTCAGCAATTCATGGAGTGTATTGTCGTCGGGTGGACATATCAACTGACCGGTCAGCAATTCATGGAGTCCATTGTCGCGTGTGACATATCAACTGACCGGTCAGCAATTCATGGAGTCTGTTGTCAGGTGGACATATCAACTGACCGGTCAGCAATTCATGGAGTCTATTGTCGGGTGGACATGTCAACTGACCGGTCAGCAATGCATGGAGTCTATTGTCGGGGGACATATCAACTGACCGGTCAGCAATGCATGGTCTATTGTCGGGTGGACAAATCAACTGACCAGTCAGCAATTCATGGAGTCTTTTTCAGCTGCGCCAGTATGAAGTATACAGACGAAGCTTCCTCGCTTTCTTCCGTCTTTCTAACAGCAAATTGAGAGTGTAGAGGAAAGGGTTGAGAGCAGAGTTGAGCGGGAGTACAAAGATAATCAACATGACATTCACTACCCCGGAAGGATGATGCCACTTGCTGACAACAGTCCACACAGACCGATGGGAAACCAGCACAGAAAGTCAGACACAGCGATGATTAGGAGACGTCTTGCAATGACCGCCTCTTTGGTCGTGCTGCTTTTGCTCGTGGAGTCGGAGAACGTGTTAGATCTCACGGACCAGTAAAAAGAGACTGGCCCAATGCAATCAGGAGAAAGAGGACCAAGTTGCCGACAATCATGATGCTGAAGGAGTAGCCGTGACCAGCGAAGTCCGCTGCGGTGATTGGCAAGGGAATACAGATACCCGTCTGCTGGTAGAATTCCCAGTGTGAGGTGACCGGTAGAGAGGTACGGTGGCCAGAATCAATCCCAGTGTCCAGATAACGGTGCAGGTCAGTTGAGCCGATCTAGCTTCGAATCGAACCCGACTGAAAGGAAAACGAAGCACCAGGAATCGATCCAACGTGATGACGCAGATGAGACAGGCAGACACCTCACAGGACAGAAAGGCCAGGAATCCTGCAACGCTACAGAGCCTGCTTCTCCTCCAGGCGGTCTCGTTCCAGGCATACACGCCAGCCAGAGAGTGGTCTGCCGCTCCAATGAACACCAGGTACACTCCCATCAAGAAATCAGAAAGACACAGATGAAGGACGAAGAACAGCGAAGCCAATTTTGATTCTTTCAGACGAAAACCACACACGATAAATCCCACTGACGAAGTTTCCACAACTGCCAACACAGCGTACAGAGAGAGGGCGAAACGGTAAGCGTTGGACTTCAGCAAGTCATCACATGACATTTCGTCACGTGGCGCTGAACAATTACCACGGAACAATTCTGGCAACACGGAAGAACAACACAGCTTGGAGTTATCTGCAAAAACACGTTTGAGAGAGTTCATCCTTGTCATGAGACCTGGGTGGAAATACAGCACAGGGCAGCCTGCATGTCCAGATCACGGAGATTAGGAAATGAATGGTGCCCCAGTAGAGTTATTATCCCATCATGAGATAAATCCAGATCCTGCAAGTTTGGGAGGACAGACGATAAAACGGTAAGGTTCACAGAATCCATCGGACCCGAGAAACGTTGAAGACTTTTAATGACCGCAATAGCTGACTGAACTCGAAAGCAAGGAAGCCGTTAGATAAGGATTATTTGCTACGTTCAATGCCCGAAGATTGGGCAGGGTTAAAAGGTGGCTGACATTCACAGAACGAAGGAGATTGTCACTGACGTCCAGGCTGTGGAGGTTGGGTAACAGAAGTTCAGACAGGTTGGTCCAAAAGCATGCTTGAGCGCCTAGATGAATCAACATGGTGGTCTTCTGAACATCGCCTTGCCGTAGGGCAGTACCCCTAGCTTCCAGATATCGCAGCTGGGGGAAGGACTTCACCTGAAAGGTGTGGATGCAGGTAAACGCCAGGCCATCACAAGCACATGACTCAGGACAAATGAGGTCACACATGAGTTCATCATCATGCAGTGGACACTGCGGCACACCGTCACACAGGTGATTCCGGTGTATACAGACAGTTCCGTGACTGCCACGACAACGGTAAAACCCTGGACACAGGATAGTGCTTGCAGCCGGATTCGTCTTCATGATGGGGACAATCGTTGACGTCATTACACCTGACGAAGACAGGTAGGCAGAAGCCATCATCGTGACACCGGAAGTGGGTGTCAGGGCACTGGGCGTGGTGACCTGGTAGAGGCCTCACTGTGAACCCTCCAGTCCGGTCAAAACTGACCACAGCTGGCGGCTTCAAGTTCCAGAATACTCGTTGTGCATCAGGCGATTAATCACATTGAGACTCGTCCATATTTGTCACACAGTCTTAAAGCCATCGCACAGTTTGTTGATGCTTACGCACTGAACAAACAAACAAATGGATAAATAAACAAATAGATAAGTAAATAAAGGTATCTGTGAATATATCAATGATTGAAATTAGAAAAGAACGGGAAAATCTCAAGTCCCTCAAATAAGAAAGATGCAATTATGTGGTCATATATTCGCAGAAAATATAATCACAATTAGCTTCCAATATCCTAATATAAAGACTACCTTCAACTTTAATATGGAAAAAAAAGAAAGACAGACAGGCAAACACACAGACAGTGCCCACGCTCTCCTGCACTTGTGTGTGTGTGTGTGTGTGTGTGTGTGTGTGTTGTGTGTGTGTGTGTGTGTGTGTGTGTGTGTGTGTGTGGTGTGTGTGTGGCGTGTGTGCGTGCGTGAGAGAGAGAGAGAGAGAGAGAGAGAGAGAGAGGAGAGAGAGAGAGAGAGAGAGAGAGAGAGAGACTGACACTTTAGAGAGAGAGACACTTGACACTTGACACTTTGATATATTTTATTGTCATTACCAAACAGGTCTTTTGACAATGGGGGAGAGGTAACAGAACAATAACATTTCCCTCTTCCTTTCCTGCAAACAAATAGTACACATTCATTCCTAAGGTGCACCAAATCAAAGGTTAAAAACAAATATATTCATAACATTTACTTATGTCCTCACGCACAGGAGTAATGCGATTAGGAAAAAAAAAAAAAAAAAAAAAGACTAACTCGACCATCCACTCGTTCAAATGATGACAATGTATCTTACTGATCTTTAGAGAGAGAGAGAGGGGAGAGAGAGAGAGAAAGAGAGAGAGAGAGAGAGAGGAGAGAAAAGGAGGAGAAGAGAGAGAGGAGAGAGAGAGAGAGAGAGAGAGACTTTGACAATTTGACACTTTGACACTTTGATATTTTATTGTCATTCCAAAGAAGTCTTTTGACAAGGGGGGAGAGGTAACAGAACAATAACATTTCCCTCTTCCTTTCCTGCAAACAAATAGTACATGTTCATTCCTAGTGTGTACCAAATCAAAGGTTAAAAACAAATAAATTCGTAACACTTCCTTATGTCCTCAGGCACATGAGTAATGCAATTTAAAAAAAATCTTAAGACTGACTCGAACATCCACTCAATCAAATGATGACATTGTATTTACTGATCTCTTCCATTTGCGATGAATGATAATATCCATTCAGATATCTCTTATAATGCATTATCTTAAATTTCACTATCCCTCATCTGTCAAATTTTCAATGCCTCTGCGATGAATTTCGCAACTGATTTAATTACAAGTTCATCATCTGATGATAACACGACAGCAATATTTTGTCTTTTCGCTATATCTAACTGGGAAAATGAACCATCTGTCCGCACTTCATTATAAGCAGCACAGTGGAACAGAAGAGAGAGGAGAGAGAGAGAGAGAGAGAGAGAGAGAGAGAGAGAGAGAGAGAGAGAGAGAGAGAGAGAGAGTGAAGAGAGAGGGAGAGAGAGAGAGAGAGAACCATCTACAGGCCGTGTCCTTCCACATTAAAGATCCAAAATTTCCATCAACACCGTTTCAACTTTGTCGTAAACGGTTGGAACTTCGATCCCCACCCCTACCCCACCCCCATCCCTAAATAGACAGATAAATAAATAAAGAAGTGTTGAAATGGACAGGTAGGGGAAAAAAATTCGAAGCGGACAGGAACAGATTGAAGGAGGCGTAGAAAAACAAACGAACAAAAAAACAAACACAACAAACAAACAAATCAACAACAAAAAAACTGCATCCCTCACCTGTCCTTGACCGCAGCGGAGCATATGACTGGAACAGGCAGAATGAACACAGAAGTTTTCATCAGCTTCGCCACTACAATCTGCCCTGAAAGTCACACACCACACTGTACGGTACAAACTCCTCCGAATCCTCTCCACAATGAAAATACGGCTGAGGTAACCCTGTTGGTGCCCCATTGCAAAACTGAACGTACCATTTGCGGCTGCTTTCCAATCTTTTACATCGGCTTTCGGGGTCACAGGTCAGCATGACTGTGTCACGTGCTCTAAGGGACACGTCACCAAAGAAACTCGCGACGTACTCGTACCGTTGAGACGAGGAAGGAGGTACAGGTTTGTGTCTGGGAGAGGCAGTAGGGAAAAGTTCGCAGAGGAAAAACGTCGTCTTTTCTTGGAACACACTGTCACTTGGGTGTATACTCGGAGAGAAGCGGCGTGGTCTATCCTCAGAATAAGGCAGCTGTACACGGTTTGAGCAAATGGCTGCGCTGTAATAGGGGGATACCTCGTAAGCTCCTGGGTAAAAACGTAAAGGGAGGGGTCCCGGGGAGCCAGTTGTGCCAAGGAAGTCCACGTAATACGCTACTGAGCCACTGTCCCATTGCCATGTGTGTGTGTACCTGAGGACAGACAGAGTCAGATGAGCAGCAGACAGACAGAAATCAAACACGCACATTCATCCTCTCTGTCTGCTCTCTGTCTGTCTGCCGGTTGGTCAAGTCGGTCTAGTCTGGTCGGTGTCTGTCTCTCTGTATTTCTCTCTCGCTCAGAATGCGACGTGCTCTCTCTCTCTCTCTCTCTCTCTCTCTCTCTCTCTCTCTCTCTCTCTCTCTCTCTCTCTCTCTCTCTCTCTTTTGTCTGTCTCTCTCCCTCTCTTCCCAACCAAATGATTTTTAATGCCAGTAAGAGAAAGTCTCATGTTCGTTTAAACATCTAATCACTCCGCAATTTGCGAATGATTTGGTTTCACTGTTTGGAGCTGCAGCTGGGCTTCAACATCATCTGATCCATTTTGGAATCACTGACTCACAGAATACAGTTCCAAGGTTGACTGGGACACGCTGAAAAAGACCACGAGCTCAGAAACTTTCAAAGGGGGCTAACGATAACCTACCACATGTCGCAGGGCATGCTTTAGTTCGGAACCGTACTTTACGTGACAGAAATAAACTCAATGACGTTAGTTCAGAGCTATACTGTGAAAGAAATAAACTCAATGACCTTTAATTCAGAACTGTACTCCACTGAGCCGAAAATAATAATGCGAAGACTAGATGGGAACACAATCTAAGAGATGAACACCAATGACTAAAGGCAGATATCAGAGTGAACACCAATGACTAAAGGCTAGATATCAGAGTGAACACTAATGACTAAAGGCCAGATATCAGAGTGAACACTAATGACTAAAGCTAGATATCAGAGTGAACACCAATGACTAAAGGCTAGATATCAGAGTGAACACTAATGACAAAAGGCTAGATATCAGAGTGAACACAATGACTAAAGGCCAGATATCAGAGTGAACACAATGACTAAAGGCTAGATATCAGAGTGAACACCAATGACTAAAGGCTAGATATCAGAGTGAGCACTAATGACTAAAGGCTAGATATCAGAGTGAACACTATGACCAAAGGCTAGATATCAGAGTGAACACTTATGACCAAAGGCAGATATCAGAGTGAAAATAATGAGGTGTGGTTTCTCAGCTGTTTTGAAACAGCAAATGACAAACTTAATAACTATTTTAATAATAGATCAGAACTATTGCAAAGTGCAGCAGGTTTTTCTTGCACAAGGGTTGAAAAACATAATTCAGCGGGAAAGCTGTGAAATGAAATTATGGGAGAGAAGCTGAGAACTGAAGATTCAAATGACAAGTTTCTGAATGACACAATGGTGACAAACTTCAATTGCAAGACACAGAGCACACGCATGTCCACCCAGAGATACATGACTGCACGATAAGGCTGACCAAACTCACATTGCAAGCATCAAGAGCACACGCAGTCCCTCCAGATAACTGACTGCACGATAATGGCTGACCAAACTCACATTGCAAGGCATCCAAAGAGCACACGCCAGTCCCACCCAGAGATACACTGACTGCACGATAATGGCTGACTAAACTCCCATTGCAAGGCATCCAAAGAGCACACGCCAGTCCCACCCCAGAGATACACTGACTGCACGATAATGGCTGACCAAACTCCTCATTGCAAGGCATCCAAAGAGCACACGCCAGTCCCACCCAGAGATACACTGACTGCACGAGGACCATTTGCAGAAGACCCAACAAGGAAGTGGAACCAGTTCATACGAGTGATGACAGAGTCGGCAAAGCAGATTCTCGGATGCTGTACAATACGTTGAGACTGGTTTGACGAGAGCAGCGAGAAACCACTTTGTGTCTGGAGGAGAAGGATGAAGACACCAAAGGCACAGAATGGAAACTTCACATCAATTCTCTGTCCTACTCCGTGCACTGTCGCTGATTTGTAGGTAGACAAAGAGCATGTCTGCTGTTCTACATTGAGATTGCCAGTCTTACCGACTTTCTGGCAGCTTGTTGTCCACGATGGTTCAAACATTTTCTGCTCATAACTATCGCAAAATAATCTTGCCTGTGATGACCAACAGGAAACGCCTCTGCAGGTAGAGCAGTCAGATCTCTGTCCCGTCTTCTTATACAGAAGGACAGTATTAGTGACTGGGAAGTGATGTGGTACACCTCCTCTCTCCGAGAATGTGCCAGTCAGGTCGGTCAGTTTCTAAGACATCAATCACCTCCAAGCTGGTACACCCCTGCTGAAATGGAATCAGCATCAAGAGCTTTGTGGTATTTCACCTCGTCAAGGACAGCCTTCATCTCCTCCACAGTGGGAGGCTTTGTCCATTTCTACCATCAGTAGAACCATCACCATCAGTGTCTAGAGCGGATTCTTGGCGATAGATTCCTGCTGCACTTGGAGTTGGTGCCCGAACAGGTATCCATAGTGACCAGGTGTCCCGGGCAAATACCACTTGCAGCGCATCGTAAAAGGCACAGGTGTTCCCATCGTTTGCGAAGTGCTGCATTTCTTCCGTCAGGTCAGTCCGCCATTTGTTTCTCTGAGCGCATTCTGGAGAGAGTTGCAAGCAGTTCTGTCGGCTGCCTTGGCTGCTTGATCGTCTGGACTGGCAAGAATTGTCTTGTTGTTGAGCTTTTCCTTTAAACAAAAGGTTGGATCCCAGAGTCATTGTCATCGAGCATGTCTGAAGTCCCTGTGTTATTTTGATGAGAAACCAGCTTCAGTCAGCTGCTGATTCTGTCAGGAAGGTTTTCAACTGCAGTCAGGTTTGTGTGGATTGTTTATCTCCATTACTGCCATCTCCTGTCTGCAGTCTTTCCTCTAGTGTGTCCTGAACCTCATCTTTCAGTCAGTGAAGTCTGTAAATCTGCATTGTCTTTCACCTGCAGCAGGATAACGTTCAATACGTTATCAGATTTTGAGATAGGGTCGTTTCTAGAAATGTTTTCGATAGTGAACAAAAGCGTTACTTTCATTTTAGACCAAAACATTTGTTAAATTATATTGTGGGGCCATCGCATCGTGGAGCTGAATGGGTCGTTTTCATTTGTTTAGCCCAGCTTGGGCTTTAGCTTTAAGCATGTGTTTGGCATTTTGGAGCGACTTCTTTGTCTTATACAGAGATTGCAGATAAGGAGCTTAAAAACAATTATATGTGTACATGTGTTGTTCTCCTCTTGCTCTGTCCTGTACAGATTTGAATAGACCCGCATCTTTTCCTTAGCATGCGTGCCTGATCTGCAATAATTGCATGTTCTCTTTCCAGATGTGTTAACATGTTTCTTCTATGAGTTCAGTTCGGGAATATGTAAAATTATTGCTATTTCTTGCCTTTGACTCCTCCACCTTGTCCCCTTCCCCTTCCTCCCCTTCCCCTTTTTTCAACTGTGTAATAGTACACTCGGTGGAAATACAGCAGCAGCAACAGCAGCAGCAGCAGCAGCACACAGCAGCAGCAGCAGCAGCAACAACAACAACAACGATGGTAGGAACATCCATTCAACCAAAATGAGTGTAATGTTATATCATCAAGTGTAATGATTATACTAAGTGTAATAATTATATCATCAAATGTAATAATTACATATTCAATTGTCACAATCATATTATCAAGTGTAATAATTATATCATCAAGAGTAATAATCATATCACCAGTATCACAAAGAATTCCAGTGTGGACTCTTGGCACCGTCCTGTTGGGTTCGCGTGGCACCAGTCCAAGAATACCAGGGCTTTCTGCGATTAGTTCTGTCAGCCTTGTGTTGCAGGATGAGTTCTCAATAGTTTCCAGAAATGGTGCCACTGCCGAGGGGTTTCTAAACTGGGAAGAATACCCCCATGTTCGCGGCAGACCTTGTTCGCCCGGTTGTAGGTGTGGTAGGGTTTCCATTGCAACAGGTAGCATGTCCCTCCAGCATCGATCTGAAAACGAAAGTAGAGATAAGAAGATGGACACCAGACCCCAGTTATATAAGCTTTTGATGCCCTTGTATTGCGGTTGTGTACTTTGGATTGAACCAAGATGGCTCAGGGACTGCCTGGCAGGTGCGCTACATGGTCAGATGGGAAGACGTTTACCCACTCCGTCGTCTCTGAGTGTGTTACATCGTTTGACCAACGCTGCAGGCATTTGTATGACGTCGGGCCTAACTGACGTGCCTTAGTGATGTGCCTATATTACCACAAGAGCCTTGTGTTCGGTTCTGCCTTAATATGTTCGACCTAAAAAATGAATTTCAGAGAGAGAGAGAGGAGAGAGAGAGAGAGAGAGAGAGAGAGAGAGAGAGAGAGAGAGAGATTCCTACTTCAGATTTTAATTCAGCGCATTTGGCCACAGCCTATTTGAAAGGGGACGATTCTGCCCATTCCAACTCATTTTTCTGGAATCTACCACCGTTGAGGCCACTATGGATGATCTGGATGGCGAGTTCATTAATGAAAAAATAAAATAATACACAGGACTGCAGACATTGCCTTGCCTCACAGATACTAATTTTCATGCATGCATTCATATCAATTTAACCATATCCATGTTCAGAGACATCGACAATCAGTCGCCTGTCTAGCGCACTGGTGTCACGAATTCAAAACGATCATTGCCATCGCCCAGACCGTCGGAAAGACTGCGTCAAGAGCACGTGCAAAACGGTTACGTTGAATCCCGTCCGGCTTAACTTTCCACGGTGTCTGTTTACCTTTACTCCTTTTTCAGAAAAAAAAATCCATCACACAGAACTGGTCAAACGCCCATCTTAGCTCTTTCAAGTGCCGGAAACATCGAGACCGAATCTCCTCCAGTCGTGTAGGCGATGGTCTCAGACCATGGAATCTCTCTTACTACTGCTGTTCCCCAGTCGTGTAGGCGATGGTCTCAGACCATGGAATCTCTCTTACTACTGCTGCTCCAGTCGGTGTAGGCGATGGTCTAGACCATGGAATCTCTCCCACTACTGTGCTCCAATCAATGTAGGCGATGGTCTCAAGACCATGGAATCTCTCCACTGCTGTGCTCCAGTCAATGTAGGCGATGGTCTAAGACCATGGAATCTCCCCACTACTGTGCTCCAGTCAATGTAGCGATGGTCTAAGACCATGGAATCTCTCTTACTGCTGTTGCTCCAGTCAATGTGGGACGATGGTCTAAGACCATGGAATCTCTCTTACTGCTGTTGCTCCAGTCAATGTAGGACGATGGTCTAAGACCATGGAATCTCTCTTACTGCTGTTGCTCCAGTCAATGTAGACGATGGTCTAAGACCATTGAATCTCTCTTACTGCTGCTCCAGCAATGTAGGCGATGGTCTAAGACCATGGAATCTCTCTTACTGCTGCTCCAGTCAATGTAGGCGATGGTCTAAGGCCATGGAATCTCTCTTACTACTGCTGCTCCAGCCAATGTAGGCGATGGGCTAAGACCTTGGAATCTCTCTTACTGCTCGCATCTTTCGGATGGAAAATTATTCCCCCTGATGACTCTTACCCTGTAAAATCCTCGCATGAAAGATGTGCGCACCTGTTAGTTTGGCCTTTACGTTGAGGTCAGTACTTTGTCCATGAAAGAGGTGCGCACCTGTTAGTTTGGCCTTTACGTTGAGGTCAGTACTTTGTCCATGAAAGAGGTGCGCACCTGTTAGTTTGGCCTTTACGTTGAGGTCAGTACTTTGTCCATGAAATGTGCGCACCTGTTAGTTTGGCCTTTACGTTTGAGGTCAGTACTTTGTCCATGAAAGATGTGCGCACCTGTTACTTTGACCTTTACGTTGAGGTCAGTACTTTGTCCATAAAGGAGAAACACGTGGCGATAATGAACCAGTCATGATTTGTATTTCAACGATGCGCTCTGTCCAAATCGACCCTAATTAGCACGACTTTTTGCTGTCAAGTCTTTCAACGTTCGCTCAGACATCATTGTTCTCATTCTTACTCCTACTAAAACTATAGAACGATAAAGTATTGAGCGCTTTCTGAGATCAGCTGCACTTCTTCAGATAATTATCTCTGTCAGTCAGAGTCTAAAGTCCCTCTCTGCAGATCATCATTCCGAGAACGTCATTCCGCCACCTCCTCCCTGAGACCCTTCACGTCATTCTCAAACGGTGCATGCCGTTGGTGCTGGGTCCTGTCCATCTTCACATCATCCAGCATGCAGTCCACGGCGTTGCTGGGTCCTGTCCATCTTCACATCATCCAGCATGCAGTCCACGGCGTTGTTGAGTCCATCCATCTTCACATCATCCAGCATGCAGTCCACGGCGCTGCTGGGTCCATCCATCTTCACATCATCCAGCATGCAGTCCACGGCGCTGCTGGGTCCTGTCCATCTTCACATCATCCAGCATGCAGTCCACGGCGCTGCTGGGTCCTGTCCATCTTCACATCATCCAGCATGCAGTCCACGGCGTTGTTGGGTCCTATCCATCTTCACATCATCCAGCATGCCGTCCACGGCGCTGCTGGGTCCTGTCCATCTTCACATCATCCAGCATGCAGTCCACGGCGTTGTTGGGTCCTGTCCATCTTCACATCATCCAGCATGCAGTCCACGGCGTTGTTGGGTCCTGTCCATCATCTCCTGCAGTGTGTCATGATGCCGGCCATGGGGAGTTCTGCACTCGTTGGTTGGGATACAGGAGAGTCATCAAAGTAGGCAGGTCACCTGTCCGCACTGGCTGTTGCGTGTAGCTTTAACTCAGACGTGTGGCTTTAACTCGGAAAGTGTGCTTTACCTCCCACGTGTAGCTTTATATCAGACGTGTAGCTTTACCTCCAACGTGTAGCTTTATCTCAGACGTGTAGCTTTAACTCCCACGTGTAGCTTTATACCAGACGTGTAGCTTTAACTCCCACGTGTAGCTTTATACCAGACGTGTAGCTTTAACTCCCACGTGTAGCTTTATACCAGACGTGTAGCTTTAACTCCCACGTGTAGCTTTATACCAGACGTGTAGCTTTAACTCCCACGTGTAGCTTTATATTAGACGTGTGGCTTTAACTCCCACGTGTAGCTTTATATCAGACGTGTAGCTTTAACTCACATGTTTTTGCTTCACATTGTCCGACCTGGATGGGTGTGCAGGGTTCTACTCAACGCTCCTACACTGGAGTGATAGCCTGCCTAAAACCACAACTGGAGGAGCAAGCCTTTTTGTATCATTTTTTGAAAAAAAAAAATTTCTGAGTAGCATGTGGCTTCATGGAGCACCTCCATTCTTTTCTTTCTCTTTTCTCCCTCTCACTCCCCCACCCCTTTTCTCTTCTTTCTCTTTTCCCCCTGTCACTCCCCCACCCTTTTCTCTTCTTTCTCTTTTCTCCCTGTCACTCCCCACCCCTTTTCTCTTCTTTCTCTTTTCTCCCTGTCACTCCCCCACCCCTTTTCTCTTCTTTCTCTTTTCTCCCTCTCACTCCCCCACCCCTTTTCTCTTCTTTTTCTTGTCTTCTTTTTTTTCCTTTTTAAGAAGGAGCAAACTTGCCAACACTCTGTCAGAGTTGGAGGAACGAAGTCACGTCAACTCTAAAACTGTGTTAAACTCGTCCCCAGGAGAGAGAGAGAGAGAGAGAGAGAGGAGAGAGAGAGAGAGAGGAGGAGAGAGGGAGAGAGAGAGAGAGAGAGAGAGAGAGAGAGAGAGAGAGAGAGAGAGAGAGAGAGAGAGAGCGTCGTGGGTTGTCGCTTCGGAGAGAGAGAGAGAGAGAGAGAGAGAGAGAGAGGAGAGAGAGAGAGAGAGAGAGTAGAGAGAGAGAAAGAGATGAGAGAGAGAGAGAGAGAAAGAGAGAGAGAGAGAGAGATGAGAGAGAGAGAGAAGAGAGAGGCGTGGTGGAGTGTCATTTCAGAGGGGAGAAAGAGGGAGAGGGAGGGAGGAGAACGGGCGCGTGGTGTGGTGTCATATCGATTTTCTCCCTGTGACAATGGATGATGTATAACAATTCTAAAGAACCAAACGAACAAACGACCAAGCTCTGTACCCTGTCAGGACGCACTGGTCAGCGTGTAGGAACAAGGCCGTTCATCTTCGTACCCTGCGCACTGCGCCTTCAGATCACAGGGGAAGTGCCGAAACAGTTTCAGGCCACACCGACACACAGCAGTTCCACAGTCCTTCACCTCTCTTCCCCCCTGGCCCATCCCCCGCCACCTGTGCGGCTTCTTCTCTGCGGGGTGAAAGGAGAATCGCACGCTGCACCAGTACTGCTAACGTCACCATCGTGAAGGAGAAGAAGACGGAACGACACGGAGCGGGTTTGGTTGAGTCTGTGAGTGAAGACGTCAGGGAAAATGAAAGGCTGAAGGAGAGAGTTTCCACTGAACTGCTTGTGGAAGTTTGCCTGTGAGCCGCCCCACGCAAGGGAACATCTCTAGCCGCTGACCTTCGTGGACCTCCAGGGAGAGAAAGGTGAAGAAGATGACGTGTCCCCCTGGCGGGGTCACCGTGACGCAGTTGTTAAGCAATGGCGGAGAGGTGTGAGACACGTTCCAGGCTTCTTGTGTCGCTAGGCGTACATAACCTACATAGAAAGTCAAAAGGGATTGTCACAGTTTGTCATGTTAATTTGAAATTGTCACAGTTTGTCAGTGTCAATTTCATGTTGTCACGGTTTGTCGGTATCAATTTCATATGTCAGTTTGTCAGTGTCAGTTTCATATTGTCACAGTTTGTCAGTGTCAGTTTCGTGTTGTCACAGTTTGTCAGTGTCAGTTTCATATTGTCACAGTTTGTCAGTGTCAGTTTTCCATTGTCACAGTGTGTCAGTATGTTTCACACTGTCACAGTTTGTCAGTGTCGATTTCATACTGTCACAGTTTGTCAGTGTCAGTTTCATATTGTCACAGTCTGTCTGTTTCAGTTTCCTATTGTCACAATTTATCAGTGTCAAATGTCATACTGTCACAGTTCGTCAGCGTCAGTGTCATATTGTCACAGTTTGTCAGTGTCAGTTTTCATATTGTCACAGTTTGTCAGTGTCAGTTTCATATTGTCACAGTTTGTCATAGTCAGTTTCACACGTCACAGTTTTGTCAATGTCGATTTCATACTGTCACAGTTTGTCAGTGTCAGTTTCATAGTGTCACAGTTTGTCTGTTTCAGCTTCATATTGTCACAGTTTGTCAGTGCAATTTCATATTGTCACATTTTGTAAGTGTCAGTTTCAGTCAAGGAAATATAGCTGTGTTAGGACTGGTAAACATATGTTACACTATAACTTCTATGTAATGACGCCATGTGTGTAGAAGACAGAAGTAAGTATATAAGCAAATGCTGTATTGATTAATGACTAAAAACCACATGCCGAAAAAGGTGGAGGAATATGAAGGAGACGGGGGAGGGGGGGGGGGTGACGGATGGGAGGAGGGGGTGCAGGCGCCGACAGCAATGCTGTCTGGTTCAGTTTCAGCTGTTCTTGTTGTCGCTTGACTATTTGTAAAGAGTGTTGAATACTTTACGTGTAGTCAAGCCCTTAGGAACCTGTCTTCTGTTTCACAAATTACTGACTGGCGTGGTATGTTATATGCGCGCATGCACGCACGTACACACATAGAAAGAAAAAGGAAGAAAGAGGACTCGCAAAGAGCAGAGATGAACATGCTGTAAAGTGTTGTCTTTGTGTGTGTGTGTGTGTGGTGTGTGTGTGTGTGTGTGTGTGTTGGTGGTGTGTGTGTGTGTGTGTGTGTGTGTGTGTTGTTGCTGTTGTTGCGTTGTTGTTGTTGTTGTTGATGTTATTGTTGTTGCTCTTGTTGTTATTTATCCTAAGTCATTTTCTGAACATTCATTTCTCGCAAACAAGCAAAGGCGCACGCAGTCACACACACGCACACACAAACACACACACCACACACACACACACACACACACACACACACACACACATACACACACACACACACACACACCACACACACACACACACACACACACACACACACACACACCACACAGGCATCACGCACGCACGCGCAGCCACGCACACACACACACACACACACACACACACACACACACACACACACACACACACACACTACAAACAACAACAAACGCACCAACGCGCGAGCCCACACAGCACGCATGGACACACACACACACACACACACACACACACACACACACACACCACACACACACACACCACACACCACGTGCGCGGCATGCGCTCGCTCCTACGCCCACGCACATGCATATCGTGCATGCGTACATACACACACACACGTTCACACACCACCACACATATGCGCGTGCGCGCCAGCGCATGCAAACACGCACGTGCGTATACGCCTAAATACAAGACCATACACACATCCCACATACCCACATAAATATACACATACATGTGCAGATAGTACGCACAGGAGTATGCTCACACAAGCCCACAAATCATACACACATGCACTTCTGCACATACACGCACGCACACACACACACACACACACACACACACACACACACACACACACACACACGTACGCACGCACGCACGCACGCACGCACGCACGCACACGCACGCACACACACACACACACATCACGTACGCACGCACGCACGCACGCACGCACGCAGCACGCACGCACGCACCCGCGCGCGCCACACACCACACACACACACACACACAACACACACACACATCATCCTCACACACACACACCACGTGGACTCCTCCACAAGCGTGTCTTTGACCACTTCAGTTATGTTGCGCTATAGTATTAATGTACGGTCATTCGGCTGAATATGTTTGTGTGTGTGTGTGTGTGTGTGTGTGTGTTGTGTGTGTGTGTGTGTGTGTGTGTGTGTGTGTGTTCTACAATTCACTATGTCTATTCATCCACGAGCTCTTGACTTTTGCTCCTTTGCATTCCCATTTCATGCTGGACTGGTGCTGGCACTGATTGTTGTCACTTTCCGCATGCATGCGTCTATGTTAAGTGTTAGACTATGTAAAATCGAAATAATGTACTTGTTTACTATGTAAAATCGAAAATAATTGACCTGTTTTTTATTATTTCGCTAAAAAAGAATCTTGACTCTTAATGACGATTTTATTTCAGCAACCTAACCTGCCCACAATCATGACTCGCTCCAGTACATTATTTAACGTAAGTCATCATCAACCTAACCTGCCCACAAGTATGACTCGCTCTCAGTACATTATATTATACGTAATTCTTATCATCAACCTAACCTGCCTACAAGTATGTCTCGCTCTCAGTACATTATATTAACGTAAGTCTTATCATCAACCTAACCTGCCCACAATGATGACTCACTCTCAGTACATTATATTTAACGTAAACCTAACCTGCCCACAATGATGACTCACTCTCAGTACATTATATTTAATGCATATCGTATCTGTTGTCACTGTGACTATTTACAGGATGTCCTGTACACGTTCGTGACATCAGCCATTCTGACCGGAAGCCAGCATCAAGTCGCGCCATGACGAAGACAGGCAGGCTGATGAATCCCAATATCACCCACTGCAGAGACGGAAAGCTGCAGATGGATTGACAACGGACAATATATCCGGTTTAGACATTCTGATTTGTTTTTTTTCTGTCTTTCTAATTATAGTCCAGCCGACCATCCAAAGCCTTTTCAGCGCCAACACTTACCCTGGGAGAAAACGTGTGTGAGCGCCCTATGGTCACAGCAGAGCCGTATCACCACAGAAAGTCCCAAATGGAGCACTTCGCGTTTGTTGCCGGCTTCTTTGTCGATTAAGCACAAACATGTGTATTGCAATTAACGCACTGAGTTCGCATTCCACCGGAAGGAAAGGTTTATTTAGAAAGAAACTAACATTTCTGTAATTAACCAAAGCATTGCTTTCTCCCTTTACTGGTCAAATGAATGCATACCACAGTACCCTCTGTTTTTCCTCGCCATCAGTGAGAAATGGGTCAGTGCCTCAGTCCGCGCTATCACTAGCCAAGTCCATTATCGCACGATGGGGGCTGCACCTTTGTTGTTGTTGTTTTTCTGTGCTGCTTTTCACAGGTTATCAGTGGAGGAGAACGGAAAGGAGACTGTCGGTTAAGGGCACTCGAGCTGTCTTTTAGACGGAGATCTAATCAGATGCTACATGCCGGTAACTACAGTAAACGGGTCTTTCCGTGTGTGGGAATTTCGCTGAAAGCGAGCGCTAGCTGAAACTGGCCCTGTGGTGGACAACACGTGTCATGCTTGCGGCGGTGGGAATGAATGAGAAACTGGCCCTGTGATTGACACCACGTGCCACGCGCGCGGCGGTGGGAATGAAATAGACTACACCTGCCAGGGAGCGTGCATTGCTGTTAGCTTTACGGCCAGCTGTGAGTGTAAGGCGCCCACAGACGCCACAGCCTGAGGAGGACCTATAACAAAGAAAGATCCTGTAAGCAAAGATTTGGCGTGATATTTAAACTGTTTGCATTCTTAGGGGCTTCAGACCAGGCTTTGCACCGAGGAGGATTCACTGAGGAAAGCAGCTGGAAGGTGGACCACAGAGGCTCTCGGTATACATCTTCCAGTTGTTTGTATTCAGTCCTTCTTCCGCCTGACATCCATGACAGTGAAACATAGTGCCAGACTGCGGGAGTATACTTACATTTCTTTGGTGGAAAGCAGAGGTTTTCTACAGAAATGAGCAGGCGTGTGCTGGAAAGCAGAGGTTTTCTACAGAAATGAGCAAGCGTGTGCTGCAAAGCAGAGGTTTTCTACAGAAATGAGCAAGCGTGTGCTGCAAAGCAGAGAATTTACGACCACAGAGGTTTTCAAGGAGAATGAGGAGGCTGTCTGATTTCACAGGACTGTACATTATCTGCCCCTGACTGCACTGTTGCCATCCCTGTTACATTCAAGCACATCGGGCTGAACACACCAGCTTAACACTTTTATGCGCGCACGCGCGCACACACATACACACACACACACACACACACACACACACACACACACACACACACACACACACACACACACACACATACACACTCACACACAGACACACGCACACACACAGACACACACACGCACGCACGCACGCATGCATACACACACACACACACACACACACACACACACACACACACACACAACACACACACACACACACACACACACTTGTGCACCCATATATACAGGCATATATACACATATATACGTATGCAAGTGCGTGCACATGCGCGCATGCAGGAACATACACGTACACGCAAACACACACATGCAATTATAAGTGTGGCGCACACCATGCTAGGTGGGTGCCCAAGCACGTTGGGCTATTGCGCAGGTCATGCATGTGCACAGTCGTATCCATAAGAACCCCATGTTAAACTAAACCCTTTCGTCCATTTATCCATCAGCGGTAAATCCAGAGCAGTGTGGTCTCGAAACTTAAAAGGTATGGCGTAGCGAATATGGATTAGTGACATCTTCTTGAGAAAACGGATAGTGAAATTGAATCTGTCGTCAATAGAGGGCTTAGAACATTGTTATTACTATTATTATTACTAATTATTATTATTAGTATCATTATTATCATTGTTGTTGTTGATATCATCATCATCCTCATCCTCATCCTCCTCATCATCATCATCATCATCATCGTCGTCATTTTTATCGTTATTATTACTATTTCTATTAAAATATTGTTATCATTAATATTTTTATCATCATCATCATCATCATCATCATCATCATCATCATCATCATCATCATCATCGTCATTTTTATCGTTATTATTACTATTTCTATTATAAATATTGTTATCATTAATAATAATTTTATCATCAATATCATCATCATCATTATCATCTTCATCATCATCATCATCATCACCATTGCTATGATGATGATGATGATGATAACGATGAGGATGATGATGATGATGATTATTATTATAATCATCATTATCATCTTCATTATCATCATCATCATCATCATCATCATCATCATCATCATCATCATCATCATCATCGTCATCATTGTTATTACATTACAAGCATGCAAAATCGATCACGGTATGTGCCTGGCAATAAAAGAAACGTAATCCAAAGTAAACTCTTTCTAGTTTTACTGCTGACCTGCAGACGAAGAGACATAGATGAGGTCCATCTTGGTCCGCTCGCCTTGGAAGCAGCTTGTGTGACAGACAGAGGACGTGCTGACATTGCGTGACTCAGGGACACCTGTCACGTCATTATTCACAATCTGCGTCCCCTTGACAACAGAGCAAAAAGAGTCTTCGTTGCCCGAAACCTTTGTGACGACACTCGGTGCCCCGTTCAGCAGAAACAGCCAAGAGACCCACGTTACCTTTATCTGGAGGCGAATCAACATGCCTCTGGAATCGTCTGTGACTCTCCATAATCCATTATTTTCTGGGAATCAGTCTTATCAGCGTCGACCCAGCAGCAGAGAGGTTCCACACGTTCCTGTCAGACTGCTATGTATTTCACTGGTGTCAGCAGAGAGGTTCCACACGTTCCTGTCAGACTGCTATGTATTCACTGGTGTCAGCAGAGAGGTTCCACACGTTCCTGTCAGACTGCTATGTATTTCACTGGTGTCAGCAGAGAGGTTCCACACGTTCCTGTCAGACTGCTATGTATTTCACTGGTGTCAGTTTTAAAGCCAGCCGGGAATGATTAACGTCAGACCTTGTAGTTGTTACTCGTATAGAAAGTGGATCAGGCTACAGAGACCTCTTTGCAGGTCTGCTCTCTTTCTCTCAAGACAGATTGAGAATCCTACCCATGACCATGCTCCACCCTACGATGAAGGCAGACGATGCACTGGCGTCTTGTCAAACAGCACCGTTTGAGTGGGTTTAACGAATACGAGACTCCGCTGGGCCAAACACAAAAGAAGAATAACAAACACGTTGGGTAACTCTTGCTACCATGATGACATAATCACTGGCCCATAACCCCCATGATGACATAATCACTGGCCCATAACCCCCATGATGACATAATCACTGGCCCATAACCCCCATGATGACATAATCACTGGCCCTAACCCCCATGATGACATAATCACTGGCCCATAACCCCCATGATGACATAATCACTGGGCCATAACCCCCATGATGACATATCACTGGCCCATAAACCCCCATGATGACATAATCACTGGCCCATAACCCCCCATGATGACATAATCACTGGCCCATAACACCCCATGATGACATAATCACTGGCCCATAACCCCCATGATGACATAATCACTGGCCCATAACCCCCATGATGACATATCACTGGCCCATAACCCCCATGATGGACATAATCACTGGCCCATAACCCCCATGATGACATAATCACTGGCCCATAACCCCCATGATGACATAATCACTGGCCCATAACCCCATGATGACATAATCACTGGCCCATAACCCCCATGATGACATATCACTGGCCCATAACCCCATGATGACATAATCACTGGCCCATAACCCCATGATGACATAATCACTGGCCCATAACCCCCATGATGACATAATCACTGGCCCATAACCCCCATGATGACATAATCACTGGCCCATAACCCCCATGATGACATAATCACTGGCCCATAACCCCCCATGATGACATAATCACTGGCCCATAACCCCCATGATGACATAATCACTGGCCCATAACCCCCCATGATGACATAATCACTGGCCCATAACCCCCATGATGACATAATCACTGGCCCATAACCCCCATGATGACATAATCACTGGCCCATACCCCCATGATGACATAATCACTGGCCCATAACCCCCATGATGAAATAATCACTGGCCCAAAACCCCCATGATGACAAATCACTGGCCCATAACCCCCATGATGACATAATCACTGGCCCATAACCCCCATGATGACATAATCACTGGCCCATACCCCCATGATGACTAATCACTGGCCCAAAACCCCCCTGATGACATAATCACTGGCCCATAACCCCCATGATGACATAATCACTGCCCATAACTTCAAACATGTTGGGTAACTCTTGCTACCATGATGAAATAATCACTGGCTTCATAACTTCAAACATGTTGGGTAACTCTTGCTACCATGATGAAATAATCACTGGCTCATAACTTCAAACGAATGCTGCTTACAGCTTCGAATCAAAAAGCGGAAATGACGACACGGAGCACAAGAACAGACAATGAGACATCTTCAAAAGAAAAAGGGGGAAAAAGGACAGATCACTAATCTTTCATATCAAAACAGAAATAGCGAGGCACTTTGCTAATTCAACTGTCATCCATGTTTGTCATAGTCTGATGAGAACTAGTCCAAAATATTGATGGAGAGTTTAAGCGAAGGCCAGTACTGTGCTACTTGTTGGTTCCGTGATGTAACCAACTTACTCTATATCAGTCAAAACCAGTTCTTCCTGTTGCTATAAAGATATGACACAAGTGCCATGGAGACAGTTAGGGAAGAGGGTGGGAGAGTTCGAGGAACGAAGAGTGGAAAGGTTCTAGCTTACCTTAGCATTCACGTCGAAGCTGTAAGCTCATGCCTACTTCGGGGGAGTCACAGAAGTATTCAAATTGAAATCACTTTCCCAGCAATTTGTGAATTATCTAGATTTCCTCAGACTTGTTCCACAGATTGTTGTCTTTCTCGCATGCACACTTTCATTGAGGATTTTTCTCACATGCATTTGTGCCATTAAAATGTTGTTCGATCGGTGACAAGAGCAAGTAATGTACTGGTGGCGTTAGGTAACATTTGTGAAAAAAAGATGGTATGATTTACGGCTTCATATGGCTATATTTGTTTGATTCATCCCAGTTCAAGTACTCCTACTTTGTTAAGCTGGTATGACTAATGTTATGTGTCCATTATTTGTGGTGTATTTAGTTGTTGATGTTTAGCATTTGGCCTGTTCCAAACTGCATGAAATGGAATTAGTTTCATTATATCTAAACTGCTATTTGTCGCAGTCTTCATATATATTTACACTTTACATAACTCTTAAATCAACGTACAAAGCATTCATTGAACTTATGATAGCTTTAAAATTTATCACAGGTTTTTTTTAGGTTTTTTTTTAACAGTTTTTAACATTTTCATCAGGTGCTTTTACTCTGGTTTATCCGTGGGTCAGTATTGGACACTCCAGTAACCCAGTATAGAGCACAGACAGACCACAAAGGCACGTTGACTGCATGGGTTTTCTCCCTTTCTTGCGAGTGCAATCCTCATCAAAAACATCACGCTGGTTGTCTGTACTTTTGTGTGTGTGTGTGGGGGGGGGGGGGGGGTCTCAGATTCAGATTCAGATTCAGATTCAGTCATTTATTGTCTTTGAAAACCGTAACAGGTTTTATATGACACTAACAATAGTAGTAATAATAACACCAGTGTGTGTGTGTGTGTGTGTGTGTGTGTGTGTGTGTGTGTGTGTGTGTGTGTGTGTGTGTGTGTGTGTGTGTGTTTCGCCTTGTCATGCTATCTTCATTCCTCTCGTTGTTTACACATGTCCTGGTCAGCTATTCTGCGTCCAACTTGGAGAAGATAACTGGTTCTTAGCTTTCACGGAAAAAAGTAATTTTTTTTCACTCTTCACGAAAGTTCGATACACATTTGTGCAGGAAATTAATCCCTTTTGTCCTTTGGGTCGATTTCGTTGAGAGGCACGTCTGCCTAAACCTACTTCGGATGCGTACAGGAATGGAAGTCAGGCCTGAGCAGACGCATCATGAGATGGGATACCTTTTGCATTATCACCATCAACGTCATCATCATCTTCATCGTCAACCTCATCTTCATCGTCATCATCATCATGAGCAATTCGTTGAATATTTATTCGCTAGAAGTACAATGATAATTGGTTTATTTTCGTGCCGATTTACACACACCACTTACAGATTGTTGTTGCGTAAAGCAGGATAAACAACGGAGCGAAACGCCTCATTGCGTGCTGCCCTGAGGCGAAAGTGTGTGTGTGTGTGTGTGTGTGTGCGTGCGTGCGTGCGTGCGTGCGTGCGTGCGTGCGTGCGTGTGTGTGCGTGCGTGCGTGTGCGTGCGTGCGTGTGTGTGTGTGTGTGCGCATTGATATTCATATCAAATGTAAAAGAGCTGGGGAATTTCACGTTTAGTCCAGGGGTCACCATCGCTTGCACCAGCAGATGCGCCCAACAGCAGTGCATACAGATGCTTGCCTTTCACACTGTTTTCATTCAAGCATACGACAACTGGACAATAAAGCAAACGAAAACAGTTAAGGACCAATCCTGGGGAATCAACATAGCTTACTAGCAAAAGTACAATTTAAAATCGCTCAATCTGAAGTTGCGATATTGTTGTCAGGATCCTGAAATTCTGTGTCATACACTGGTGTGATTCCATGTGAGAATCGTTAGGTGGGAATGGTGGTCGACGACCAAACAATACACACACACCACACAAACGTTCAAATTGTCTTTCTTTGCCCGTTGTCCGAGATCATCTGCAATGGAGACGTGTTAAACTAAACTACTGAACTAAAATATACTCCCCCCTTTCCAGCCTAATTTCCCACTAAACCCCCAAAGTGGAAGGGGGTACTAAGCGGTTTATAACAAAATAAAACAAACAAACAGACAAGCATTAAAGATCTAATAAAGAAAGTCACGAGTAAGAATGAGAAATAAAGAACGATGTAGTCAATGAGAAATAAAGAACGATGTAGTCAGAAGAAACAGAAGATCGACAGACGGATGAACGAGAAGAAAAGGATTGACAGAATACACAGCATAGTCACAGGCCAAGGATTGACAGATACACAGCATAATCACAGGCCTCTCAAATACTCTGACACTCAGCGTTGTACAGTTTTCGGTCCGAAGAGAGGGGGCACATGGACACCTTGAGAGCCCCACAGACGTCGGACCGAACGCACAGTCTGGAGCCGGAGTTGTGATAACCATCATCCACATACATCAGACGAACGCGCAGGGTTGATCCAGTCTTGAGCCAGTACTGTGTGTCGACTACCATCACCCGCCGACTCGGACAATCCACACAAAAGACGCCTTGTAAAAGCATCCTCCTGCCTCTCTTTATACTCGCTTTACCCCATGTGCGCTCCGGTAGGAAGGAATGCTAGAGATAGGGAAAAAACTAACGAAGAAGTTTGGGTAACTCTTGCTCCCATAAGGAAATAATTACACACCCTTAATTCCCAGCGAATGCTGCTTACAACTCCAAATCGCCGAGCAGAAATGACAACACAGAGCACACAGAGCACACAGAGCACACAGCAGAAATGACAACACAGAGCACACAGAGCACACAGCAGAAATGACAACACAGAGCACACAGAGCACACAGAGCACACAGCAGAAATGACAACACAGAGCACACAGAGCACACAGAGCACACAGCAGAAATGACAACACAGAGCACACAGAACTAACAAGGGAACGTCTCTGAAAAAAGGATGTTCAAAAGCTTGCTCATGTACAGTATACCGGACACATGTTTACAGCAACAACAACCAGAGAGATGAACAACCAAACACAGATTAACATTCATTCAAGGCTAGCACAGCCTTTCGGATCTTGAATATAGTCCAACAAAACAGTGCCAAACAGCAGCAAAAACAGGTAACCTTAGTTCCACTGGCAAGAAAACACACAGGAAATCGTTAATGAGGCAAGAAAGAGAAAACAGAAAACACAAGGAAATCGTTAATGAGGCAAGAAAGAGAAAACAGAAAACACAAGGAAATCGTTAATGAGGCAAGAAAGAGAATACAGAAAACACAAGGAAATCGTTAATGAGGCAAGAAAGAGAAAAACAGAAAACACAAGGAAATCGTTAATGAGGCAAGAAAGAGAAAACAGAAAACACAAGGAAATCGTTAATGAGGCAAGAAAGAGAAAACAGAAAACACAAGGAAATCGTTAATGAGGCAAGAAAGAGAAAACAGAAAACACAAGGAAATCGTTAATGAGGCAAGAAAGAGAAAAACAGACAACACAAGGAAATCGTTAATGAGGCAAGAAAGAGAAAACAGAAAACACAAGGAAATCGTTAATGAGGCAAGAAAGAGAAAACAGAAAACACAAGGAAATCGTTAATGAGGCAAGAAAGAGAGAACAGAAAATAACAAACAGGTAGGGTCACTCTTGCTCTCATGATGAAATAAAAACACACCCATAACTCCACACGAAGGTTGCTTACGACACCGAATCGCTTTGCAGAAGTGACAATATAGAGCACACAGTACAAACAACGAGACATCCCCCCCCCCCCCCCCCCCCCCCCCCCCCCCCCCCCCCCCCCCCCAAAAAAAAAAAAAAAAAAAAAAAGATGTTCCAAGCTTGCCCGTATAATCTGTACCTGACCAACTCTTTTAAACAATCCGCTCAGCAATATTGTGGAACTGGTCTACAGATCATCTCCGACATTTATCGTTGATTGCTCCCTCTATCGCGTAAAAGATTTTGTCATATATGTAATGAGAGAAGTAAGTGATGACGAATATTTCAAAAAGACCTTCAGCATTCCAAGCGTATATATCAATGGCAAAACGTCATGTAAGAAAGGCTTCACTAACTTACAGTGAACAATGGTACGCTCAATAGCAACATATCAAGACCGATACATTTGATTTGTGGGTAGCACTTGGTCCGTAAAGAAATGCATCAAAGACTGAAAGTTGATTACGTTTGAAAATAGAAACAAAGACTGAAGATTGGCAACATTTGAAATGCAAACAATTGAACCTGAAAAGAAAGACACCATTATAAACTCCCAGATGGATACAAGTAAAAGTAATATAGATGGCATAACTTGGTTATATTTCTAATGTTTTGGGTAAAAAGTATTAATCTGGCTTTTGTGTTTCCAAATACACAAATAAGCTTACCAGCAAAACAATAATTCACAGCACGCGTTGCAGAACAAATGCCACGAGAATAATTCACAGCACGCGTTGCAGAACAAATGCCACGAGAATAATTCACAGCACGCGTTGCAGAACAAATGCCACGAGAATAATTCACAGCACGCGTTGCAGAACAAATGCCACGAGAATAATTCACAGCACGCGTTGCAGAACAAATGCCACGAGAAAATAACATGGAACCACGAAGAGACCAAACATCAGTTACAAAACCCTTCCGCATCATTACCAAGAAACCAAACGGATCTTTCTTGCAAACAACCCCTTCAATGTATTCAATCAACTTTTGTTTGTAACGAATTTACAGAAAAGCTAATGCTCAAGTAAATGTAGAATTAAAGCAGAAATCCGTGAACGAGTTAATTTTATAAGCTGTGTTAGTGCTACTCATTTTTAGAGTAGACTTTTGGAAAATGAAAAATAATAATCGCCTTCAGCTTTCTATTCCAGGAAACTCACTTCAGCAGTCTGTGTCTAAGTAATGGAGTGAGCTGCCGTCCATATGTAACCACCTGAGATTTCACAACAAATGACTCACAACATGTGGTGGTTAGGGAGGGGGGGGGGGGATGGAGGGTGGAGGGGTCAGGCTGATGACTGCAGCAGAGGGTCCACCAGAAAGCACACAGGAGGTACCTCTCCCGCAACAATGATCACGTCTGGATTTATCTTCTGTCCTCACTGTCTCAATACCAAAGTTCCCCTTTTAGAAACGGTACAATGAAGACAACACGTATTGACAATATGTTGTTTACTGATTATAACTGTAATACAGACTAGATCCTGCATTTTTAGATTCTAAATCGTTTGGGTTCGAAAATGACCACAACCTCTGTTGCGTGACACATACCCGTCTGATTTTGTAGCTGTGATGTTTTAATTGCAGCAGCTCTTGAGTATGATCTTCATGTTGTTGTTTTTTTCGGGCAACACAATGCTTATTTTACTTATTGGATGAAAACAGAAACAAAATCTTGGAAAACAAGAGATGATTTTTCTGTTTCCCAGTGAATAAGTCAACAAAGAAAAGACACACTGAGCTAATATAGCCATCTTGCTATCACGTTGTAAATCTATTTCTTTTTGTGGTTTGGTCTCAACACAAGACCTTCCTCTGTTGTTGGACAAAGACCTGTGTAGTATTTTTTTAAACGAATATTTTCTTTTTATGTCTTTTCTTTTCTTCTTCTCTTTGCCATTCTTCTTTTTTCAGTTATTTGTTGAAAATAATCTTTATCTTTTCGGCCATCACAACGATTATTTTGAGTTTTGTTTGTCAAGAAATTCAAACGAAATCTTGGGTTACAGGAACTGGCGAACAAGAAAACGCCATAATAGGCTGGCACACCCATCTTGCGTTAAGATACAGAATCCTTTCTTTTTCCCAAACACGACCCTGTCTCTATTGCGTGTCATATACCCATGTATTCCTGTAACACAAAGTTTCTCGTATTGGACAACAGGATAACAGGATAACAATTTTATTTGTCCAAAATATGGAAAATTCATTTTCGACACCACCGCAAACATATACCAGAACAACCACACACACACACACACACACACACACACACACACACACACACACACACACACACCACACACACACACACACACAAACGCACGCACGCACGCACGCACGCACGCACGCACGCACGCGCGCGCGCACACACACACACACACACACACACACACACACACACACACACACACACACACACACATACATGTGCGTGCGCAGCTACAGTACACATCCGCTCTCTTTA
>CM031621.1:66755450-66765450 GCA_018398815.1 Conus ventricosus
GAATCAGTAAATGATTAGCACTTACAGGATCCCCACACATACATTTAATATTTTTGCAATATTTTGTTTTAATCGAGTTTAAACGAAGCCTATGGATTAGACTTTCAATCTCCTTGGATGAGAAAATAAATCTTTTGTATGATGTTATCCCATTGTATTTGTCATCATTACATTTGATGCAATTGTTATAATAACGTATGTCCGAGTTCCTCAGTGTTTTTGTTGCATTATCATGAGATGTTCTATTTATAATAGAGAAACATTCTGCCAGATCTAAGCGAACATTTATTGTTACTGTGCCGCTAAGAGCTGCCTTTTTTTGCAACTTTGTCTACGTGTTCATTTGCTGATATACCACAATGTGCAGGCACCCAACAAAAAGTAATATTAATGCCTTTTTGGGAAAGAAGGTGTACTATAATGATTGATTTCAGTTATCATGTCAAATCGTACACATGAATTAGAAGACTTAATACTATTCAATGCTGCTTTTGAATCAGCGCATATTACGATTTGACTGTTATTTATGGGGAAATTCAAAATGAAATCTAATGATTTGAGTATAGCAAGTAATTCTGCGCTATATATAGACAAGGACATCCACAGTGCCAAGGACATCCACGCTGTTCGTTCGGATGAGGAATTTGCACAGGCCCTCGATGCCAGGCGCCTGAAACTCAACTGCCACGAGCAAACGAAACTGAAGATTGGGAGAAACTGGATGCAAAAATCGTCCAAAGACTCGATGCACTGATAGGGAAAAGCACCCTGGAACACAAACTAGCCACATATGGGGACATTGTGTATGCCACTTGTAGAGACGCCTATGGAGTAAAACTACCCAAAGAGAAAACACCTCCAAAGAAATCCAGACGCCAAGAAAAGATGGACAAGATCAGAGTCCAAAAGAACAACCTCAAGAAGCAAATGAAGACCGCACTGCCAGCGAAAAACAAGGCTTGGAAAAACTGTGGGAAGACCTGAAAGAAAAACACAGCGCCCTCAGCAAAGCGGAATCTGCGAGGAAGAGGAAGAGCAAAAAGAAGAAGACACAAGAGCGCTTCTTCAGAGCCCCCTTCCAGTTTGCCAGAAACACTGTTTGAGCAGCCAAAATCTGGGACCCTAAGTGTGGACAAAGGAGTTCTTGAGCAGCATCTGAGGAAAACATACTCTGACTCACAGAGCAAAGCACCACTCGACATTCAAGGTCTGGTGTGTCCAACCAACCCTGAGGAACAGTTCAATGGCAAGCCTCCAACGTTGGCGGAAATCAAGAAGGTGGTCGACAAAGCCAGAGCCAAATCATCACCAGGGCCAAACGGAATACCTTACCAGCTTTACAAGAAATGTCCCAAGGTGCTGGAGTGGCTCCACAGGCTGCTGCGATCGGCTTGGGAAGAAACCCGAAGATCAGCGGCCAGTGGATGACGGCAGATGGTGTGTACATCCCAAAGAGCAAAACTCAAGTGACATCAGCCAGTTCAGGCCAATATCACTACTCAACGTCGAAGGGAAAATCTTCTTCTCTGTCATGGCAGCAACGCTGACCAAGTACCTGATGGAAACAAGTACTTGGATGTGTCAGTCCAGAAAGGTGGCATCCCAGGCGTGGCTGGCTGTGTAGAACACGCCACAATGATCTGGGACGCAATCCAAAAAGCAAAAACAGAAAAGAGAGACCTGGACGTAGTGTGGCTTGATCTGGCAAACGCATATGGATCTGTGCCCCATGAGATGATACAGTTGGCTCTTGAGATGTACATGTGCCAAAGAACATCCGCGACATGCTCAAGAAGTACTTCAATGGCTTCTCAATGCGGTTCTCTACCAAGGAGTACACAACTGATTGGATCAACTTGGAAGTTGGCATTGCAATGGGCTGTGCAATTTCCCCGATACTGTTCGTGCTGGCAATGGAACTCATCTTGAAAGCAGCAACAAAACAACGCGAGACAAACAGACCTTGGCGATGGATACAAGATGCCTCCTCTCAAGGCCTTCATGGATGACACTACAGTGATTTCATCCAGAGAAGACGAGACACGTCATGTGCTGGAGAGGCTGGACAACATAGTTGCCTCATCCAGAATGAAGTTCAAGCCAAAGAAATCACGGAGTCTCTCACTGAGGAAAGGAAAAGTGGCCGAATCTGTGGTCTTCAGTGTTGCCAACCAGGCCATTCCAACAGTCACAGAAGAGCCAGTCAAGAGCCTTGGAAGATGGTATGATGATACGCTGAAAGACACACAAAGAGCAAAAGAAACCAAGCAGATGGCGGAAGAAGGCTTGGAGACCATTGACCAGTGTGGGCTCCCTGGCAAATACAAGGTCTGGTGTCTGCAATTCATGCTGATACCAAAGCTCCTATGGCCTTGATGATATACGACATCTGCACCAGCACAGTGGAGGCAATGGAAGCAAAATCAACAAGTTTACAAGGAAATGGCTTGGTGTCCCACCCTGTCTGACTGACATCGCGCTGTACTGTCGCCAAGCAAAGCTGAAACTACCACTGAAATCCATCCTGGAGGAATACAAAGCAGGGACGATCAGACTTCAAAGCATGCTGGAGGACTGAGGAGACAAGGTGGTAGAAGCAATCAAGCCCCAGCTGAAGACAGGCAGAAAATGGAAAGTTCAAGAGGCGATGGATTCTGCAAAAGAAAGTCTCAAGATCAGAGAAATAACAGGACACACACAGACCAACAGACAAGGACTGGGGGTGACCAAAACTGAATGGTGGTCAAAGGCCAAAGGAAAAGCCAAAAGAGACATGCTGATTCAGGAGATGAGAAAAGAAGAAGACCAAAAAAGACTCCAAAAAGCAGTCCAGCAGAGCCAGCAAGGGCAATGGACAACGTGGGAGAATGCACTCCAAAGAAGTCTAACTTGGAATGACATTTGGCACATGGCCCCTCTCAGGATCAGCTTCATTCTCAGATCTGCATATGACCTTCTGCCCTCAAATGCAAACCTGGTGAAGTGGGGGAAAACAGACGATCCTGCATGCCCCTCTGCCATGAAAAACAAACAGTGGAGCATGTTTTAAGCTCATGTAAAGTAGCCCTGGCTCAAGGAAGGTACACATGGAGCACAACCAAGTGCTCAAAGAAATTGTACAAGTAGTCTGGGCTAGTACCAACACCACAAAAGGGAGAATCAGGACTCCAAAAGCACCCGCAACATTCTTCACGGCAGGAGGCAGCAAATCATGGCCAAGAACAACAGTGCCACTCGAAACATGCAGGCAGAGTCTGCTGGACGGGGCAGATGACTGGGATTTGCACTGCAGACCTCCCGAATGGAAGAGTCACCCAGAGATCATCAGCAAGAGTGGCATGAGACCAGACATAGTAGTCCACTCTAAGTCAACCAAGCAGCTGATCATGATCGAGCTCACGTTGCCATATGAGAACAGAATGGAGGCAGCTCAAATCTACAAGACTGAAAAGTATGCTGATCTGGCAAACAGCCTGAGGAGAGAAGGCTATCAGGTCAAAGTCCTCACTGCAGAAATTGGAGCTAGGGGATTTGTAGGAACGTCTGCATACAGCCTCATGAAACAGCTCTCAGTTGCAGGGAAGAAAAAACCAGAGCCCTGAAAGCAATGGCAGAAGCGGCAGAGAGGTGTTCAAGCTGGATCTGGTCAAGGAGGAACAAAAGTGAACTTCATAAGGCTTAATTTCCCTACAAATATCAGGTGTCCCTGTGGCTCAGTGGTTAAAGCGCGAGTCATTAAGTAGAAAATGAGCATGTCCGAGGGTCATGGGTTCGAATCCCAGCCATGGCTCGTCCCAAGATGGGGGGGAAAAAAAGGGGGCAGCAGAGGGACATCCGGAGTCATGAACCGGGTGTGGCCCAACCCCCTAGAGTGTCAGGAGATAAGGGCCGAAACACTTGTTTGAAGGGGGCTTCTCTTCTGAGGACTCTCTGCTGCCACGCTCTCCACGAGTTTCTTTCTACAGACAGACTTTTACCAAGATAAAATACCTTTCTATTTTTAAGCTAGGAATTATGAAGCTGCTCCCGTGCTATTATCATCTAATACTGAGCCATCTGTGAATATTTTTAAGTGATGGTTGTACTTATTTTCTAAGTGAGTGTAGACAAAATTTCTCAAAATGTTGGGAGAATCCTTTTTAGTTAAATTATTGTAGTCAATGTCAAAGGAAGCTTTTGATTGTACTCATTTTGGAATGGTGTGAAAACTTAGGTTTTCCGGCGATATTAGGTTTATCTATTTTTGTATCTTTTTAGAAGATCTGAGGAAAATGAATAAATAGATTTTGTGGATTGTATATATTGTGCACGTTTTCCAAAATCCTTTTCCGATTCTAAACATGTCTTCTGAGCAAAACTTTTTTTGTGAGAAACTTTTTAAGATGAATTTTAAAGTAGAAGCTTTCTAATTTCAGATAGAGGAAGAAGGAAGACAACACGGTAGGTAAAGGTGTAACACAAGAGGAGAATGAAGAAGGAAGACAAGACGGTAGGTAAAGGTGTAACACAAGAGGAGAAAGAAGAGGAAGGCAAGAAGGTAGGTAAAGGTGTAACACAAGAGGAGAAAGAAGAAGGAAGACAAGAAAGTGGGTAAAGGTGTAACACAAGAGGAGAATGAAGAAGGAAGACAAGAAGGTTGGTAAAGGTGTAACACAAGAGGAGAAAGAAGGGAAGGCAAGAAGGTAGGTAAAGGTGTAACACAAGAGGAGAAAGAAGAGGAAGGCAAGAAGGTAGGAAAAGGGTGTAACACAAGAGGAGAAAGAAGAGGAAAGGGCAAGAAGGTAGGTAAAGGTGTAACACAAGAGGAGAAAGAAAAAGGGAAGACAAGAAAGTGGTAAAGGTGTAACACAAGAGGAGAAAGAAGAGGAAGGCAAGAAGGTGGTAAAGGTTAACACAAGAGGAAAATGAAGATGGAAGACAAGACGGTAGGAAAAGGGTGTAACACAAGAGGAGAAGAAGAAGAAAGACAAGAAGGTTGGTAAAGGTGTAACACAAGAGGAAAATGAAAAAGGGAAGACAAGAAAGTGGTAAAGGTGTAACACAAGGGGAGAAAGAAGAGGAAGACAAGAAGGTTGGTAAAGGTGTAACACAAAAAGGGGGAAAGAAAGGAAGGCAAGAAGGTAGGAAAAGGGGTAAACACAAGGGAAAAAAAAGGAAGGCAAAAAGGTAGGTTAAAGGTGTAACACAAGAGGAGAAAGAAGAAGGAAAGAGTAGAAAAAGGTGAACACAAGGGAGAAAGAAGAGGAGGGCAAGAAGGTAGTAAAGGTTTTAACACAAGGGGAGAAAGAAGAGCAGACCAGAAGGTAGGTAAGGGGTAACACAAGAGGAGAAAGGAAAAAAAGCAAGAAGGTAGGTACAAATGCAACGAAAGCTCAAAGACTGTTCCAAGAATATTCAGGATGTTCTTGAACTGCCCGGGTGCTTGGCAGAGGAATCTCAATATTTAAAGAACGAACATATGACTTTATTTTTTCTATGCTATCAAAACCGTTACCCGCAGCTTAGAATTCTCCCGTAAGATTACTTTCTTCAACGTATTCTGAAAGCTAAGGTTGTTTAGTGGCAGTCTTTTAAAAATGGTACTCTGAATGAGGCATAAACGGAGGCCGTGTGTAACCCGCATAACATCTTTCACACCACGTAAATCCCATCACCAACTTTGGGAAAGAGAGGCCGTTTGGCCGTTGGTATGGTGACATGTTACACATAGCATTACCCTGCGTGAGAAATGGAAAGAATGAAGGCAATATAGAAACTAGTGACGAAAATTAATTGGAAGACTCGGGAAAACCGACTGATGAAGCGCCAGCAGGCACTCTTCAGTTGGCACTACCCAGGAGGCAGCCTGTGTTACATGAGAGCGTGAATTGTCAGCGCCAAGGCGCTTTAAAAATGCTATATTGTTGTTGTTATGTTGTTGTTGGTCGTTATATCACTATATTAATTAGGCATCCTTCAGTTTTCGGAAAGACTATGGAGTTGCGCTCTGGTGTCTATTCTGGTAGAGCGATGGGTGGGGCTGGTCAGTCCGACGCGGAATGACAGTCCCTGTGGAGGGGGCCCACGAGATGGTCGGGACGCGGGTTTGGTCTGCCTGGGCAGCAGCCTTTCTTACATTCTTTTCCGTGCTGGGGCGGTGTCCTCGAACTTGGAGAGACCTTTCTTGCACAGTCGTCTCCAGCGGACCTTTCGAGGCTGTTGCTTCCCATTTGTTCTGGTCGATCTCAGGTTTTTTAATGTCCCTCTTGCAAACTTTGAAATCGCAGCTGTGGTCTGCCTGTGGAACGTTTTCCCTGCGCAATCTCCATAGAGGAGGTCTTTAGGGATCCGTCCGCCCGTCATGCGCACGACATGGCCGAGCCAGCGCAAAACGTCTCTGTTTCAGCAGCGTGTACTGCGGTGATCCGGCTCTTTCCAGGACAGTGTTTTTTTGGGGACCTTGTCCTGCCAGGTGATGTTCAGAATGCGTCGAGGCACGCATATAAAAAGCATGATTTTTCCGCTCTTGTCGGCCCGCAATGTCCCAAGACTCGCTCCCAATACAGGAGGGTCTCACAACGCAGGCCTGTAGATCTGGAACTGTGTGTGCCAGTCCAACTTGCTTTTTATTCCGTGTTTTCTTTGTCAGTCTGTCATGGTGGAAAGCTGTCTTGGGGCCGATGGGCGCCGGTTGAGCCTGCTCAAGTGAAGGGTGTCTGAGATAAGTTGAGCCCAGATAAACAAAGGGTCACGGACGACATCCAGTTCATGGCCCATTGATGCTGAGACTGGGGGGAGAGTCACATCCTGTCCCATGACCTGTGTTTTCTTCAAGCTAATGGTAAGCCCAAAGTCTTGCTGAAGCGAGTCAGGGAGCTGCTGAGGTCCTGGGCTGAGTGGGGGGTTACTGCTGCTCGTCTGCAAAGAGGAAGTCACACAGCACTCCAGTTGACTTAGTCTTCCCTTAGTCTGGAGAGGTTGAAGAGTTTCCGCTGTCCTGTTCGGGGGTAATACCTTCAGCGGGCAGGACCAAATGCGTGTTTCAGCTCACGCAAAGAAATTCCAAACAGGGTGGACCAGGACGCAACCCTGTTTCATCCGCTCCGTATTTTAAAGGCAGCTGATGTTGAGCGGTCAAAGGCCCCCGGTGCCTTTCATGTCTTCGTGGAAGGATCTGAGATGCTGAAAAGTTTGGGTGACATCCAAAATCTTGGGGAGGATCTTGAAGAGGCCATCCCTGCTAACCAGATCAAAACCCCTTTGTGAGGTCAAATAAAGGCAATGAAGATTTGCTCCCTTTTCTCCCAACATTTCTCCTGAAGTTGTTTAAGGGAGAAGATCATATCTATAGTGGATCTGTTGGCACGGAAACCGCACTGCGATTCAGGAAAAACTTGCTCTGCAAGTACTTGGAGCCTCTTCAGTACTACTCGTGCAAAGACTTTCCCAACGATACTGAGAGGGATATGCCGCGAAAATTTATTGCAATCGCTTCTCTCACCTTTGTTTTCGTACAGTGTGACGATTTAGCATCCATCATGCCTTGTGGTACTTCGCCTTCACTCCAACAGAGGCAGAGGATTTTAATGCAACTTGGTGTTTAGTGCCTCTTTACAGCACCTCAGTACTTTGGTGGGAATACCATCTTTCCCGGGTACCTTGCCAGAGGCAAGAGAGTCCAGGGCTTCGTTGAGTTCGTCTATGGCTGGTTCTCTGTCAAGCTCTTCCAGCTCTGGTAGGCGCTCTATGGCATTCGGGGCATCTTCTGTGACTACATTTTCCCTTGCATATAGCTCAGTGTAATGTTCTACCCCAGCGCTCCATTGTTGTTCTCTGTCCTAAAATCACCTCCCCTGTAGCTGATTTCAAAGGGGCAGTTTTTTTTTGCGTTGGGCCCAATGCCTGCTTGATGCCGTCAAACATCGCCTTAACGTTACCTGTGTCAGCTGCGATCTGAATCTGGGAGCAGACCTGAAGCCAATAATCGTTGGCGCATTGCCTGGCACACTGCTGGACTTTGCTGCGAGCAGCACTGAAACCTGGAGGGTCTGCTCACTGGGACTGGTTTTGTATGCTGTCAGGGCGTTTCTCTTGGCCTCGATGACTGGTGTCATTTCTTCAAATGGGCTTCGAACCAATCAGCTGACTTGCTGGTCTTTTTCCCAAAGGTGGACATGGCGGCGTTGGAGACAGCATCTCTGAAGTGTTCCCATCGCTCTTGGGCATTTGCAGCGGGTGGGCCAGGAAGAGAATCATCCAACACACGCGAACGCCTCCACTTTTTTTTGATCGCGTGTTTTTTCTGGGTCGATGCGAGGCCGGCCCCCCTTTCTCGTACTGTGCAGTCTCTTCGCGCGGGGCTTCACTTTGCTGCACACCCAAAAAGTGGTCAGTGTCACAATCGGCGCTCTGGTAGCTGCGAGTGATCTTGATGCTGGAAAGGTTGACACGTTTGGTGAGGATCAATCGAACTGATGCCAGTGTATGGATCGAGGGTGTCTCCAGGAGACTCGATGCTGAGGCTTCGTGTTGAAGAAAGTGTTACGACGGGACAACCCATGATGACAGCAAAGCTCTAGCAGGCGCTGGCCATTTTCGTTCATTTTCCCAGTGCCGAACTGACCCAAGCAGTTGGGCCAGGGGGTGTGATCGACACCTACTCTGGCGTGAAATCGCCTCGACGAACAGTAATTCTCTGTAAGGAATTCTCCTTTTAGCCCGCACTGAGGTCGTCATAAAACTTATCTTTTGCTTCTGCTGTGGATGCCAAAGTTTTGGGGCGTAGGCACTAATTAGACTGACTGGTCCCGATGATGTTTGAAGTCGGAGAGACAGGATTCGTTCTGTTCCTTCTACTGTGGGGTATGGACTCCAATAATCTGTTTCTAAACTGCGAATCCCCCGCCGTGTTCTCTGACCCCGTCTGATGGTTTGTCCTGCCAGAACAGGTGTAGCTCTCCCTCAGAAACCTGTTTCTGGGAGCCTGGTTTCTTGAAGGGCGACAATGTCCATCTGCATTCTGCTCAGTTCTCTGTCGATGACGGCTGTCTTGCAAACATCGTTTACTTCTGCAGTTCGTCAGAAAAGGCTGCGTCATTGTCCTTACGTTCCCGTACCCAATTTCAGGGTGGAAGTTTTCATTTTTCTGTTGCCTGGTGCACAGTTATTGATCCGCTGGTCGGTTTTTACCCTAAACCCCACGCACCCAATGAGGCTAACGGACCGTGGGGGCAGCACCTTACTGGCGGGGACTGCCCCGGCTTTAAGGCGGGCGGAAACTGCCCAGTGAGATGCGATGACCTCTCCTACCGTCCCCTGGCGTCTGACTCGTACGCCAATTGAGTATGCAGAATTATAACCGGTAGACTGCTACTTCCCGTGTTTTGTCGACGCTGCAAAGCGAAGCTGGAGTGACCTCTTTCCCGAGCGCAAAGCCTGGGTAAGTAAGTAGGAGGGGAAGCTGTTTTCCCATGCAGCAGACCCCCCCCCCCCCCCCCCTCCCCCCTCCCCGTCGCCCGGATGGTCCCTTGGGAAGGCAAACGCCGTCACATGGTTCCAGTGCCGTCCAGGAGTTTGTCAAACGTTGGTGTAGGGCACCCCCCCGGACTGCGTTGGGGACTCCGAACCCGGATTTTCCTCAGGTCTGCTGGACCAATGAGTCGTTTTGGGTTGCCCTTTCAGTTTGGTTGACACAACTCCTTGTCCCTGGTTGGGAGCTTGTGTACCTCTATGACCCAAGAGCTATGCCCGCGGGAGCTGTTCCTCCCGTTAGGGCACCAAGCCCGGACAGTCGAAGGGGTAGAGGCAACTAATGTAGACCAACTCACCCGAGGTTAAACGCTTTTCGTTTTGGGGTAACACCCCTCTTTTGCAAAATGGGGCTCATTAGTCTGGGAAGACACCCACTAAGAGAAGGAAAACTCGGATTCAAACTCCGCTGCCTTGCGGCTATATCCACTCTTAGGAAAGGCTTCGGGAGTAATTAAAAATGGGATATATTATTACTAATATTATTATATCA
>CM031621.1:66770450-66808948 GCA_018398815.1 Conus ventricosus
CCACCCACACCTCTCCCCAGGACCCACCCTTCTCTTTTGATCCGGGACCACTACTGCACTGGTCACTGCGTCCCTAACGGAGGCAACGATAAGCACCCTACACTGTGCTGGCCACTACGTCCCAAAAGGAAGGCAGTAGCTAACACCCTTAACCCTACTCCCTAACGCTACACTCTTCCTACCATACCCATGGGACAACCCATCCCGGCCCAGAGAGCTCCAGTCCTCAGCGCCGTACTTGGCCCCTCACAGGCTGACACCTCCCCGGAAGACTCTGCACTCCCCGCTGACCGTGGCCTCCCACAGTCCGACTTTCCGACGACTCTACCCCCCTGCGCTGACCGTGGCTTCTCGCAGACCGACTCCTCCCTGCGATGAGCGCGACGCACACACCAGACGCCTCCTCGACGGATCCGGGGCTCAACGCCTCCTCTGAAGGCCACGCCAGACACTGAGGGTGAGGGAAGGTCTGGTGCAGCGCCCTCTCGCAGGACGCCCGAACAGGGAACAGGAACAGGTGGCTGGAGAACTCCCGGAAGAACCTCCAACTATGCCCACAGTTCCTCAATGGGAGCATATCTCTCCAAATTTTGATATAGATTATACTACTCTAAAAAAGAAGACAATATTAATTTGATATCAGTAGAAGCAAAAGAACATCTTGAAAACACATATCCACATCATCTTAAAATCTACACGGATGGTTCAGTTTTAGAATCTTATACAGGAGCTGGATTTGTAATTCCCGATTTAAAAGCAAAGAAATCATTTTGTTTAGGAAAGAACTTTTCAGTTTTCACTGCTGAACTATATGCAATCCTTATGGCCTTATCTTGGATATCTGATCTTGATGTGGCAATTTACAGCATTCTAATCTGTGTTGACTCAAAATCTGTTCTTTATAGCTTACGAAATTGGGATGCAAATGTAAGGAAAGACTTAATTTTTGATATAAAATTTATGATACATTCCGTTATGGCGAAAGGAACTTTTGTAGAGTTTTGCTGGATCCCATCTCATTGTGGTATCTATGGAAATGAAATAGCTGATAAATTAGCAAAAGAGGGTGCTCTTAGAAAAAATCCAGAAAGTAGATTAAAACTGGATAAACATGAAATCATTTCTCTATTAGAAAATTGTATGAACAATGAAAAACTTCCTGCAAAAACGAAAGTGTTATTATGTCAAAGATCATTGTCCAGTATCATTTATAAGATGCGTTTAAACTCGTGGAAAACCAAATTTTCTAAGGATGTAGATTGCGCTTGTGGTCTCCCATTATCTATTCAACATATTCTTTTTGAATGTGCAATTCTAAACATCTTTATATAATATCCAAAGGATAGACATTGGTTCCTTAGGGGCTTTACAAGAAATTCTTTACAGCCCCAAAATGATTGATATAGCAAAGGCTATATCGAGTTCTGTTATCATTCATTTATTGTAATTGATTTATCAGTTTAAAATTATTGTTTGGTCGTTATAGGCAAACTTTCATGCATTTGTGTCCGTGCGCGCGTGCGCGCGCACGCACGCACGCACACACACACACACACACACACACACACACACACACACACACACACACACACACACACATATATATACGCTCACACTAACACCGGCGCGCGCATGCATGCGTGCATGCACGCACTCGCAAACACACACACACACACACACACACACACACACACACACACACACACACACACACACACACACACACACACACACACACACACACACACTCACTCATATAAGCACTTACACACATACACCTTTTTTTTTAATTTTTTTTTTTTTTTTTTTTAATTTTTTTTTTTAGTCTAATATCACCACTGTTGTGAAGAGACTCTAAATTAAATCAATCCAAATCCCGGAAGAACCCCGGTAGCAGGAGGAGAACTGCCTCACAGACGGCAGACAGCCTGGATGGTCTCCCTCTCCCAGGAAAACAGCAGGCAACGGAAAACCCCGCTCACCTGCTGGCACGCGGCAGTAGACCGCGGTGGTCTGGCCCAGCCTCAGGACGGAGCAGGATACCTGCTGACACAACTGGACAGACAGACGATCAACCACACCAGTTCTACAACTGGCTACAAGTGGCTGCCAACAGAGACGATACAGAACCCGGCACAGGCCAAGGGCACACCCAGACCCGACGAGGACCTGGCCCTAACTATGACTCGAAGTCACTCAGCTCGACTAACGGCGCTCCCGCCGCAACTACAAGGCACGTCCACTCCGACGAACACCAGGGACCGAAGTGAAGCTACCCCAACGCATTCCGACCTGGTCGGAATCAAACGAACTCTACTCACAACACAAAACAGCGATTGGTCAAAGAAGCGTATCCCTCCGCAGAGCTGACACACCCGACCAACGGACTACTTGTTGCTCGTGCAACAACACGACAATTTACCACAACAACTCACAGACTTGACAACACCAACAACAGCCAATATCCTGCCCCCGCCTTCTCTGGTGTAGAACCAAAGTAACAAAAGGGTAACAATCGGGAACGAAACCAACCTCCCGCTTCCATCCCCTCAACCAGTGAAGATCGGAATTCAAGAATATAGTATGTCTTATTTCCCCAGCCCCCTACCTAGCCTAATCTTCACCTTAACCAAAACCCCAATCTTACACACGCACGCTCGTACACACACATATACACATATGCACACGCACACGCTCTCTATTTCTGAATTACCATTACTCCAAACACATGGACGGCTGATTTAATACCGCCGATCGGTGACACACACCCCTGCCTAAGTTTTAACTACAGGTTAAAACCAACAAAAACTTCACTCGATCGGCGTTTACTCACACCCTACCTATAACAATCCAACTCCACACCACTCACTATGCCCTGCTGTTACTTTTGATGCACCCCATCATCATTCCAACAACATCACTTTTAAATACATCATTAACCACAGAATACATTAATCACTCTGGTCCAATTCTGCCTTCCACGACCTTAACGCAGGCACTTACAGGCAGCCATTACACTACGCTCTACATATACATTTCGTAACTAAGGGTGCTCTGACCATGCACGACCGCTATGCAACACGTGCTACAAATACCACACACCCAGCAACACTATGCTACGTCATTCTCTTCCAATGACACTGACACATGCATAACGTCGACAATGTCAACCCCTCTTGACACAGGTAAATATAACTTACAGGCTCTCTCTCTCTCTCTCTCTCTCTCTCTCTCTCTCTCTCTCTCTCTCTCTCTCTCTCTCTCTCTCTCTCTCTACGGCAAGCGACTCAAGAAGTCTGCCGCCACATTGTCCTTTCCAGACACTGCCTGCACCGTAAACTGGAATGGCTGCAGCTGCAGTGCCCACCTTGTGATCCTCCCACTAACAGACTAGAGAACAGAAAAACACCGATTCTGGCTCACCCGGTCTCAACCAGTTTCGACCGGGCGAATCCAGAATCGGTGTTTTTCTGTTCTCTGACAAGTAAGACTTCAATAACCAAAAACGTAGCGTAGTAATGTAGGGGAAAAGCAGCCGCGGCTGAACACGCCCCATAGAGTAACGTAGGGGAAAAGCAGCCGTGGCTGAACGCGCCCCATATACAAACGGTGGGGGCAGGTAAGCCTTTAATTGCTAGTTGCCGGCCTACCTAAGGACTCTGCACTATCCGATTACTTACTACGTGGCCGGACATGACGATTTTCGGATCACGCGATGGGCTGATGTCACGGCCGGCCAATCACAAGACTAGATAGAATCAGCTGATTAGTAGTGACGACATTTCGCCCAGCACTTGTGTTGTTCATTTCTCCTAGTGCTGTGGCGGTGTGAAGACGTTTTCAGTTGTTTGTGTTGGTTGATTTTATTTCAATGTCGCGTGATAGTATCTTTTCTGAATTAGAGATAGAACTTCTTGAATCACAAACCAGTTTTGGAGATGTGTGCTTTTTGGAAGGGGTAGTGGGTGGCGCCACTATTTCTACAAAAAGCTCCAAATGTTTAGCGACAGGTGTACTAACTGGCGATTAAGAGCCGCCAAAAAAGCTCTACCAAAGCAGTATTTTACTTTTGAAAAAAACACTAACTCCGCCAATGCTGGCCCTAAGCCCGGATGAACTTTTGTTGTGCGAGAAGGAAAGTATAATGAAACTCTTTGTTCTTATGACGATTGGAATGTTAAGTTTTCTGAACTACTGTGACGGGCTTCTAAAAATAGTAACGGTTACGCTGTAACCGCCTGGCCAGCAGCGAAGGCTAGGTTGTTGGGTGGAAGAAATCGATACAACGGTGGGTGGGTGTTAGAAGTCTGCCGTACAGTCAGAGACCACAGGGACGGCCTAACAGCGTGCAGGCCTGCGTGGTGGGGTTGGACTACTGACGATAGTATGACGGGCTTCTAAAAATAGTAACGGTTACGCTGTAACCGCCCGGCGACGTTCAAGTGTGAACAAGCACTGTCCTGTCTATTGTGTGTTTGTTTGTGTTTGTGTTTGTTGTTTGTTTGTGTGTGTGTTTTGTCCCACCCTACGCACGCACGTCCCCACCCCCACCCCACGCATGCACACCCCCCACCCCACTCCACCCCACCCACCCCCACCCCACGCATGCACACACTCAAGTCACTTTTAAGTTCTTAACTTAAGTCACCCCAAGTCACTTCTAAGTTCTTACTCAAGTTATCCTTAAGTTATTCTCAAGTCACTTCTAAGTTCTTACCAAGTTATCCTCAAGTTATTCTCAAGTCACTTCTAAGTTCTTATTTCAAGTTGTCCTCAAGTCATCCTCAAGTTCTTACCAAGTTAACCTAAGATCATACTAAAGTCATCCTCTAAGTACAACCAAGTTCTTATTCAAGTTATCTTATAATTATCCAAAAAAATACAATCTATGTTTTTGTCTTAACAGCAGATGTCTAATATAGTACACACACGCCTCAAAAAACGCGTCATCGTTGAGGATGTCTTGCTCAGCGTTCTCTGCATAGATCTTAATGAAGTTCTTACATCCTAAGCAACCGCATTGATTACAATTCTGGTCTATGGAAATGTCTTTTATAGACTCCATGTCTTTATTTATTGACTCCATCATTTTATAATACGCCATGATCTATTTTTAATTTAAAAAAATTTAAATTAAGTTCTTAAAATATTATTCCATCTGAAATGGATCAAAAATGATCTTTTGTTGTTGGCGGTTTTGGCATGTTTTTGTTTTCTGTATTTAGTGGTTCAGGTTGTTTTGACTGCTTTTGTTCTTGTTGCCATTGTTTATATCTTTTATACAGTAATAACCACCCCAGCAGCAGCAAGGGCGCCAAAAATGGCAACAGTTTTTAAGTTCAATATTCCATGAAGACTTTGGTGCTGTAGTCTTGAATCACATGGAGTTTTTATAGCTGGCATTGAATCAACTTGTTCTGGCGTTGGCGGTGTTATGTTTTCATTATGGTTATATTTTGTGATTGTAACATTAATTTTTTTTGTCTGTTCCACTCTGCTAATTTTCTTCCTGCTTTAACACGCCCAGGATGCTTTTCACTGGTCTCCAACCTGATTCAGTGTTTTCTGATTCTGCTGATTTTCTGGCTTGGTTACTTTCTCCACCTGGTTCAATGTTTTCTGATTCTGCTGATTTTCTGGCTCGGTCATTTTGAAGGGAAATAAAATCTATATGATTAAAAGTTATTAATCCCATGATTAATGGCGATAACAATGTTCCAAATCTGTAGTATAGTCACATCCTAGAGACTCTAACGACTTTGTTAAAACTGGATCCTGCGTTAAATCATACATAAAATCTTGTTCAGAATCAATGGGGGCAATCTACTGACTAGTTTAGTGTACAAACTAAGAACCGTTTGCCCTACACTTTTTACCATTCTTGATCCAAGTTGCGCTTCATACCTGTTATGATACTTTAAAATGTCTTGCGGCGACATCTGTTGAATCTGTTCTATGCTGAATTCATTTCCGAGGAACTGTTTTGTTTTTCCACATGCTGCCAAAGAATACAGTCTTTCTTTTTTGGCATAATAGCTTGCTCATCAACCTGGTCATTTGTAATCATAAGTTCAGGAAGGTTTAATAGATCATCGGTGTTCATGTTTTTATTAATTATAATTATTTTATTTTTTAAAATGAGCGCCGAAAAAACTGTTGCCAACCTTGTATACCATTCTGTGTTATTGGAGGTCTAAGTATAGGATACACAATGCTTGGTAAAAGCTTGTTAAAAATAAAGCCAGCAGATCTTGGCAAACTAGACTTTGAGGATTCAGCAAAACTGATTGCTATTATTGCAGCTTCATTTGCTACGAAAGATTTTCTAGTTAAGCAAGATATAATTCCAGAGAATATAAATATGTAAAAAAAATACATTTATAAAAAATGGCTTCACTCGTAATGATGATAGGCGGCGCTGTGGTGAATGCGCTCGCTTTTAGCGGAAGTAATTACGCATTTAGTAAACTACGGACGACGGTGAGAGAAAAAGACATAACAAAGCTGTGGAGCAACTAGCTGCAGCACAAGATCGCTATGAAAAGCAGAGAATTGAGCAGTTAGATTTTATTAATAACACACTGAAAAAACAGGGACATGCAGCTTACACATTTAAAGATGTTGACCAGGCAATAAAAGAATATTATCTTGTAACAGGCAAACCCAATCGAAACATTGCCCCCCCCAAAATTCAGTGACTTTTATCAACCATCAGAAAAACAAAAGATGCAAGAAATCGTGTTTATTGTCTTTGGTATGACCGTTGTGTATTTTGTTGCACATAATTTTGGCTGAATAAAAATGAACAAAATCTTTTTATTCGCCAAAAGGATTTGAAGGGAATCACGGCAATAAAAAAAGCTAAGCCAAGCGGCTGGGGGTCAGTGAACAAAACAGCAAAGGAAGGGTTTAAATCTAAACAAGCGATTTGGCAAATTTATTTACCTGAAACCTAGGCGAATACAGAGACCACACTTTGTCAATAAAACTCCAAACGACACCCATCAAATGGTCTTCTATATTTACCCCATGATACGATTAGACGAAAAAGATTTAAGTACGCACTTACAGTCATTGACATAGCTTCAAGATACAAAGATGCGGAACCATTAACACAAAAGATTTGTTTCTGCTGTTGCTGTTGCCATACAACTGATTACCAACGAGGCCCCGCTAACTTATCCTCGCATGATTCAAGTTGATGATGGAAAAAAATTTTAAAAGGGCCAAGTGAATCAATTATTGTTAAAACATAGAGTTACCATTAAAAGAGGCATTCCGGGAGTTCACAGATCACAGGCTTTAGTTGAAAACTTTAACAAACAGTTAGCTGAAAGACTTTTCTCCTACCAGTATCACAGAGAGCTGATTGACATTCTCGCAACACAAAATTGGGTTAGAAGATTGCCCTCAGTTTTGCGCGCAATGAATAATGAAAAATTTTTAAAGGGCTAAAACCAGTACAGCAATCAAAAGAAAAACAATAAATGTTGTTGAAGGAGAGTCTTCATCCGGCAAACTATTACCATTTGGATTGAAAGTAAGGTACCTTTATTTACTGGGGAAGCAGAAGGGGACACTCGCATCAGGGCAACCGATCCAGTTTGGAGTGTTGATCCATATGAAATAAAAGAATTGTAAAATGAATCCGCCGTGTATTATTTACGAGAAACTGACACAACAAAACAACCAGCTCCTCAAAGATCTTTTGTGATGGAAGAACTGCAGATAATCCCACCAGACACAGTTCCAGTTGCTTAGTTAATTTTACGTAAATATATTTGAGTTTAAAATGGAAGCTCAGAAGGAAGCGCAGAATGAAACAAGAATGATAAAGGAAAAGACCTTCGAACTGTACAGGAATCATTTGATTTGAGTTCTGCTATTAGTGCAACATTTGCGAGGGTTCATCAGCACATAGCAATGCATCCAGATCACCTACAACCAAAATCCCAAATTTTGATTATCAAACATGGGGAAAAGAATATCTTGAAATAATAAAAAATATTCAAGCGCATCAAGCAAACATGAGAAAAAATTTGTCTGAATTGGAGGATGATATGATTGATTTTATAGATAAAGTTGATGAAAAATATGGGCCTGAAATATATACCCGAAGAAGATATATAATTACGCTGTTCTCCAATGCCCGATTGCATATGAAAACTCTGGATTAACAAACAACGTTTTGTGTTTGTTCTATCTAACGACTTCTTTGTTACAACTGTTGTGTTGATCTCATGTAGATTAGATCGCAGTTTACGTTGTCATGATGAAAAGTCTTATTGTTAAACAATGCTTCTTTATTAGTTGTCATGTGATATGTTTGACTGCACAACGCTGCGAGATATTCCCTTTGCTTTCTTAATGATTTTCTCCTGGCTCGAATACTGTACATTTTCGATCTTAAACCAATAAACTCCTTAATCACCTTTCCAGATAATTCATCCTTCATCTTTCCTAAAACCTTCTTGTTAGTAATTGAATGTAAAGGCGAATCTTTAGGGTAATCAGATGTATCATACCATCCCGCATGTCCTTTAGCCACTTCGATTTCCATGTCTTTATAGATGTCTTCAGTAGGGATATCTATAACAAAACTATCTGTATCTGTGTAAAGTACTCTGGACTCTGGATACGAGGGCTTAAAGTAGTCATAAAGAAATTCTACATCAAAAGCTTTGATAATTCTAAAACAGTAAACCCAATAAAAACAGGTTTGTCCAATTTGACTTTCTTTTTTTTCATCATTATACCAAAAAGGTGATCATGAAATCTTCTGAAGCCCTGATAATTTGGTTTTGAAGTCAGCTTAATTGCTTCGTTCTCTTTGGTGACTAATCTGACATCTTTGCGCTTGTGCGGATTCTCCATAGTCTTTTCCAAAACAGCTGTTGTTCATCAGCTTGAAAAAGTCTTTTTCTGAAGCTCTGTGGATTTAGTTTTTAAGATCAGTGTTCTTCATGATGTATGGTTTCATGAACTGTTCTTGATCGAAAGCAATTATACGATGAACAGCTGTCAACTTCAACCCATGTCTTAAATAAATTGCAGGAGGGTCTGTAATGACAGACATAATTTTTTTTGCCCCGAAGATTAGGCAAAAAGTTTAGGCAGTTCTGTTTTCGCCATTTTAGGCTTTCTGCTGCAATGGATAGTCATTATGCAGGTCATGGAGTTCATGAGGTATTCTAAATCAACTTCTAAATGTATCCACGCTGTTGATCAGGCGCCAAACTGCCAACCACTTTAATGCCTTTTGAATTTTTTTTTGGATTGTCTTCTGTGTACATTTTAAAGTTGCGTAATGGAGTGATTGCGCCATTGCCCAACCATACAGATTGTTTGCATCTAAATACATGAGATAGTTAGCCCCTTTTATTTGGGATCATAATCATCTAGGTATTTGTTGTTTGCTTTACAGTAATGATGCGACGCCATACTAATTCCTCCACGCAATCCGTTTTAAACCCATCTAAATCATTGGTAGGTCAGAAAATAAATCAATCTGTACTCCAGTAAACTTTAAGAAAGCATCCCAACTCATCCCGGCGCAGAAATTTTAATGCGCGGGATCCAGGCTATAATGTTTCATGCGGGTCTTTCTATAATTTTCAAAAACGTCCGCCAACAAAATGTATCAGCCATCAAGTAGGAGTCATGATAGTCTCCCTCGTTTTTAAACTCTAACTTCTGCCACGCATCTTGAGCATGTTGGTAATTTCAGAATCGCTGATGTCCTTTCCTCTAAGACTAGAAAGAACGCGCCTTTAGGCGGAAGTGTATCTTCGTCAAACCTTTCCCAAAACTTTTCATGTACTCATAAGGGTAAACACCCTTTCAAAACAAGTGTGGGTCAAAATATTTCCGTTATTGGGCAGGACTTTAAGGACATACCCTGACTCAACGAACCCATCATGTGTTGCATAGAGTCATAAAAAGACATGTTATTTAAAGTGAAAACACATGTACTTTTTCGATGGGCTGTGCAATGGGATGACACCCTGAAGGCATTGTCCACTGCTTTCATTATAAGATGAGAGTGTAACCTCGCAAATTATGAAAAAAATACAGGCAGCTTCCATGTCTTTTGGGTTTAAAACTTTAGTTGAAGATTGCAGTTGTTGTGCGCTGCTCCTCTGAACTTTCCACTAATGTGATCATGGTCTCTTACTTTTGGGTTGGCTTTCTCACTGAGTTCTAAACCAAATCCAACAGTGAGTGGCTGGTCATACTGTTGTTGGTCTTCAGGCGTCATCATGATTTTAGATAAATTCAGATTATTAGAACAATCATTACGCACTTGCTGCATGCGCTGTAAAAATCTTTTGGCGCATTTGGCCCCCTGATAATTCTGGCGTTGAATGAGCGCCATCCACCTGACAACAATGAAAGCAAATGAACAATCTGATGATTACCATAAGCTGTTTTTTGAAGTTTTTGTGGCGCTGGCCCCTTTATAAGGAAACAATAAGCGACTCGAAGTCTGCGTAAACTACGTATGGAGAATGTTGATCCGTTTCCAGTTTTTAAAACTAACTTTACTGCCTTCTGGGGGCGTTAATTAGTTTTTGTATTACAGTCAACTGGACGATACATGTTTCTTAGTTCAAGCGCGGCTGGAACGGGGCATTCTTGGGTTTAAACATTTTTTACAGAATTCTTGTTTATGCCCAATTTTTGAAGTATGGGCCAATAATCTACTCATTGTGCGTATCAATGTGTAATGCGGTAGCCCCGCTGGTGAAAACATTAGTAGTAAGTCAACATGATTTTTGTCTGGCTCGCCAATCGTTGGACTGTTCTTGGACACTTTAATCGGCTGTAGATTGTTTTCCTCATCCATGTGTAGATATTGACAGTTATTGGTTTGTTTTGTTCTTCAAACTGATCAATTTGGTCTACACTAACCAGGAAAGGACACCCCACTAAAGTTAAGATCATTGATGTATGGGTGATAGTTAGACACTCTCTCTGCGTTTTTGCGGATATAATGCAGCTTGCGAGAACGCACCACATAAAACATTTGTTGTCTGTATTCTTTATGTTTAGAACTGCTCTTTTCGCTACCAATGCTGGAGGTAGTGGAATGTAAGCCTTGCCTACAATCGGCGCATACTTAGCCTGTTTTAATCTATCTCTAGGACTTCGCCCTCTGACCAACCAGAGCCTCTCATTTTGGCTTCTTCAGCGGCCACATCAAACTGTGTAAGCAGTTCGTCTGCCCAACCGGGTGTTAAGTCATTAGAGGAAAGAATAGTCTGCTGTTTAGTTGAGACCCAGACTTCTAGATTTTCTTCATTTATTGTTAAATAGTCGATTAAAACAGCTAACATGACTTTAACGGTGGGTCTATTGTTAGTTTACCCGGAACTTGAGAAATAGCATGAGCAACACTTGCCCGTACGCTTGCTGGATCAATGACTCTAAATCAATATCATTCAGTGCTCTTGATAAACGCTCTCCCTCAAGCATTCCTTCAAACAATTCGTCTGGTCCTTCATATGTCTTAGCCATGTTGAGTTTCTTTTTCTAACTCAAAATATTTATTTAAATTAAAAAAAAATAAATAATTAATCAGAATCAATATCAACGGTCTTTTTGTGCTTGGATCATAAACTAAAGTATAAACACCCTTTGGCGTTGTTAATGTGAGCTGTTTAGAACAGAGTTTAATGTTTCGTTTACTTTTTTTAAGCATTCCTTTTTTATCTGCTCGGGGTCTGGCTGTTGAGAAAAACTTGTCCTCGCCTTTCTTTGAAGATCAAACTTTTGTCTTTGTAGTCATTAAAATCAGCCTGTAAACGACTAATTCTTCATCCGTGATGTTTGAGTCAGCTAGTGCTTTATTTATTATCAGATTAAAGGAACTAAGTTTAGCTGTTATTAGTTGAACCATAGCTGTGTGCTTTTGGAGTTTAGTTTTTAATTTTTTGCTAGCAGCACCTACAGCTAATGAGCACAGGCCAAGAGCTAAAGACAAACCGCCTAGAGGTAAAGCTGCGGGTGCGCCTATGCCTGTTGCTAAGAGACCAACACTCGTTCCTGCTGATAGAGCACTTATAGTCGATGCTCCAGTATTAAACATAGGTAACAGCATTAAAGGCAGCAGAATACCTTCGTTTGGCTTTGCTGTATTTTGAAAGGTCTTGCTCTAGTACTTGCTGCATTTGTGTAATGTTTGTTAATCTGAAGGTTTTTATGTCGGGGGTTTCTATAGCAGCAGAATTGCCTACTGTCTCTTCTTTAGGTACTCTCGGATAATGCTGAACAGACATGCTTTTTTAAATAAAAAAAATTTAGTAATGTATATCTTTTAATCTGTTTATCTTGAATATTCAGCTGCGCATCATATATTAAAACAAATACACATTAAGCGGTTTATCGGCCTCTTTTTCTTTATCAATTTGAATGTTTATTATGTCTCTAACAGTTCTCCCGCTTCCATGTAACTGATTATCCTCCGTTGACCTTAGGTCAATCATAAACGTATTTCGTTGTTAAATAATTATCAAGCCTAACGCTGTGAAGATGTAGATCTTTTAGACACAAGGTCAACTGTTGGATTTCTACCACCTCCCGCCTCCAAACAGTTTTCTTATTTCATCAAAATGCTGAAAAGGTTTAAGCCCGCTAGCGTAGATTTGGTTAGGATACTGTCACGACCGACCCCTGGAGGTCTGCCCTGACAGGATCGGTCTAGGTGGAGTAAAGGGGGGAGTGACTGACCTCACACGCTCCGAAAGAGGACACACAAAAAAGATTACGATACAACACCCCATTTATTCACACCAGCAAAATAAACATTCCAACACACACACCATGCACGACACAATAAAGCACTCCAACGCACACAACATGCACAATCACAATCAAGCACTCCAACACCCACAACATGCCCCGATTATAAATAAACATTTCACCATACGACGTACACAATCACAAATACAGCATTCCAGCACATGTAACATATACCAATTATAAAGAAACATTTCCAGCATCGATCCCTTCAAAACACCCTGGCTTTGCGTCCACACCCCTGCCTCTGTCAGGCCTACTGGGAGCACCCTGTCGCACTAGGTGCTCCGAAACCGGGTCGTTCTCGCAGGGAGTCGCTCAAAGCCGCACCCTCGACTCACAAGCAGGCAGTGAAGGAGCGTGTCCGGGGGGGGGGGGGGGGGGGGAAACGTGGCGCTGTTACTGGAGGTCCTGGACGGGGGTCAGGGCCGGGCCAGTCAAGAACGGCGGGGCTCCTCTACCAGTCCACGGTCCCGACCAGGCGTGGCCTCGACCAGCGCATGGCACCATCCAGTCCGCGGTCCCAGCCAGAGTGTGGCCTCAACCAGCACGTGGCACCATCCAGTCCGTGGCCCTCAGCCGAGCGTGGCCTCAACCAGCACGTGGCACCATCCAGTCCGTGGTCTCAGCCAGAGCGTGGCCTCAACCAGAAACGTGCACCGTCCAGTCCGTACTCCGGGTGAAGCCCCGAAAGGGGGGGGGGGGGAAAACGTAGCTGGGAGGAGAGGAGAAAGGGGGGGAAAGGAAGAAGGAAGGAGGAAGGAAGAAGGGTACTGGAACCCCGCCGTCAGTACATCTGACCCATGCTGTAAAATCTAACAGCCACTCGCATGATGGGCGAGGGGAAGTCTACTAAACGCACACAGTAAACCCATCGAACCAGGAATGTTCACTAGGGTCTTCTCACACGATGCAGGTAAAAGACTGCATTAAATCAACAGGTTATAAAACAAATATGAATTATCTTCACCCTTCTCTCACTCACATTTAACATTCACCTTTCTTAGGAAATAACCAACACAGCGACCATCGCTTTATACCTGCCACCACTTTTGGGCAAATAATAATTCAATGGCCTAATTGTCACATTTTTTAAAAACACATTTAAAAATAACACAAATCTCCAACCACGCATCCGAACGACAAATCATCTACGCACGCTCGCGAACATAAAAACTCGTTTCCTTGCACACACAAACAGACGGTGGCCGAAAGATAAGAGTCCGGGAATGTGACAGGGGGGGAACGAGCGAGACCAAGCAAGTTCCAACCCTGAATCCCCAGGTTCTCTCCCATCCCCACCGACTACCGCATCACCAGATGCATAAACAGGAAAAAGAATTTTGGAAATAATTTAGAATGGCCAGGTTAAAGATTGAATTAACCAGAAAAAGGTCTCACACAATATTTCTTTACAATTTCGAAAACAAAAGAAAATTGCGCAAAAGAAAAGACTAAGCCGGCTAACAACAACAAACCAAAACAAACAAACCACGAAACTGATGCTTACCAGCTACCCGTGGGTGCCCCCGAAGAGGCGGGTAAAAACGACTCTCTCTACCCTCTGTCCAGTCGAGAGGACAGAGGCGAAGATGCGGAAACAGAAGAAGTGATGTCCCTCTCCTACAGGCCGACTGCAGGAATTGAAAGTACGGGACTGTACTCTCGATGATTACGGTGAAAACCAAGACGGAGCAGGCGCTCCCGAGACATCTTCCGCTCGAGTGAAGAGCTAACCTCCCTCAGCAATGGCGGCCAACATGCCACGCTACGTCACAGAGTGAGCATACTTCAAACTAAAGAAATGAAGCACGGCGACAGGTAAAAAGACAGGCGAGAGGCCGATAGACAGAAAGTTCGAGAGAAAGGTACCGGCCACCCGTGAACCTGCAGGATGAATAGCACGGGCGGGGGAAATTAGGAGAGAGAGAGAGAGAGAAAGCAAACCGAAGTTGAGCTGAACACACCAAGGTGCAACGCCCCCACAAGCCACATAAGGGACGGATACACGACAACAGCAACGACAATAAAAAAATAAGTAATTCCGCCACCCTAGGTGGGTCGAACGTCGTAGGCCTCGTGACAAACTCGTGACAAAACCCCCCTTCTAAAAAAGCATCTGTTTTTTTGAGTACAGTGCCCCTTTGAACCTTGACGCTTGTGCAAATTTCACAAAAATGGGACCGAACCCAACTTCTGTGATCGACAGAGTACGATGAATTAAATACAAACATTCTACGATAGAATCACACCGAGAAAAAATAATACTACATTTATCAAACAACTAAGCAAACCCTTTCCAACCATGAAAGTAACAACCCGAACCATTGGTGATTCACTATCGTTAACATCACTGAAGTGAAAACTGTCACTACACCTGATACAGAGACCAAAAGGGGATATAACCCTGGTTGAGGGGGAAGTTTTCCCTCTGACTGATTTTCCAGTGTGCTAACTACGGAGCTCGGCTAAGATAGTCAGCATCCGTATTACGGGAAACCCCTTTGGACATGACGGAAAGTGACGCATGACTCTGCAGCTCCACTGCCTAACTCATGAGTCGACGACTGACTGGCCGGATCCGGTCCAAGACTGGAGGGGATGATGGTCGCTCTCCAGTACAAACTTCCGGGCCCGTACTTCTTCTTGGGCACACCAGTGCGTGTCCAAATTGCCGGAAAAGCCTCAGCAATAGTAGGGGTTATCGACAGTCCTAAGCGGGCAGCCTCTGGGCATCGAGTCGCATAGTCTACCGCTACCGAAATGTAGCGGTGACCGCGATCGGATGGTGGATTAACGGGTCCCACCAGGTCGACCCCAACCTTGCTGAGTGGCCCCCCAACCCGGGGCACTGACCTAGGGGAACACGCTTCAAGCGCCCCTTAGGCGTTTGTCCGTTGGCGGGTTTATCGCAACTGCGGCAGTACTGCCTAACCTGCGAGTTCATCCTGGCCAGAAGAAGTTCCTGCCTTACTCGCTCGAGAGTCCCCCTTGGAGCCCATATGACCTGCCATGGGGGAAATCGTGGGCCTGCCGGAGGACAGACTCTCTCAGGCTTTGGGGAACCACAAGCTGTTTGGGCCCACACGATCTGCCTGGGTGAAAACCCCTAAAGAGGATCCCTTGTGGAGCTTGAAGCTCACCTTGGCGTGTCGGGCAAAACTGAGCAGGACGACTACCAGTTGTCGCGGGGCGTTGGACATCCAAGTCCCTGGCCTGAAGACGGACCATGGTAGCAGGATGGGCCCCTGGCCAGAACCTCGTCAGAGTCGGCTGGAGAAGGGACGCAATTCCTGTTCCTGCTTTTAGCTTTGGCGCGTGTGGTGACTCCCACACACGCCTGTACGGGCAGATCCGTAGACACGGACTGACTGCGTCCGTCAGCAAAGGTGACAGTATTCCCTATGACAAGGGAATACATAGGTCGCTCCACCGCGAGGGCCCCATACTTCGCACAGACGTAGGGGGTGGAGATAGGAATAAGTACAAAAGGGACGGGTGGAGGAAAAAACCCAGCCCCCAACCCGCAACATTCATAACTAGCGCCCCCCGCCGGGCCTCAGGGGAAACCAAATTCTTATCCCCCCAAAGATCGTTGAGCTCCCGAATCCCGGGATGGTGTCGACCAAGGAGGAACCAACAACGGAGAGAAACACGAGGGCGGGGGAAAAGGGGCCCAGCCCCACGAATCCCAAAAGGGGCTTAGGACAATCTTTCCTAATGTGGCCAGGGGGGAAAACAAAGAAAACACAGTCGGGGCGCTGAAATTCCCGATGAACTGCCTGCCTTGTTCACCCCGCTAGCAGTTGTCGGCGCCTTCCGCCACTAAATCCTGTGGAGGGCTTCCTCTCCGTATCTGGGCGATGCCAAAAGCCCTGCGAGCTTCAGCAAAACACCTCAGCGGTGTGAATCGCAGCCGCAAAATCCTGAGGTGCTGTTCGCCTATCCGGATCCTCAACTCGGGGGACACAGTGTTGGTGAGCTGTTCAATGAGGATCAGATCCTCCAGCTCCAACTTGGCCAACTGACGCCAATACCCTAGCGTTTTGCGCAGCCTATCACCAAACTGCACGAAGGTCTCTCGTTATTCTTCTTCATGGACCTGAACTTCCCTCCTGTACGTCTCGGGGGTAAGATGGAAACGCTTACGCAGAGCCAACTGCATGTCTGCAAAAGACCGCACCTTCATTTAGAGTGAGCACACACTCCCTTGCAGCACCAGATAATCCAGAAAAAAGGTGCATAGCCTTCTGTTCCTCAGACAATTGTATGAACTGCAACCTTGTCAAATGTTCCAGGAACATATCATTGTCCCCACTAGGTCGAACTCTGGAAGCTTTAAAATTTGGGCCTCTAACTCTATCACCTGCCTGGTGATTAACCCCCCGACTTACAGATGCGGGAGACCGCGAAAAAAGTTGTTCCATCTCCTCCCTACGCAGAGCCTCCATCCTGTCTAGTTCTTCCTACGGAGGGCTTCCTGCCTGGCAGCCTCTTCCCTACGCTGTGCTTCCTGTCTAGCAGCCTCCCCTCTGCGCAGAATAGCCTTTCCCTATGCAGAATTTCCTGTCTGTCGGTCTCCTCTCTGCGCAGAGCCTCCCTGTCTAGCTCTTCCCTACGGAGCCTTGCCCCCTCTCTGCGCTCTTCACTACGCTGCCCCTCCGAAAATAAGGACAGAGGTGATATCCCGAGCGGGGTTTACCACTCCCGACACGGGAGGATGACCCGTCTGACCCGTCCCTTGGGTCTCGACCTTCCCATAAGGAAAGTCTTCTGGGGCATGCCCCCTTTCGAGGGGAAGCCCGGAGAGGGGGGAAGGTTTCGGTCTCTGCGACCCAACAGAAGCCCACAGTTGCTTCGCTATGCTCTGACGCTTCCGAGCGGAAGTGCCAGTCGGGGTCTCCCACAGGAAGACCCCCCAGCGAAGAGGTAGTAAAAGTACTCACTGGACTACCTGTACAGCACTGGAATAAGTAGAAGGTTACCGTAGTCGAAGTACTGGTACTAATAGTAGGGATACAGTAACATTTTTAATACCCTTCTTCGACGCACGCGTCGCCATACCACCAGCGCCGGACGTCGCCATGACAACAAAATCCTACGGGTTTTTAAATACAGGGAAAGACAATTCCACTGAAAAAAAAACAAATATTTTAGGGGTGTGTGTATATGTGTGTATGTGTGTGTGTGCGTGTGTGCGGACAAGTTCCGGCTGCTCCCACTCTGGCAACACCGCGCTCTACAGCACGAGCAACAGTGCGGTGGGGCTCACCGAAAAAAAAAAAAAAAAAAAAAATATGCCCGGCTGCCCCCACTCTGGCAACACCGCGCTCCACAGCACGAGCAAACAGTTTCGTGGGGCTGGCCGGAAAAAAAAACAAGTGGCAGAAAGGAATCCGGAGAGAGGAAAAAAAAAAAACTAACGTCCGATACAACCCCCTGTACTCAATAACCCGGTAGAGAAAAAAAAAACAAGAACTGGCTAAATACAAAACAGGAATGGAAGGGCTGAGCGGCAACAGAAAGGCAAGACTTACGGCCGTACCTGGTGAGGTACCCGGGGAAGGAGGTCTGGACCCCGGTCGACTCCCCTCGGTCTCACCTCGACTCCCGAGTCACACCGGATGTTCCCTCAGGCCACAAAAAGACTCCTTCACGCTAGAGTCACCCAGCCAACCCCACGAACAAACACGACAAACTGACTAAATATATACAAACAGACAAAACTAAAAAGGTACTCTGCGAAACGAGAGAGAGACAGCCAGAGGCCTTCACATCCCCGGGGAGCCCCCACAATTGTCACGACCGACCCCTGGAGTCTGCCCTGACAGGATCGGTCTAGGTGGGAGTGAAGGGAGTGACTGACCTCACACGCTCCGCAAGAGACCACACAATAAAGATTACATACAACACCCCATTTTTTTCACACCAGCAAAATAAACATTCCAACACAACACCATGCACGATCACAATCAAGCACTCCAACGCACACAACATGCACAATCACAATCAAGCACTCCCAAAAACCACAACATGCACGATTTTAAATAAACATTTCACCATACGACGTACACAATCACAATTACAGAATTCCAGCACAAAGTAACATATACACAATTATAAAGAAACATTTTTCCCGCATCGATCCTTTTTAACACCCTGGCGTGCGTCCACACCCCTGCCTCTGTCAGGCCTACTGGGAGCACCCTGTCGCACTAGGGGCTCCGAACCGGGTCGGTTCTCGCAGGGAGTCGCTCAAAGCCGACACCCCCGACTCACAAGCAGGCAGTGAAGAGGTGTCCCGGGGGGGGGGGGGGGGGGGGGGGAAACGTGGCGCTGTTACTGGAGGTCCTGGACGGGGGTCAGGGCCGGCCAGTCAAGACGGCGGGCTCCTCTACCCGTCCACGGTCCCGACCAGGGCGTGGCCTCGACCAGCGCGTGGCACCCATCAGTCCGCGGTCCCAGCCAGAGTGTGGCCTCAACCAGCACGTGGCACCCTCCAGTCCGTGGTCTCAGCCAGAGCGTGGCCTCAACCAGCACGTGGCACCATCCAGTCCTTTGGGCTCAGCCAGAGCGTGGCCCCAACCAGCACGTGGCACCGTCCAGTCCGTACTCCGGGTGAAGCCCCCGAAAGGGGGGGGGGGGGGGGGGGGAAACGTAGCTGGGAGGAGAGGAGAAAGGGAGGGAAGGAGAAGGAAGGAGGAAGGAAGAAGGGTACTGGAACCCCGCCGTCAGTACTGTCTGACCCATGCTGTCAAATCTTAAACAGCCACTCGCAATGATGGGCGAGGGGAAGTCTACTAAACGCACACAGTAAACCCATCGAACCAGGAATGTTCACTAGGGTCTTCTCACACGATGCAGGTAAAAGACTGCATTAAATCAACAGGTTATAAAACAAATATGAATTATCTTCACCCTTTTTCACTCACATTTAACATTCACCTTTCTTAGGAAAAACCAACACAGCGACCATCGCTTTATACCTGCCACCACATTTGCAAATAATAATTCAATGGCCTAATTGTCACATTTAAAACATTTCAAAATACACAAATCTCCAACACGCATCCGAATGACAAATCATGCGTACGCACGCTCGCGAACATAAAACTCGTTTCCTTGCACACACAAACAGCGGTGGCCGAAAGATAAGAGTCCGGCGAATGTGACAGGGGCGGACGAGCGAGACCAAGCAAGTTCCAACCCTGAATCACCAGGTTCTCTCCCATCCCCCCCCGACTACCGCATCACCGATGCATAAACAGGAGAAAGAATTTTGGAAATAATTTAGAATGGGCCCGGTTAAGATTGAATTAACCAAGAAAAGGTCTCACACAATATTTCTCTTACAATTTCGAAAAAAAAAGAAAATGGCAAAAAGAGAAGACTAAGCCCGGGTAAAAAACAACAAACCAAAAAAAACAAAACCCCGAAACTGATGCTTACCAGCTACCCGTGGGTGACCCCGGAAGAGGCGGGTCAAACGACTCTCTCTACCCTCTGTCCGTCGAGAGACAGAGGCGAAGATGCGGAAAACAGAAGAAGTGATGTCCCTCTCCTACAGGCCGACTGCAGGAATTGAAAGTATGACTGTATCTCGATGATACGGTGAAGAACCAAGATGGAGCAGGCGCTCCAGAGACATCTTCCGCTCGAGTGAAGAGCTAACCTCCCTCAGCAATGGCGGCCAACATGCCCCGCTACGTCACAGAGTGAGCATACTTAAACTAAAAGAAATGAAGCACGTGCGACAGGTAAAAAGACAGCGAGAGGCCGATAGACAGAAAGTTCGAGAGAAAGGTACCCGGCCCCCCGTGAACCTGCAGGATGAATAGCACTGGCGGTGGAATTAGAGAGAGAGAGGAGAGAGGGGAGAAAGCAAACCGAAGTTGAGCTGAACTACACCCAAAGGGGAAACGCACCACAAGCCACACTAAGGGACGGATACCGACAACGCAACGACAATAAAAAAAATAAGTAATTCCGCCACCCTAGGTGGGTCGAACGTCGTAGGCCTCGTGACAACTCGTGACAACTACCCTCAATTGTACAATGCACTTTCTTATTTTAGGATTAACAAAATTTTCAGTTTGTCTTTTGAATGGTTCTTCATTTTCACACAGCAATAAAATACCCTTTTAAAGCGATTCTTGCTTGGCACTAAAACTAAAATTCCATATAGCGTCTGCCTTGCTTTTAGGATATTTGAAGATGAATCACTCTTTCGTAATATAATTGCTAATTTTGACTGATATTGTTGCGGATCAACCTCGCTAAGTCAGGGTTGCTAACAACGTCAACTCTAACGAGATGTCAGAAAATGCTGTACTTTGCTTCGGTGTCTTCAGAATAATAACATATTTGCGGTCATTAAAAGTTAGTTCATATGACAATCTGTTTTTAATGCTCCTTGAAGTATGGGGCATGCGCTTTTAACAACTCAAAATCTAGGGGTATGAAAAAAACGATTTCCATACGCATAATTACAGCTACAAACCTTTTGCCGTCTTTAGCATCTGCGGCGCCTATTCTATGTTTTAGTGCTTTTTCATTTTCGATTCCTTGAAACGCAAGATCGGCCCTTTCATCCCCGGTTAGCCATAGATCAGAATTTGGTTAAAAAAAATGTCTGCATTGTGTAAAGAAAATATTTCTTGCCCCTCAAGTTTTATAGAAATTTTCTTAACGATTGCCCGCCCAGATTCCCGTACAACTGTCTGTTTGGGTCTGTTTTTTGATGCGAGTTCTATTTTGAAAGTAAGACGCGCAGAGCCTGGCACAATCACTTCATCCGCTCCTGGGTCGGGAAAAATTAACAGTAAGAATTTGATCTGCATCAATAGTAGTTTGGATTTTTTGGGAACAGAATTTTCCCGTTTATTCCCCTTCCCCGCCAAAGGGCTCTTTCATCTTCAAGGGGGTCAAGAATTGAGCCATATGCTTGTGACATTTTTTTAAAAAAAAAAATAAAAAATTTTTAATTTTTTTAAAAAAAAATGGCGGGGCTTTGGAAATGAAGATTAGATTTTAATCCTGGGGGAGACATGGGGGAAATGACCCCTTTGCAAAACCATCGCCAGGGGCTCTCATTGCGGGGGTGAATTAACAAAAATACGGCCGGAGCATTTTAAAAAATTTTAAGGCCTAGAACCCCCCAATTTTTTAACCCCTATTTTAAAAGTAAAAAAGGTTTCATTTTTTTTTGTGAAAAACGACAAAGGAAAAATTGTTCCGCTTACTTTTAAAACGGCCCCATAAAGGTTGTGGGCAGGGGTACAATTAATCAAAAGCTCAGTGAAAGGGCGGACGGAATCGCCTTGGCTTTACAAAACCCAAAAATTTAAAATGGGAAGAGTTCCCAAAAACTTAAAAACACACTACAAAAAATCCCAACAAAAAACCAAAATCCAAAACATAGAACTTAAAGTTTTTAAAGTAAAAACCACAGACAAAAAAAATAGAAAGAAACCATTTTTTCCAATGAAACAGCATTAAAAAAATACACATCCACCGTCCCCAATGCGGAAATAAGGGCACTTGATCCCCCCTTTAAGAAGCATCAGAGGCAATTAACAAACAATTTAGGCAAAATGGGTGAACTAAGGGACATTTTTAAAAAGAGAAAAAAAAAAAATTTCGTTAAAGGCCCTGACGACTCCAACTTAGGAAATGTTTTAAAGAAAATTTAACCCCAAAAGCCCAAAAAGGGATCTTGAAAAAAGAAAATCGGGAAAGACTAGAAGTGTTGTCTACAAACCCGGAACAATTACAAACCCAAGTGGCAAATAAAAAAAAACTATCCAAAAATTTAAAATGAAACAAAACCTTTGCAGAACGAATCAAACACGTTTAGTGGGGCAAGGATCCTTTAGCAAGGTTAAACTCCTTGGGTTTTGGAAATTAAGTACACTGGTGATGGCTATTACGGGGGGCGGGGGCCCGGGGCCCCAGTCCCCTCCATCGCCATCGCCTCCACCTGAAAAAATCGGGGGTTTTAAAAAAAAACGGTTTGTTTCATCTTGCGGGGTTTATTAAAAAATTACCTTTAAAGCTATAGACCCCTTTAAACCCCGGTAATTAGGAGTGGGGGTTAGCGGGCTTTTGTCTACTGCAACAAAGTTTTTTGGCTTTAGGGTGAGCACTTAATTCCTTTAAGTTCTTTTAAATTTTTTGGGGTTACAAATTTAGAAAGTTAAAAAAACCAGAAATTTCCGACCATTAATCCAAAAATTGGGCGCTGTTTTTTTAAATATTTTTGGTCATTATTTTTTACTTCAAGGGTCTTTGTGTTTGGACCAGGGGTTGGGATACTTAATTTTGGGGGGGCCCAAGGGGTTTTTTTTTTGTTTGTAATTTAAAATGGCCCAGAATTTAGTCTTTTTTCCCCCGACCTTCTGTTCTTTAAACCTCCAAAAAGGATTTCATTGTTTGAGTTTATTTATTTTTCCCTTTCGGGTCGGAGGCAAAAGGCGCATGTATAAAACCGCCCCCAACAGCAAAGCCTACTTTTGATCTTGGTATTGTAAAACTTTTTGGGTACCTTTTTTCCCTCGAATTAAATAAAACTGTAAATTTAAGGGCGTCCCAAAATTTGCCAAGTATGTTTTTGTGCTCAAACCCAGTAAAAGGGATCATTTAGGGGTTTTGACCTTTTCTGGGCTTGCGAACCTAGCAAACCCCAAAAACCGAAATACAAAAAGGTTTTTTATTGTTCTATTCCTGCTTTAGTTGGGCCCTTGAATTCTAAAAATAAATGTTTCCATCTGTTTTAGGGCTCTTGCTCTAGGGACCCAGGAAAACAGTTGTGCCTGAAAGAAAGATTGTAAGGGGGGATTCCAGTCATACTTTTATTTTCTGTGCCCCCCCAAAAAAGGGGGGGGCCAAAAGCCATGTTTAAAGGGTTTCCAATTTTTGTCAAAGTCGGGTCTTAACATTAAATTGAATTCGTTAAAAACCCTTTTTCAAAACCCTTTAAAGGTCTTTTTGGTTGCTAAATTGGAAAAAAACGGTTAGTCATTTGGTAAGGGTTGCTTGCATTTCAGTAAAATTTACGTCTAAAGGGTTTAATAAAAATGAAATCTGTCCCACTGACCTCCCCAAAAGGGATCAGGAGGGTTTTTAAGTGTTTCACCCTACGACACTCCACACCCAGTTGAGGGAAACAAAACACAGCAAATTTTAAAACTGGTTCTGATAAAACTGCTTTGGGATGACAAAACCCACACTTTTGCGATGTATTTTCCTTTTTTAAAGGGGGTTAAAGGGATATCTGCTTAAGGGAGTACTCCCCTTTTTATGAAAAGGGCAAACTGGTCACAGAAATGTGGGGGGGGTTTCATTTTGTTATTTTTTTAAAGATTTTTAGTGGGGCCCCAACCCAGAAAAATTTTTGCATTAGTATATTTAAAACGCATTTCATTTTTTTTCTTTAAAAAAATTTTTGTAAAAATAACAACTAAAGGGCCCTCCTTCGTTTTGACATCTGTTAAGAACTTTGGGGAACCCAAAAGGGTTCGAAACTCCATGAAATCCCCCTACAAAGTCTTTGGTTTAATATAAGGGAATCCAAAAGAAAAATTTAAGGTTCTAAAAGTTGACAAATCGGGGAAAAAAAGGGTTAGCCAGTTAAACCATACCGGGAAGGGGTTTTTTTAGGGGTTTTCCCTCATAAAAAAGAAAGGAGTAATTTTCAAAACATTACTCTAAAAATTTTAACAATGAAAAATCTAAAAACTTTTTTCCCATTCAAACCTAAAAAAAAAAAGGGAATGGTTAATTTGAAAAGGGGACCCTAGTTTAAATTTTTGGGCTTTACAACTGAAAAATCGACCCACTAAAAGTTTTTAGATTTTGCGGGCAAAAAAAAACTACTTATGGGGGGAAAAAGTCCGCCGTTTTTGAAATTACATTCATTACTCAAAATTTTTTTTTTTTTTGGATACCCTGAGCATGTTTGAAAACAAAATAAAAGGAAAGGGCCCTAAACTGTTTTAAGAGCTTTCCCCGTGGGGGGAAAAGCGCATATTCGATTATGAAATTAAAAAATTTCCCCTAATTTACATTTTTAAAAAAGTTTAGTTTGTGGGGGGGGTCGGTCTTTTTTAATATAAAAATCAAAGACAAAGGGGGAAAAATTGGGAAATGTGAAAACCCTCCCACATTTTTTTGGAAAAAAAAATAATAAACTTACTAAAAATTTTTGTCGCGTGGGCCAAAAAGAATCGGGGTTACTTACGCCTGTGAGGTGTATAATTTTTAGAATTAAAAGCCCTTTGCAGACGTTGCGGATTTTTTGAAAAAAGAAGGGTGAGATGGGCGCTTTTTTTGGGTTTTGGAGAAACCTAAAGAGGGTTGATTAAAAAACCCAAAAGGGGTTTGGGCCCGCCCGGCAAAAATTTTTCCCCAAAACAGGGGAACTGCGAAATCTAAAGCAAAAAATTTTTGGCCAGATAATATAAAATAGTTCAAAAAACCTGACCCAAATGGCATTTAAAACCATTTTTAGAAGGGGAAAATAAAATTTGAATTCAAAAGCCCATTTACATTTTTTAGCCGTCAAAAAAGTTTCAAAAAGCATTAAAACTTGGCCCTTTACATGAAAGTCTTATGCCGGACGAATAGTGGGAAAAGAGTTTAAAAAAAAACTGAAAGGGGAAAAACAGTTAAATCCGCCAAAAGAAAAAAAGGGTTTTTAAAAGATGCTTCTAAAAAAATTTACAATTAAATTCCACAAATAAAATTTAAAAAAACACTTTCCCAAAAGGATATTTAAAATTTTCTGTTTTAAAAATGAGGAAGGAAGGGGGCCTTTTGGGCGTCGTGACGCCCTTTTTAAAAAGGAATTCTAATTAGCGGGCCAAAAACTTAGACTTAAAAAAACTTAAATTTACCATCTCGTTTTTCCCACAAGGCGAGGATATTAAGGTTTTAAAAACAAAACAAAATCAATATTATCAAAATTTGAAACCCTTTCTTCAGAAAGGGAATTTGGGGGAATTTTTTAATTTCCACATTTTGATCTTTAGGGTTTTATTAAAACTGAAAAAAAGGGTTTTGACTGAGAGCATGATAAAAACAAAAACTGGATTAGATTAATTCTTTTTTAAAAAACTAGGGAAAGCATTTTTAAATTTTTATAAAAAAACCCCTCATTTTCATTTAAATTTTGGGGACAAACTGGTTGGGGGGAAAAAACAATTTTTTACCCTTTCAACCGGTTACAAACATTTATTTTTAAAATTTTTGGATCATATTGTGATTTTCTCCCCAACATTTAAAATTTGGAAAACCCAAAGCATATAAATGTTTTAAAAGGGTTTATATGGACTGATGAAAACCCCATATTTTTATTTGATCCCGAAATAAACAGAGTGAATGTTTAGAACCTTTTTAGATTTTTGGGGGAAACGCAGACGTTTTTTTAAATTATAGATACTGTTCGGGCAGAAAGAGAAAATATTTTAAAAAAAAAAAAATTTTGTCAAAACTACCTTAGGGGAAAACATCGAAAAGTGTTTTGGATTTTATGTCAAATATAACTCATTTTAAAAAGGGCCCCTTTTTAAAAAAAAAAAATTAAAACTGTATTTTAAATTTCACTGAAAAAAAAGAGACTTTTGATAAAATTTTCCCGTAAAAAAATGATGTTTGAAAATGACCAGGAAAAAACACAGGATTAAGAAAAAACTGAAATCTGAAAATTTTAGTAAATTATTTTGGAAAAGGGATAATCCTACACAAAATGTGGGTTTGTGGGGGTAAGAAACAAAAAAAAAACCGATTTTTGGTTTCCCCCGGCGAAACTGGTTGAGAGGGGTGACCAAATCGGTTTTTCTGTTCTCTAAAACTTCATCCTTTCTAAGTACTGAAGGGGGGAATTCTGTCGGACAATAAAGGGGGTCCCATAAAAAACCCACCTGGAACTTTTGAAATTCCCCCACCCTGCCAGACACCCTTTCTAAACCAAAGGGGTTTAGTTCTGATCGGGCAGGGCTAAATTTCCCTGCTGGCCCCATGCCCCAGGGCCCCCTCTTCGGGGGTTTTTGCTGACACGCATAGCCCCACTCCCACTTCTTTTGCGTCAGTTGGACCCAAAAATGTAAACCCCCAGGCACCGGAAAAATTTACAGCCCAGGGGGTTTCCCCAAAAATTTGCTGTTCAAGGTTGGAAACGCGCTTCGAAACTCGTCGCCCCTTTTTCACCCTCCCTGGGGGTTTCCCCTTATTTGGATCAGGGGGGGGTTTTGGGAAATTTTCAGCAAAACCGGGGGCAAAAAATTTCCTGTAGTACCCCACTAGTCCCTAAAATTCCCTGCACTTGCCGTTTGGTCTAAAGGCCTGGGCCGCACCCAATATGGGGTCTTTTAACCTGCCGGGCCCAAAAAATTTTTTCCCCCTTCACCTTCCTGTGCCCTTGGGAAAAATTTCCTTTCCCCCCGCCCACATTTTTGGAAGGGGTGGGGTGACAAAAAAACTTTCCCCCGGGTTCTCTGGAACACCCCCTGAGAACTTCAATAGGGGTTTCCCTAAACCCAATTGTGGCCCCCGGGATGTCACAATGAAAATCGCCATCTGGGTTTTCAAGGGGGCTGCAACATTTCCTCATCAGCCGTGAATACTGCCCCTGAACATAGCCCAAAATGGCATAATTTTTCCCGGGTTTTGCCCTTTTCCGGTTGTAGCAAAAGCATCTTCCCGCGGTCCTCTCTATCATCGGGATCGGCCAAAAAACCCCTTACCCGGGGTCGATCTTGGGAAAACCTTTTTTCTCTCCAAGCTTGGCAAACATATTCGTTTGCCCGGGGAGGGGTTTCGCATCAAACTGCCACAAAGCGTTTTCAATTCCCCTGAAGTCAACAAAAAACCCTGATTTTTCCCATTTTTCCCTTCTTGACCAGTCGAGGGGCAGCGTATGGCAATGTCGACCCCCTCAATCGAAACCCACCTGATCAGGGCCCTTGCCCCTCCCCCCAAAAACCGTTTTCTTCATTGCGAAAAAGGGGCACGGGGTTAGGGCTTCGACCTAAATTAGGGAGGGCTGCGTTTAACTTGATGCTGCCTTTCTTTTTTTGGGTTGAGGGCACATCAGTCATTTCCTTCTTGAATTTGGGGCCACTAACTCGTGAAATTTCCTACTAAAGTGCGGGGTTTTTCAGGAGTATTACCACATCTTTGGGGGGCCCTCTGGGGCCCCCAAAGGGGAAGGAAGGAATGCCCTTTTGCTAAAACAAGGGTTATGTTTCCCTCATCGGGGCCCCTCCAAAAAAATAAAAACGCAGCTTTTAACCGAGGCTTTTTGGATCTGCACGCGCCGACAAAACACTTAAATGGGTTTCCCGCGGGGAAAATTTTTTGTCTTTCCCCCTACTCTGCGGTAATCGTTTTCAACCCACTCTCCCCATTACGGTATAAAAATCTCCCATCCAGTTCCAATTTTTTTTCTGTTGGTCGGCCGAATTACTAGAAACTCTGGCCCCCACACCCATTTTTCCGGGTTTTCGCCCTCAATCAAATTGTCGTTGTACCAATCCCCCTTCCCCTTCCCAAAATTCTCCCCTCCATCTCGCACACTCAGCTTTTTTGTTCCTAAATTTGACGAGTATTCTCCCCGTTTTCAGAGCTCTTGCCTTTCGGGTTGTAGCCAAAAAGACCCTCTCAATATTTGCATCGGCCCCCGCACCTGGCGTCCATAAGCATTTCAAAAGGGGGAAAAAAACCGGGTTTACTTCTTGTGGGCCTCAGGGTGGGGAAAACAGCAGGGGCGGGGTTCCACCGTTTCCCAATCACCGGGTTTCCCCTGCCCACACCCTGCCAAAATCCGCTTCGGGAGTACCGTTGAAAACGTTTAAACCAATCCCATTGCACTGCGTTTGGTTTTGGTGGGGTAGTCAGACCCTCGAATGGCAAAAGTCGTAAAACCTCCCTGCATGATTTGCCCAAAAAACGGGGTTCCCTAATCCGTGCCGACCCGGGGATCCCGTTCTGTCCACATTTAAAAATTTTTGCCTCTCCACCGACTCCTGTGACCCTGGAAAAGGGGGTTTTCCTTTAAGATACCTTGTCGTAAAGCCCGCCCTTTAAACCAACACGACTGTACCCATTCGGGGAAGCGGGAAACCGATGGGCCCAAAAATGAAAATCCACCCCAAACCCCGCTCAAAACGGCCCCACCATAAATTTGGCATTTTACGGGGGGAAACTCTTGGATTTTCCCCTTTCAAAAAGTACGGGGACACTGGAAAAACATGACGGGCAGTCCCAACGAATGAGATGCATCCCTTTGGCCAATAAAAAGGGCGACCAACTCGCCCCTTGGGTTGGGGGTGGTACCTAATGTCCAACTTGGGAACGTTTTGGGCTACTTCATAAACCGGGCCCCGTAATTCAGTTTGGGCCGCAGATTTGCCCTCGCTAGCCCTTTGGGGGCCCCTCAACCGCCTGCCAGTCCCCCAGTTTTCCGGCGAAACTCACTCGCCAAATTTTTGGTGGGGAAGGGGCGTCCCTGCTTCCCCCGGGCATTTCCGAGCCTTCCCGGGTTTTCATCCGGCCCCATTTTTCTAAATTTAAATTTTCTGGGTAGGGTTTTTCATTTAAATTGCACCCTCGGGGGGCAGGGTACTGGTTCTTGCTGCTCCCTGGCTCTCTGCCACGGGTCTCACTGCCCCTCCCAAACCCCCGGGGTTTTCCCCTATACGGGCACACGTTTCCAACGGGAAAACTCCTCCCTCTTTTTGGCGAATTTTCCGATCGGGGACTTCCGCCGGGGCCTAGAAAAACTAAAAAATCCCGATTCTAGCTTCCCCCCCACCCTCAACAAGTTTGGGTGGGGGGGAAACTAAAAATCGGCATTTTTTATTTCCCTGAAAAGTAAAAAATTTTCAATAAAAAAAAAAATAACGTTTTTTTACAAAAAAACTTTACTGTGTGGGGTTAAACCGTTTTCAATACTAATTTTTTTAAACTTTTTTGATTTTTTGTTTTTGTTTAATCCTGCGTTTTTTTCCCGATCATTTTCAATTTTAAAATCATTTTTTAACCAAAATACAGTCATCAAACACTAAGTGGGAAAAACCCCCCAAAATTTTGAAATTAAGACTTTGGGGGGACACTGTGTGCACAACCCTAATTAGAGGGTTCGGGGATTGGGTGGCCGTAAAATGTTCGGGGTCCCCGGGGGGCTCCCGTGATAAACCCGGAATTAACTAAAATGTAAAACCGCCATAAGGGGGGGGGCGGCCCCCTCACCTGACAATTTAACCCTTTCACTTAAAGGTGCCCATCATCAAAAACATTCTTGGGCACGTGACCAATTTCACCATTCTCTCACTTTACTGCCCCCGAGAAGGTTTTTTTTTGACGGAAATCTTTAATTACTGTGTCTGGGGTTTTTTTTAAAAAATGGCTAAAAGGTTTTTCCCCAAGAACAAGGGTTGCGCTATTCAAGATCACAAAGGGTTTTCTTACTAGCATGTTAAGGATTTGTCAAAAAAAGGGAAAAAAAACGAAGCCTGTTTTTTCTAAACCCTAAAACCCAAAAAAAAGAAATTTCTTTTCCCAAAGGGGGAGAAAAAAAAAAAAAAAAAGGGGAGAACTGATCTTTGGAAATCACGGGCTATCTTAAAGGGTTTTGGGTTTAAGGAAAATGCAAGAAAATTTAAAATGAAAATTTGCGAACAAATGTGGTTAATTATAATAAAGGGGTTTAAAATGGGTTTAATGCTTCCTTTTCTAAAAAGCGGGGCTTGTTGATAAAAAAAAATAAAAGCAAAAAAATCCCCATGCCAAATTTAAATTTTTGGGCGCTGGCTTGAGATAGCTAAAGCCATGTTTTTAAAAAAAAAAACCCTTTTCCCCTGGCGTTTATTTTTAAAGACGCAGGTTAACTGGCTGATTTTTTATGCTAGAAAACTTATTCCAAAATTTTTGTTTTTTTTAAAATATCCTAAATTTCACAAGTAGGAATCAAATATAAAGAACTGTGTGCAAACGTTTAAAAATATCATTAACTTATGCAACTTAAATAGCCGATTTTTGGGGGGGTTTTGGGCAAAAAAACTAGTTGGGCTAGGCAGAAACCCCTTTGTACATCTCCCCGTATGGAGAGGAGTATGTGTAGCCCGCACTATCTCCATTAAAAAGCTCCCAAAAATTTTCCAAAGCGAAAACACTACTGGGGTTAAAAGGGCCCCCCTAAAAAACCGCTACAGCAAACGCTGTTACCTGCCAAAACCATTGCAAACCTGGGTTTAGAAAAAGGACACCCGCAAGCAAACTAGGTTTTAAACGAACCCCAAATTTTATCAATTTACCTGCAAACACAGCAGCAAACTAGGGGCAAGTGATCACATTTGTTTTGATGAAATTTTTTCCCAAAAAAAATGGAAAATTTTTTCAAAATTTCCTAATTATTAGGGGGGGCGGGGGAAAACCCCCAAACCCCCCGCCCCAAACTACCAAACCCTCCCTATTAATCACTTCCCAAATTTTTTCCATAGCCCCCCAAGCCAACCCAAAATTTTTCCCCCCCCCCCGAATTGCAACAACCCCAAGTTTTTATTTTTTTTTAAGTTTTTTTTAACCAATTTTTACCCAAGTCACCCCAAGTTTTAATTTTTAAAAAGTCACCCCAAGTTTTTTTTAAGTTCCTTTTAATCAAGGGCCCCCAAATTTTATTAAAATTTTTAATTTAAATTTTTATTTAAATTCCCTTAAATTTTACTTAAAGGTTTAAAAAAAATTCTTTTGTTTTGGTCCGGCAACTTTGTTTCAAATCTTTTTAAATCAGTTTGTTTCCTTTTTTTTGTTTCTTTTTAAAATTTTTTTATTTAAAAATTAAAAAAAAAACAGAATTTTCCGAAAAAAAGAAAAATTTTTTTTGTTGGTGGGGGGTGGAAACCCTTTTTTGTCCAAATTTTTTGGGGTTTTTTTGCAGGAGAAAAAATTGGGGTTTGGCACTTTTTAAATTTTTTCTTTTTTTATTTTTTTTTTTGTTCCACCCAACCCGCCAAACTGCCGGGAAAAAAAAAATTTCTTTAAGGAAAAAATTAAGTTTTTGAGGAACCCGTTTTTGGTCGGGCCTTTTAATAAGTTCTTCTTTTTAAAAGAAATTAAACCCTGCGGTTTCCTTTTTTTTTGGCTTTTTCCCTTTTTTTTGTTTTTTTTGTTCCACTCTGTAATTTTTTTCCCGCGGGAACGGCCCAGGGCTTTTTTTTTGGGGTTTCTTTTTCCCCCGGTTCAAAGTTTTTTGAATTTTTGCTATTTTTTTGGCCGGCATTTTGGGGGGGGAAAAAAAATCTATATGATTAAAATTTTTTAATCCCATTTATTCGGCTTTTTAAATTTTAAATTTTTTGTTTGTTTCCCCCTCTCTAAATTTTTTTTCCTGGCTCAAAACGGGTTTAGGAAAAGGGGTTTTACTAGTTTTTTCCAACCCAAAAAGTTTTTTTCCTCCAATTTTTACCATTTTGAAGGGTTAAAACCTTATGATTTTTAAAAAAAATTTTAATCCCTTTTAAATTTTTTCCGCGATTTATTTCCAAAACTGTTTTGTTTCCCCCATTCCAAAGAATAAGTCTTTTTTTTAAAATTTGGTCCCGCTTTTCATTTTAAAAATTGTTCAAAAATTTAGGGGGCCAAAATAGACTTTGTTTGGGTTCAAAAAAGGTTTTTTAAATTTTTTAATTTTTTGACCCAAAAAAAAGGTTCCCAAACCCTTTTTATTTTCTGTTTTGGGGGCCAATTGGTTTAAAATTTGGGTTTAAAAATTTTTAAAATTTTCCGAGACTTGGGGTTTTTTTTTTCCCCAATTTCTGAAAGAAACCTTTTTCCTTTTCCAAAGTTTTTATTCAAAAACAGCGTTTCCAAAATTTTTAAAATTTAAAAAAGGGAATTTTTAAAAAGGCTTCACTGGTTTTAAATATCCCCTGTTCCTTTTTTTTTTTAAAAATAATTTTTTAAATTTTTAAAAAGGGGGACCGAAAAAAAGTTACCCAAAAAAATTTAACCCCTGCTGTTTTAAAGGCCTAATGAAAAGCAAAATGGGCCGGGAAAATTTTTTTAAAAAATTAAAAACCCGGGCCCTTGGGAAACTTTTCCTTTGAGGGTTCAAACAAAAAATTATTTATCGTTTCAGGGAAAAACCAACGAAAATTTTTTTTTAAACCCCAAAATTTCACCTGACAAATCCCAAAGTTTTTAAAGGGGTTTAAAAAAACATTTTTTAAAAAGGTTACTCGGGTTGGGAAGAGGGCGGGCATAAAAAAATTCCTTGCTTTTAACAAAAATAAACCCTTTTAAAAAAATTTTGGGGATTTTACCGGGAAAAATTAAAAAAGCTTGGGGCAATAAACTTCAAGGTCCTGAAAAAAGGTTTTTAACCAATTGTTTTCTTAAAACCCAAATTTTAAAAAACGCCTTTTCAGTTCCAATTTAAAAAGTTTGCAAGCTTAAAAAAATTTTTTTACCCGGGAACCCTAAGACAATTTTCCCCCCAAAAATTAGGTTTTTTTAACTGTCTTGGGGATCAAAAACAAAATTTTCGTGAAAACCCGGCCTGTCAACTTAACCGTCTTAAAAAAAATTAAAAATTTGTAACCCCCCCCCCCCCCCCCCCCTGAAAAAATCTGTAAATTTTAACAGCCAATTTTTTTTTTTGCCCCGGGCGTTTTAAAGGGCCCAAAAACCCAAAGGGGTTTTTGGGGCTTATGTTTTTTCTGCCATCCTTTAGAACCTTTTCCCCGCTTTTGGCTTTAAGGGAATTTTTTTTCCAAAATTTTGGTTTGGGTTTTTATTTTTTGGGAAAATTCAATTGAAGGATTTTTTCTTTAAATCAACTTCAGAATGTAAACCACGCTGTTTGTTTTGGGCGTCAAAATGTTTTAGCCTTTAAAAGCCTTTTTTAATATTATTCGTACCGCCGCCAGTGTACATTTTAAAAATTTACGAATGGAAGTGATTGCGCCATTGCCCCCTCCAAAACAGATTTTTTGCATCTAAATACAGAGTTTGTTAGAAAACCTTTTTTTTTTGGGTCATAATTTATTTTAGGGAAATTTTTGTTTGGGTTTTTCCGTAATGGTTTGAAAGCCATACTAATTTTTCCCCCAAGCAAACCTTTTCAATCATCTGAATCATTGGTAAATCGACAATAAATTTAATCTGTACTTTCCGTATTTTTAAGAAAACATTTCCCAACTCATCCCGGGCCAGAAATTAATGCGCAGGAAAAAAGGTTTTAATGTTTCATGCAAGTCTTTCTAAATTTAAATTTTTAAAAAAACTTTCCCCCAAAAAAAAACAAAAGTCAGCCATTTAAGTATGAGTCCCGGGTAGTCTCCCCTCGTTTTACAATCTAAATTTGCCACGCTCTTAGCATCTGGGAAAACAAAATCACTAATTTCCCTTTCCTCTAAGACTGGGAAAAAAAACCTTTCTTTAGGGGGAAAGTGTATCTTCGTTTAAACCTTTTCCCCCCAAATGTCCCCTGTACTCTAAGGGTAAACGCCCTTTCTAACGAGAGTTGGGTCAAAAAAAATTTTTCCGTTATTTTGGGAGGACTTTAAGGACATAGCCAGTTTACCTAATGATTCCCCTCAGGTGTTTTTCAAAGAGTCCCTAAAAAGACTTTTATTTAAAGGAAAAACCTGTACTTTTTTGATGGGTGTGCAAAGCATGACCCCTGAAAGGGGGCGTTTTACTGCTTTTATTAAAAGAGAAGTCTTTAAACCCCGCAAGTTATGAAAGAAGATGGGGCAGCTTCCTTTTGGACCCAAAATTTTGTTTTAAGAAATTTCCTTTTACTGTGCCGCCCTTGAACTTCCGTAAAGTGATCATGGCTCTTTCTGTTGGAAATTTGGTTCCCGCTGTTAGACATTTTGTTCTAAACCCCCAAATCCAACATGAAATGGCTGTTTATTTGTTGTTTATCTTCGGTCTTATGATTTCAGGGTAAGTTTTGATTATTAGAAAAAGGCTTTAAAGGGAATTTCTGCATGCCCTTTAAGAATGTTTTTTTTCGCATCTGGTCCCTTTATAATTCTGGCTCTGAATGGGCACCATCCGGGCCCCTTTAAAACAATGAAGGAAAAAGAGCAAAATCTGATATTACTCATTAAGACAGTTTTCGGAATTTTTGTGGGGGTTGGGCCCCCATAAGGGGGCAAAAGAGTTTTCGAAATCTGCGTAAATACGTATGGAGAATTTTGCATCCGGTTTTTCCCGTTCTTAAAACAAAAATTTTGATCCAGGGGGGGGCCCAATTAGTTTTGTATTACAGTCTACAAATTTTACAATTTTTTTTATAGGGTTCCAAGCGCGGCTGGAAAGGGTGGAATTTTTTAAACTTTTCTACAGAAAATTTTTTTTTACGGGCCAAGGGTTTTTAAGGATGTTCTAATTTTTCAAATATTGTTCCCATCAATGTGTAATGTGGGAGCCCCGTTGGGGAAAACCCTTTTAAATAAGTCGACATGACTTTTGGGGCCCGGGTCACCATTGTTTTGGGCCCGTCTTTAGACACTCAAAAGGCACCAAATTTGTTTTCTCAGACCATGTGTATACATTAACAGTTAGGGTTTGTTTTTCTCTTCAAAAATGATCAAAAAGTATCCAAAGCTAACAGGAAAGGAATTTTCCCCTAAAATTAAAAACATTGATTTTAAGGTTTTTTGTTAGATACTTTCTCTGCCTTTTTTCGGAGAAAAAAAAACCTTGCAAAAAAACACCCCATAAAAATTTTTTGTCCAAATTTTTTATGTTTAGAACTGCTCTTTTTGCGACTAATCGGGGGCATTGGGAAAATAAAAACTTTCCTACGATCGGGCATATCTAGCCTGTTTTAATCTGATCTCTAAACTTCGCCCCCTGACCCAACCCCGAGCCTCTCATTTTGGTTCTTTTAGGGCTGCATCAAACTCTGAAAACATTGGTCTCCCCAACCCCGGGGTTAAGTTTATTATGAAAAGAATAATCTGTTGTTGATTTGAGACCCAACTTTAGATTTTCCCTTTATTTATTGTTAATAATCGATAAAACAGCTAACATTCTTTAACTGGGGGGGCTTTTTTAGTTTCCTGGAACTTGAGAAAAATTTCATGTACAACACTTGCCCTTTCTTTTTTTGGGTCCCAAAGGGTTCAAAATTAAACATTTAAATTTTGCTCTTGACAAAACCCCTTTCCTTTAACATTCCTTCAAAAAAATTTTGTTGGTTTCCCTTTTATATCTCAGCCATCTTAAGTTTTTTTCTAATGAAAATAAATTTTTTTAAATTAAAAAAAAAAAATTAATCCAAAAACAATAAACAACGGTCTTTTTTTGCTTGGAATCATAAAAATAAAAATTAAAACGCCCCCTTTTTTGTTGTTAATTGAGCTTTTTAGAAAGAGTTTAAGTCTTTTTACTTTTTTTTTAAAAATTTTCCTTTTTTTTTTGCTCGGTGTCCGGTGTTGAGAAAAAATTGCCCCTGCCTTTTTTTTTGAAGACAAACTTTTGGCCTTTTTTAGTCATTCAAAATCGGCCCTTTTAAAAACCAAAATTTTTCTTTTTTGAGTTTGGAAATCAACTGCGCTTTTTTTAATTTTCAGGGTTTTAAAAGAACCCAAATTTAGGTGTTATTAGTTGAACCATAGCTGTGGGGCCTTTTGGGGTTTAGTTTTTAATTTTTGCCAGCCCGCACTTAAAAACTTTAAAAAAACACAGGCCCAAAAGCTTTAAAAACCCAAAACCCCGGGTTGAGGGAAAGGGTGTGGGGACACCTACCCTGTTTCTAAGAGGGCCTTTCACCCCGTTTTTCCGCTGATAGTGCATTTTTTAGTTGATGCTCCATTAAATTAAAAATATGTAAAAAGCTTAAAGGCACAGAAAACCTTCGTTTGGTTTTGCTGTATTTTTAAAGGGCTTGCTTATTTTTGTTGCATTGCGTAATTTTTTGGGTTTAAACTGAAGGTTTTTTTGTTGGGGGGGGTTTTACTATCCCTTCTTTGGGGGGCCCCTGGCTCCCCTAGCGCTTTTTGGGTTTTTAAAGGGAAAGGGCATTTCTTTTTTTTTTAAAAAAAAAAAAATTTTAAGCATTTGTATATCTTTTAATTGGGTTTTCTTAATATTTGCTGCGCACTTTTATTAAAAAAAATACACCCTTAAGTGGTTTTTTCGGGGCCCCTTTTTTTTTTATAAATTTTAATGTTTATTATGTTTTCTAACATTCTCCGCTTCCATGTTAAAAGGGTTATCCTTTTTGTTGTCCTTAGTCAAACCATAAACCGTATTTCGTTGTTAAATAATGACAAGTTAACACTGTTAAGATGTTAAAATCTTTAGAAAACAAGGTTTAACTTTTGGATTTTTACACCTCCCCCTCCAAAAATTTTTCCCCTTTTTTCATCCAAAAAGCTTTAAGGTTTAAGCCCCCTAGCGTAATTTGGTTTAAAGGAAATACCCTCAATTGTACATTGGGACTTTCGTTAATTTTGGGGTTAACAAAAATTTTCGTTTTTCTTTTGAATGGGGTTTTTCATTTTCACACAACAAAAAAACCTTTTAAACGATCTTGCCCGGGCACTAAAATTTAAAAATTTCCCTATAGTGTCCCCCTTTTTTAGGATATTTAAATGAAAAAAAACACTCTTTCGTAATATATTTTCAATTTTGACCCGATATTGTTGGGTCGTCAGCCTCGCTTTAAGGGTTTGGGTTGCTAACGATGGGCAAAAATCTAAGAGATGTCAGAAATGCTTGGGACTTTGCTTTTGGTTGGGCTTAGATTAATAAAAATTTTTGTATCATTAAAAGTTAGTTCATATGGGCAAAACCCCCCCCTCTTTTAAAGCTCCCCTTTAAAGAAAGGGCATGCGCTTTTAACAAACCAAAAAACTAAGGGGTTTTAAAAAAACGATTTTCCCTACGCATAACTTACGGGTAAAAACCTTTTGCCGTCTTTAGAAACTTCACGCCAAATTTTATTTTTAGTGCTTCTTTTATTTTCATTCCCTAAACGCAAAAGACAGCCCTTTCGTTCCCCGGGTTTGCCAAAAGATCGAATTTGGGTTTTAAAAAAAAGTTCTGCATTTTAATTTAAAAAAAAATATTTCTTGCCCCAAATTTTAAAAGAAAATTTTTTTTAAAGATTGCCCGCCCCAAATTCTTACAACTGTTCCCGTTGGGGGTTTTTGGGTTTAAAACGAGTTCATTTTGGGAAAAAAAGCGCCAGGGTTTGGGACAATCACTTCATCCCCCCCTAGGGCTGGAAATTTGACGTAAGAATTTTATCCGCATCAAAAGTTGATGGGTTATTTTAACAGTAATATTCCGGTTTTTTTCCCTTCACGCCAAAAAGGGGCCCCAGTTTTCTATGCGGGTTTAAGAAATTTTAAACCCTTTTCCCTTTCGACTTTTTATAAAACAAAAATAAAAAAATTAATTATTTTAAAAACCCTGGGAAGGGAATTTAAATTGAAGAAATTATGATGTTTTTGATCTTGGGACGCCCGAGTGAAATGGTCCTTTTTATACAGCAACGCTCAAAGGCCTCAATGTGGGAAAGAATTTTAAAAAACCTTAAAGGGCATAACATTTTACAGAAGTTTAGGCCCAGAACCTCCCGAAAATTTTTAGCCCCTGATGTTTTTTTAAGTTAAAAAAGGGGGCCCTTTGTATGTGAACAACGATCCAAAGGGCAAAAGGGTTCCGCTTAAAAGAAAAAA
>CM031621.1:66810526-66848026 GCA_018398815.1 Conus ventricosus
TTCAAAGAGGTCGAAACGCGTCATGTCCTGTCTTGTGATTCAGTAATTCCTGTTTGGCGGATATAGTACTTACAACTTTTTAAGATTTGTGTGGATTTCCCCTTGCCGTCGCCTCGCTTTGCAACTGCCTCATTTCTCTATCATTTCATTTCACCTCATTTCTCTATCATTTCATTTCACCTCATTTCTCTATCATTTCATTTCACCTCATTTCTCTATCATTTAATTTCACCTCATTTCTCTATCATTTCATTTCACCTCATTTCATTTCACCTCATTTCTCTATCATTTCATTTCCAGCAAACAGGGCTCATAAATTTCAACCAAAACAAATAAGAATTGCACACAAAATGTCGGACAAATAACACTGCACAACACCCATGAACAAAAACAACAACAACAACAACAACAATGATGACACCACAGAGGGCTCACACTGCATGAACAACAACAACAACAACAACAGTGAATGACAACACAGAGGGCTTCCATGGGCTCCCACTGCAAGAACAACAACAACAACAACAACAACAACAACAATGAATGACACCACAGATGACTCACACTGCATCAACAACAACAACAGTGAATGACACCAGAGACGACTCACACTGCATCAACAACAACAACAACAACAGTGAACGACACCACAGACGACTCACACTGCAAACAACAACAACAACAACAGTGAACAACACCACAGACGACTCACACTGCAACAACAACAACAACAACAACAACAGTGAACAACACCACAGACGACTCACACTGCATCAACAACAACAACAACAGTGAACAACACCACAGACGACTCACACTGCAACAACAACAACAACAACAACAGTGAATGACACCACAGACGACTCACACTGCAACAACAAACAACAACAACAACAGTGAATAACACCACAGACGACTCACACTGCATCAACAACAACAACAACAACAACAGTGAATGACACCACAGAGGACTCACACTGCAACAACAACAACAACAGTGAATGACACCACAGACGACTCACACTGCAACAACAACAACAACAACAACAGTGAATGACACCACAGACGACTCACACTGCATCAACACAACAACAACAACAACAGTGAATGACACCACAGACAACAACAACAGTGAACGACACCACAGACAACAACTACAGTGAATGACACCACAGACAACAACAGTGAACGACACCACAGACAACAACAACAGTGAATGACACCCCAGACAACAACTACAGTGAATGACACCACAGACAACAACAGTGAACGACACCACAGACAACAACAACAGTGAACGACAGTACAGACAACAACAGTGAACGACAGCACAGACAACAACAACAACAACAGTGAACGACACCACAGACAACAACAACAGTGAACGACACCACAGACAACAACAACAGTGAACGACACCACAGACAACAACAACAACACAGTGAACGACACCACAGACAACAACAACAGTGAATGACACCCCAGACAACAACAACAGTGAACGACACCCCAGACAACAACAACAGTGAACGACACCACAGACAATAGTGAATAACACCACAGACAACAACAACAGTGAACGACACCACAGACAACAACAACAGTGAACGACACCACAGACAACAACAACAGTGAACGACACCACAGACAACAACAACAGTGAATGACACCCCAGACAACAACAACAGTGAATGACACCCCAGACAACAACAACAGTGAATGACACCCCAGACAACAACAACAATGAACGACACCACAGACAACAACAACAGTGAATGACACCACAGACAACAACAGTGAATGACACCCCAGACAACAACAACAGTGAATGACACCCCAAACAACAACAACAGTGAATGACACCCCAGACAACAACAACAATGAACGACACCACAGACAACAACAGTGAATGACACCACAGACAACAACAACAACAGTGAACGACACCACAGACAACAACAACAGTGAACGACACCACAGACAACAACAGTGAACGACACCACAGACAACAACAGTGAATGACACCACAGACAACAACAGTGAATGACACCACAGACAACAACAACAGTGAATGACACCACAGACAACAACAACAACAGTGAACGACACCACAGACAACAGTGAATGACACCACAGACAACAACAACAACAGTGAATGACACCACAGACAACAGTGAATGACACCACAGACAACAACAACAACAGTGAATGACATCACAGACAACAACAACAGTGAATGACACCACAGACAACAACAGTGAACGACACCACAGACAACAGTGAATGACACCACAGACAACAACAACAGTGAACGACACCACAGACAACAACAACAGTGAATGACACCACAGACAACAACAACAGTGAACGACACCACAGACAACAACAACAGTGAATGACACCACAGACAACAACAACAACAGTGAACGACACCACAGACAACAGTGAATGACACCACAGACAACAACAACAGTGAATGACACCCCAGACAACAACAGTGAATGACACCCCAGACAACAACAACAGTGAATGACACCCCAGACAACAACAACAACAGTGAACGACACCCCAGACAACAACAACAGTGAATGACACCACAGACAACAACAGTGAACGACACCACAGACAACAACAACAGTGAACGACACCCCAGACAACAACAACAGTGAACGACACCACAGACAACAACAAACAACAGTGAACGACACCACAGACAACAACAACAACAGTGAACGACACCACAGACAACAACAACAGTGAATGACACCACAGACAACAACAACAACAGTGAATGACCACCACAGACAACAACAGTGAATGACACCACAGACAACAACAACAACAGAGAACGACACCACAGACAACAACAACAGTGAACGACACCACAGACAACAACAACAGTGAACGACACCACAGACAACAACAACAGTGAACGACACCACAGACAACAACAACAACAGAGAACGACACCACAGACAACAACAGTGAATGACACCACAGACAACAACAACAACAGAGAACGACACCACAGACAACAACAACAGTGAATGACACCACAGACAACAACAGCAGTGAATGACACCACAGACAACAACAACAGTGAACGACACCACAGACAACAACAACAGTGAACGACACCACAGACAACAACAACAACAACAGAGAACGACACCACAGACAACAACAGTGAATTACACCACAGACAACAACAACAGAGAACGACACCACAGACAACAACAACAGTGAACGACACCACAGACAACAACAACAGTGAATGACACCACAGACAACAACAACAGTGATGACACCACAGACAACAACAACTGAGTGAACGACACCACAGACAACAACAACAGTGAACGACACCCCAGACGACTCACACTGCATGTGCCACTCGCGCCAGATGATGTTGTTGAGGCGCACTTTGTCCTTGATGGTCAGGTGCATGCACGGAAGGGCTTCCATTTCGGCGAGGTGATCTTGCGCTGCAACCCACACACACAGACCACATGCACACATCACCACCTCATCATCACACACATGTATATACACACTACTTCCGGCCAGCCGATCTCATAGGGCCATGACCCTCACCGAGTTTTTGGTGAAAAAAATGATAAAATAAAATTAAAAATTAAAAGAAAGGTCAGTTTTGAATTCTGTCAGGGAAGGGAAATCCTGCGGCAGACACGTGATATCTGCCAGCCGACTAAACACAGTGAAAAAAAAACCCTACACCAGAGTGATATAGACGTTACCAGGCAGCACTACCTGCGGCAGACACGTGATATCTGCCCGCCGACAAAACACAGTGAAAAAAACCCCTACACCAGAGTGATACAGACGTTACCAGGCAGCACTGTGTCACTCTCTTGATGGACCTGCTGGGTGGGTGTTGTTCACCTTCTCCAAGGACATCACGCTGTCTGTCTGTCTGTTGGTCTGTCTGTCTGTCTGTCGGTCTGTCTGTCTGTCGGTCGGTCGGTCGGTCGGTCGGTCGGTCTGCAAGGTCACAGGAAACCCGCTCAACCGATGTCAACGAAAACTTGAGAGAAAAAAATGAAATAGGATCGAAGGCCGAGACCATAAGATTCTGGAGTGGATCTAGATCCTAGGGCAGCTCTAAAAGGAGGGGGGGGGGGGGGAGGGGAGGTGAAGGGGTTCTTCTTTTCTTTAAATCTGCTATTACACTGCACACTTTTTTGCATCACAAATTTCTCAAGAAGAAATAGTATCTGGATCTCCATGTGGGGTGAAAAACTTGAAAACGTCTGGGATAGAAAATGTACCAATACTGCCAAACTTTGAAAACTTGGTGCAGATCCAAGTTATAAACTCCCCCATCCCCCCCCCCCCCCCCCCCCCATCCCCACCGGCCTCCCCAACCCTTCCCCCAAATCCAGTGAGCACAATCCAACATTCACAGACGGGAGGGGATGTGGGGTGAGAGGCGTTTCTTCATGTGCAGAACTGTTACAAATCAAAGAAGAAACCGAGGCGAACAGGTCAGTTCTCAACACTTATGCTCAAAGTTTGCATGCGCCATCTTAAGAGCCCTTCCACTAGTTTTATCAACAGTTCTGTTTGTGGTCGATTTATCGTCCCAAGACTTAACTCCTTCTCAAGACCCTATACACCACACCTTTCTTTTTTCTTTCTTTCAATGGATGCACTAGGCTAATGCTGTAGGTCAGACATCTGCTTAGTCGTAGCCACGAGACCCTCTTCTTCAATTCTCTCATCTTAATCGTTAATTCATTCATCCATCAGCTTAAAACCATGTGCAGTGTGGTCTCAAAACTTAGCGGATGTGGTGTAGCATATATGAACTAGTCCGCATGCAGTGACGCCTCCTTGATGAAACTGAAACTGACACTAAAAGTAAAACTAATGGACGTGACTGACATCAGGTTCCTGTGTCAACGATGTGCAAATTAAGAGACAGTAGCTTTGGCTGACATCAGGTTCCTCAGTGTCAACGATGTGTAAATCAACAGACAGTAGCTTTGGCTGGTATCAGGTTCCTCAGTGTCAACAAGGTGTACACCAAGAGACAGTAGGTTTGGCTGACATCAGGTCCCTCAGTGTCAACGAGGTGTACATTAAGAGACAGTAGTTTGGCTGACATCAGGTCCCTCAGTGTCAACAAGGTGTACATCAACAGACAGCAGGTTTGGCTGACATCAGGTCCCTCAGTGTCAACGAGGTGTACATCAAGAGACAGTAGGTTTGGCTGACATCAGGTTCCTCAGTGTCAACGATGTGTAAATCAAGAGACAGTAGCTTTGGCTGGTATCAGGTTCCTCAGTGTCAACAAGGTCTACACCAAGAGACAGTAGGTTTGGCTGACATCAGGTCCCTCAGTGTCAACAAGGTGTACACCAAGAGACAGTAGGTTTGGCTGACATCAGGTCCCTCAGCATCAACAAGGTGTACATTAAGAGACAGTAGGTTTGGCTGACATCAGGTTCCTCAGTGTCAACAAGGTTTACACCAAGAGACAGTAGGTTGGGCGACATCGGGCCCTCAGAAAACAAGGTGTACTTTAAAGACAGTGGTTTTGGCTGAAAACAGTCCCTCGTGCAAGAGGTGACATAAAGAGACAGGGGGGTTTGGCGACATCATTTTCCTCGTGTCAACGGGGTGTACACAAACAGGGGTTTGCTGACTCGGGCCCCCAGTTCAACAGGTTACATTAAAAGACAGTGGGTTTGGGGGCTGCTCAGTTCCCTCACAAAAAAGGGTGACTTAAGAGACGATTTTGGGCGACATCAGGTCCCCATGTCAACGGGGGTGTACACAACAACGTAGGTTGGCTGACACTTTCCCTAGTGCAAAAAGGGTCATCAAGAGACGGAGGTTTGGTGCATCGGGGTCCTCATGTCAAGAGGTGCACAAGAGACAGGGGTTTTGGCGGACACAGTCCTCATGCAAAAAGGGTAACTTAAAGGGAACAGAGGTTACTACCAACGTCCCCTTTTCCAAAAGCGGCGTGACACCCAGCCCCGAGACCCCGTGTTAAGGCTAACTCTTACCACCTCAGCTCAACACCCTTCCGCTCGACTGTCCGCCCCCCTTCAAAGACAGAGTTTCAAGAAAAATGAATAAAAAACCCTCGCACCAAACAATACAGAAAGGCCCTTCCATCCCAAAAACTTGCCGTCACACAGTTCACCACGTTCACTACCAATTCGTCTGATTAACAAAAAACACACCATCCAGCCCCCCAAAGAAAAAAAGGTGCGAGGGAGAGACATGGATTTTTTTAAAAATTAAATTTAAAAGATGCACAGAAGAATGGGACAAATGACTTGGAGAGAGAGAGAGGAGAGAGAAGGAGAGAGAGAGAGAGAGAGAGAGAGAGAGAGAGAGAGAGAGAGAGAGAGAGAGAGCAATGCGCCGCACGCGCGAGAGAGAGAAGAGAAGAGAGAGAACGCAGGCGGGTTGCCCCCAAACCAAACCCGGTGTCATACTTTCCTGGAAAGGGGGCCAAGGCGAGGGCTAAACAGGCCGTAAAATTTAAACCCTGCAGCCAACAGGTAACATGCAAATAAAACAGGCAGCCCGTGAGGCACCCACCCACCCACCTACCTGAGCTGAGCTGAATATCACTAAACACACACACACACACACACACACGCACACACACACACACGCACACCACACACACACACACACACACACACACACACACGGCCACAGAGCATGCCACTGCCCTGAAAACGAGGTGGAGCCTCATGCAGGTCTGACCCCAATGCAGAGCCCCCCCCCCCCCCCCCCCCCCCCTCTTGCAAAACACCTGATTTAAAGAGCCTGCCCATCTCTATAGGGCCAGGAACAATGCACCCCACACGCACGCATGCACGCACAAAACACATGCTTAACATACATCATGAGTATAACACACACACAGACAAAACACAATCACACAAACACACATACACACACGAGTGCATATACAGGCACATGCACACAAGCATAAGCATGCGCAAGCACACACACACACACACATGCACACACACAGACACACATTCACACACACATGCACACACACATACACACACACAAACACACATTCACGCACGCACACACACACACACACACACACACACACACACACACACACACACACCACATACACTTATCATACATCAAGAGAATAACACACACACAAACACATCATGTATCATGTGTATCACACACACACACACACACACACACACACACACACACACGCTTATCATACATCATGAGAACCACACACACACACACACACACACACACACACACACACACACACACACCACACAGTCAAAACAGCAGTGGGACAAGGACACCAGCTGAGTGGAGGGGAGGAGGGAGGGAGGAGAAGGGAGGGAGGGAGGGAGAGGGTGGGCTCTGTGTTTACTCTATCAGCTGTTGCTGGGTAACCCAGGCAGGCAGCCCACAGAAGTACATGTAGTAGGAGGGACTGCCCCCACTTCTCTGAGCCTGCCACACCTCTCTGCAATTGTGTGCGCGCACGCACGCACGAATACGCACACACACACACACACACAAAAGAGCTTTTCCCAAAACAAAAGAGCTTTTTTAATAAATCAGGTATTGAGGGTTTTGTTGATGGATCGACTCCTTTACCACTCTCTAGTATATTAAACAATTTTGCAACTCTTGAATCTATTTCTAAATGTTTATTAGGCTGTTCACTTAATATTAATCTTTCACTATCTAGTATATTAAACAATTTTGCAACTCTTGAATCTATTTCTAAATGTTTATTAGGCTGTTCACTTAATACTTATCTTTAGCATCTGTGATTGTTACAGTTACAATTTTAGTTTAAGTTAAACGTTCTGATGAATAGGTGGGGTGGAGGGTTATGATTACATTCGTTACCTACCACTTTAAAACTTACACTCCCTTACACTCCCTAAAAGAATGCATCTCTCTCATTCCTTACATCAAGCTCACTCTACACTATAATATTGTCTGAATCACTTTTAGTGGAAGGGCGTTAAACTGAAGAACAACACACACACAGACACACACAGACACACACAGACACACACACACACACACACACACGCACACACACACACAAACACACACACACACACACACAAACACACACACACACACACACAACCTTCCAGGCTGGCCTCCTATCCCTGGACCCACCCAGGGTACATCCCTGTGTCTGGCTGGACCTGCTCCTGGTCCCTCCCTCTTCTCCTACCAACCTCTCTCTCTCTCTCTTTCTTTCTGCCTCTCTCTCCCAGTCTCCTCTGAGCTCTCTCTGCCTCTCTCTCTCCCTGTCTCCTCTCTCTCTCTCTCAATGCCTTCTCTCTCTCCATCTCTCTCTCTCTAGCTCTCTCTCTCTCTGTCTCTCCTCTCTCTCTCTCTCTGTCTCTCCTCTCTATCTATCTCCCTGTCTCCTCCCTCTCTTGCTCTCTCTCTCTCTGTCTCATTTTCTCTCCATCTCTTTCTCTACTCTCTCTTTCTCTCTCTCTCTCTTTCTCTTTCTTCCTCCCATTATCCACCTCTCTTTCATTTTTTTTCCCCTATGCATGTATGCCTTTTCTCCCCTTTTCTCTCCAGATCTGCAGATCAGTCCCACTGACCTACACATCAGTCCCACTGACCTACACATGACCTACACATCAGTCCCACTGACCTACACATCAGTCCCACTGACCTACACATCAGTCCCACTGACCTACACATGACCTACACATCAGTCCCACTGACCTACACATCAGTCCCACTGACCTACACATCAGTCCCACTGACCTACACATCAGTCCCACTGACCTACACATCAGTCCCACTGACCTACACATCAGTCCCACTGACCTACACATGACCTACACATCAGTCCCACTGACCTGCACATCAGTCCCACTGACCTGCACATCAGTCCCACTGACCTACACATGACCTACACATCAGTCCCACTGACCTGCACATCAGTCCCACTGACCTACACATCAGTCCCACTGACCTACACATGACCTACACATCAGTCCCACTGACCTACACATCAGTCCCACTGACCTACACATCAGTCCCACTGACCTGCACATCAGTCCCACTGACCTACACATCAGTCCCACTGACCTACAGAGCAAGCTCAATAGTCAGCCCTCCTGACTGGGGAGGGGCTGGGGGGGGGGGGGGGAGAGAAAAAGAGAGACAGAGAGAGAGAGAGAGGGTGGGGGGGAAGAGAGAGGCTGGGAGAGAGAGAGAAAGTGAACGAACGAAAGGACAAACGACCAAATGTTGCTGTTTACTGAGGGAAAGGAATAAGCTCAGTGACTTTTTTTCATCCAGCCCTCAAACAAGGAAAGGCATATATATATAATATAATATATATATATATATATATGATATACATATATAAATATATATTTTATTGTTATGTGTATGTGAGTATGCGCGCGAGAGTGCGTGTGATGCTGTAATTGATGGTCTTATTCTTGTTCCTAAGTCATCTGGTGAGTTGATTTTAACGTGGTGACAGCCCTGATGTGGCCCTTTGCGGTCGGCTGGGCTATAAGCAACATTATCTTATCTTATCTTATCCTAAGTCATCTTCTGAAATTCACGCACGCAGTCACAACCACACCACACCACACACACACACACTACACACAATACACACACACATACACGCTGAGCGCGCACTCTCTCACACACACACATATACGAACGTGTGTGCGTACGTTCGCTCGCTCTTACCCACACACACATATATACATGTGTGCATGTGCATGTCCACACCGACATACGCGCGCGCACACACACATTACACTTAAGTGCACAAAATGCACACACGCATGCACATGCGCACACGCCTACATACAAAGACACACACATACACACAGATATGTACACATAATTATAGCCTGTATGCAGATACTTGTGCTCACACAAACCCACAAATTACACACACACACACAAACACATACCCACCACACCACACACATGCACTCTTGCACACACACACACACACACACACAACACACACACACACACACACACACACACACACGGCAGTTCTGACTGCTGCATTAAGTCGCTTGAGTCAAATCTTCAAAATCGTGAGACGGAAAACAGAAGTAACAAATTGTTCGCCGCGAGCCAACCAGCCGGTCTGTTACTGTTAGGCCTAGCGGTCTGGTATCTGAAACCCTAGAGTGTCTGGAGATAAGGGCCCCAAGGCGCTTGTACTGAAAGCGTGGAGAATAGCGAACTACACACTGCTTTGGTGTCTGTATCGCGGCCAAAAGCTGACCAATGTTTACACAACGGCTGCACACAGGGAGGCGAGTGTACACCGAGAACAGCGGGATTGTCTTTGTCCACAACACACTGTGAGCGCTTTTCTGCGAAGGTTATTCTTACACATACACGAATTCTTACACATACACGAACGCACGCACGTACGCGTGCGCACTGGGCGCGCGCGCACATGCGCACCCACCACACACACACACACACACACACACACACACAACACTTGCGCACCCGCATGCACACATGCGCGCGCACTCACAATATGTACATAAAAGCAGAAACTTACCGTCAATACCCTCATTATGATTATTAACATTACAGATGTGGGTTTAGGTATGAACTTTTAACAGCCTGACTAATGGAAAAAAACAAAACAAAAAACAAGACCAGCGCTTGACGAAAACTGCTGCAACCCAAAGTCGAGTGTGTGTGTGTGTGTGTGTGTGTGTGTGTGTGTGTGTGTGTATGTGTTGTGTGTGTGTGTGTGTGTGTGTGTGTGTGGTGTGTGTGTGTGTGTGTGTGTGCGTGTGTGTCTGTGAAGAGAAGAGAGAGAGAGAGAGAGAGAGAGAGAGGAGAGAGAGAGAGAGAGAGAGGGAGAGAGAGAGAGAGAACGAGAAAGAGAGTGAGAGAGGAATGGTTGAGTAACTGACTACACAAACACTGCACGCAATTTACCACTTATAAAATCAATAGGGAAGAAAAGAAACATGCACAGTGTACACCGGCGCGCATGCAAAAACTGAGAGAGAGAGAGAGGATGAGAGAGAGAGAGAGAGAGAGTTGAGAGAGAGAGAGAAGAGAGAGGAGAGAGAGTCTGACTATAGAGAGAGAGGGAGGGGAGATTGGGGGTGGGGAGGATGATGATTGAGAATACACATAAGAACAGACATGCACGGATACTTTTACACACAAAATCACATAAAAGCATGCAGAGAGAGAGAGAGAGAGGGAGGAGAGTGGAGGTGGGAGGGAGGACTGATTAATAATACATATATGAAGAACTTGACATGCACAGATAGCTTTGTACATGTATACAAAATCAATAAAAGCATGATCAGAGAGAAAATGTTCACAGACAATGCTTGCACTCATAACTGAAACAATCTCTCTCTCTCTCTCCTTCTCTCTACTCTCTCTCTCTCTCTCTCCTCTCTCTTTCTCTCCTCTCTCTCTCTCTCTCTCTCTCTCCCTCTCTCACACCACACACACACACCACAACTCTCTCTCTCTCTCTCTACTCTCTCTCTCACACACACACACACAACCACTCTCTCTCTCTCTACTCTCACACACACACACACAACACCACACACACACACACACACACACACTAAAAATTACATATACGGCCACGCATACGAGTCTGAGCGGAGGAGGAGGAGAGGGGGGAGGAGACGAGGGAGGAGTGAGGAGAACTGAGAGAGACTGAATGAAACTGACGTGCAGCATGACTATCCAGAACCAAACAGATATCACACCACACACACACCACACACAAACACACACACACACACACAACATATACACGGCACACGGCATACGGACTGAGGTGGGTCGGGAGGGGAGGGAGAGGAGAGAAGACAAGAGAGAGTGGGGGGGGGAGGAAGAGAAGAAGGAGAGAGAGAGAGAGAAGGGGGAGAGAGAGAGAGACGGAGAGTGAGGAGAAGAGTGGAGATTGATTGTGATTGAAACTGGTTCTCATGACTATAACAGAACAAAACAGATCAACACACACCACACACCCCACACACACACACACACACACACACACCACACACACTGGACTCACACACACACACACACACACACCACACACACACACACACACACACACAAAGCGCAACACACCACAAAACGCACACCCCACACACACAACGCACGCACGCACGCATCGCACGCACGCACGACGCACACACACACCATGTGTACTCACGACCCTTGTAGGTAAAGCTGGTATGTGTGTCAATATCCACTTTCATCACATAACTGTTCACTATCACTTTTAAACCAACACAAGCTGTCTTGTTGGCACATGTCTCGTGGTTGTCCTACACTCCAGATCAGCGGCTTGTGTTACAGAATAGTGTGACACTGACGGGCTTTTGCTGTTGTCCCTCTCCCTCCTCAAACCGCCCCCCCCCACCCCGTCCCCCCCCCCACACTTTAACATGAAGTACACTTTGCCCGTTTGAAAAAAATCTAAAACAAAAACTATAGTTGATGTTCAGTAGTTACTCTCACTTCATGTAATAATTTTAAAAACAATATTTATCAATATATGCATAATCTTGGAAACAAGGTCAATATTCTAGCTATTATATACACCCATTACAAACCTGCATTCAACTTGGTATCAGTGAACATATGTCAACTTGAAAGTACATTATAATGCTCTTACGTTCTATTAGGATGATTATGTAAAACAATTTTTGTGTCAATTTGGGATAGTACTTATGTATGCTTTTTCATTTCAACAAATCTGCACTGATACAGTTCTAGGGACTTTTGCCGGAGTTGAGTGGCTTCAGATGAGACAGAAATGAAATATCACTATCAAGATCAGAGTTTTATTGGCACTTTCGTTTTGCTGGTTGGAATACTGTTTGGAACGGCGATTTCTTTATCTTTTTCTCTGGTCTCCCACCTTTACTCTGCTGTTGAAAGTGAGCGCATAGCGCACATGACTGACAGATAAACTGGGATCAAACAGTTGCCATATTTTGAGGCTTTTTCAATTCTGCCAATGCACGGCTCTTTGCTGTAGTTGAATTTTTGCGGTTTATCAGATTTTACAAAGTTCTTGCACAAAACACACAGACTATTTTTGAATGTACTTCCTCCCTATCTTCCAGAACATTCACATTGAAGATTACATTTATTTCAGAAGCAACACTCAAACATGTTACCACTGATTTGTTTTTATCTTTCTTTAATCTCTTAGACCTTTTCCCACACAGTCTACCACAAGACCTTTAAACGTTCTAAATGTACAGTGAGAGAATGACCGTTTTGTTCCATAATCCTTTCGGCCACCCCACCCCCTCTCCCCTCTCTCTCTCTCTCTCTCTCTCTCTCTCTCTCTCTCTCACACACACACACACACACACACACACACACAACACACACATAAAAAAACACCCTAATGGTACTACCAACAGCACACTTTAATTTGAATTTGCCGATAGAAATAGTAGTAGTGATTGGAAATGAAGTATTATTATAATTATGATAATTGTTTACTTATTACTGTTAGGCCTACTACCATTACTGTTATCAGTAGTGTTATTTTTGCTTGTAGTAATTAAATGTTTACCTCTACGTTTCCCTTTAATTAGGCCTACGTTGCTCTACATGCAACCATAGTACATATAAAATGTAGCAACAATGAAGAAATATGTGTGTATACAACGGTTGTAAATACGACCCCTTTAACAAATGCCAACTTTTCGTTCACAAAGATGCTTGCCAATGTTTGACCTACTTCGGCTTAAAAAAGACATCAGCCAACGACGCACGCACGCGCAGGCCGGTCGAACCGGTCGCAAAGTTCTGTCAGAAAGTTTTAAACACATGCTTAATTATGGTACTCACAGAGCTGGTCGAAATGCCAGTTTTTGTCACATTCTCAAGTACTCACTGAGTTTATTGCTGACACACAGAAATTATAGTCTAAAACAACTGCACAGTAAATAACTTAATGATGTTGCACAGGTCTCGAAGCGTCCACACTCACACACACAGCAGTACAGCGTCTTCGCTGAGCGCGTCTGGAAGTGGGTGGCTGACTGGTTACTGCCTAGCTGGGGTCAAAAGGCAAAGCGCTGAGCGAACTTAATGCAGTTGCTCTGAGTGTACCTGCGGCGCCGTGCACACCACACACACACACACACACCCCGTGCACACATGCCTGCGTGCGCTCACACACACACACACACACACACACACACACACACACAAGGGCCATGCCCACACATTATACACACACACGTGTACATCCACTGCACACACACACACACACACACACACACACACACACAGGGCCCATGCCCACACATTATACACACACACGTGTACACCACTCACACACACACAACACACACACACACACACACACCACACAAAGGGCCCATGCCCACACATTATACACACACACGTGTACATCCACTGCACACACACACACACACACACACACACACACAAGGGCCCATGCCCACACATTATATACACACACGTGTACATCCACTGCACACACACACACACACACACACACACACACACCACACCCACACACACACACACACACAAGGGCCCATGCCCACCCAAATTTTACACACACAACGTGTACATCCACTGCACAAAGCAAACAAAACATTAAATAAACAAAAAAATGGTAGGTAGGCACTCAAGGTCTGACAAGCGCGTTACGCATTACCGCGGAGTCGTAGCCACGAGACCCCCTTCTTCAACTGTCTCATCTTTGTTGTTAATTCATTTATCCATCAGCTTCAAATCATGCGTAGTGTGGTCTCAAAACTTAGCGGATGTGGTTGTAGCGTATATATGGACTAGTTTGCACGCAGTGACGCCTCCTTGATGAAACTGAAACTATATACATATATACAGGTGAGAGCGAGAGAGAGACAAAGGGAGAGAGACAAAGTGAGAGAGAGAGAGAGAGAGGTGTGGGAGAAAAACATATTATACATTTCTGCCCCCCCCCCCCCCCCCCCCCCTCCCACTTTCACTCCAACCCTTTATGAAGCAGCAGTGTATTTTTAGATATATATATATATGCCATAAAAACAAGTAGATCTGGTTGCGACCTAGGACAAACATTCTGGGTGCGTGTGAATATATTAAGGAAAAAAAACAGTTTGAAGAGGGACAGAGAGGGGAGGGGTTGAGATGGGTCTCTCTCTCTCTCTCTGTTTATTCTTGATACTTCTACATGGTGCAGAGTAATTCTTCTCCCTCAATTTCATTTTCCATTGTGGCAACCTTTGAATTTAGTGTAACACTAGCGTAATTATTCCCTAGCCTCAACCTAATTGTAAATGAATTTTCGTATTCTCTCTCTCTCTCCCTCTCTCTCTCTCTCCCTCTCTCCCCCCCTCTCTCTCTCTCTCTCTCTCTCTCTCTCTCTCTCTCTCCATACAGGTCAGACAGAGCCAGGCCTTACAGCTAAGCTGACAATCCTGCTGTCACAGTATCCGCTTTGTGGAAGACAACTTCACTGGAAAGCCATCCTCCAGGCCCTCCAATCTTCCAGGGGAACACAACAGGACAAACTGCTCCACGCAGATGGTGTTCCTGGCACAACTGGCCTCACGCCTGTGATCTGGTCAAGTCCAGTGTACAACACTCGACCCTCCATCCAAGGTCAAGGTCGTAGGTCAACCTCACCATGGATCATGACGTGCCACGCAAGATTTTTTTCTTTAGCTTTTTTTTTCTCTCTCTCTCTCTCTTTGTTCATTTTTATCTCTCACGTCAACACATCCGTTCAGACCTGCTACTGGTTCATTTAATACCCTGCTGAATTGAACATGTATTCATGAACAGATTTTTAAATTTCTAGAATATTCGTCACAAATTCTTGAAATATTCATCAGGTCAACTTCAAACATATTTTGTTCATGTGTTAAGTATGCACACCACTGAAGACACACACATCCAACTTCCAAGTTGCCGTTACCGATACCAATATGTGATAGGTGACGGAAATGGAAAAAAAAAAGGACCCATCATGCACCAGGAGACAGGAAAGGAGATGGGCACTGCCAGACATTCTCGATGCTCCCTGCAGGTGAAATACCTCAGTGGCTGAAGTACCATAGCCTGGTGGCCTCAGGGGTTGTGAACTCTTAAAAGATTAACCAAGTCTGGGGCACTGCATTACAGATGACGATGCCCACCCCTCTTCAACTGCTGTCTTCACCTTCCCTTCATTGACTGGTGGGTTGACTTCAAGGCAGCAACAGCCCCGATACGGCCCTTTGCAGTCGGCTGGGCTATAACCATAAGCATTATCACCATTACCATCACCATTCCCTTCACTGACTAGGGTTCCCGTCTATCACTGGGTAGAAGCTTTCAAGCCAAAAAATATCCAACCCCATGCGTGATTTCAACTCATGACAATGTCAGTTCCATTGCCAAATACTCATAAGAACCATTCCACATCTCTCTAACTGTGCTTGTGATGAATACTGAAATAGCAGCAACGTTGTTGACAGTATGCATGTGGTGCGTGACCATTGTACAACAAGAAATAAAGATCTGTTGTGGTTTGTCAGCATGGGCCAAACAGTCAAACATTCCCCCTAAACCGACAGCAGCCCTGAATCGAAGAGAGTTTGCAGAAAGTCAAAAGCATGCAAGGAATAGTGCACAATTACAACTGTGACATATGCAGATTGGTGCATGACTGGAAAGCAGACTAACTATCAGAAAACAGTGACATGCAGATTGGTGCATGACTGGAAAGCAGACTAACAATCAGAAAACAGTGACATTATATGCAGATTGGTGCATGACTGGAAAGCAGGCTAACTATCAGAAAACAGTGACATTATATGCAGATTGGTGCATGACTGGAAAGCAGACTAACAATCAGAAAACAGTGACATTATATGCAGATTGGTGCATGACTGGAAAGCAGACTAACTATCAGAAAACAGTGACATTATATGCAGATTGGTGCATGACTGGAAAGCAGACTAACTATCAGAAAACAGTGACATTATATGCAGATTGGTGCATGACTGGAAAGCAGACTAACAATCAGAAAACAGTGACATTATATGCAGATTGGTGCATGACTGGAAAGCAGACTAACTATCAGAAAACAGTGACATTATATGCAGATTGGTGCATGACTGGAAAGCAGACTAACTATCAGAAAACAGTGACATTATATGCAGATTGGTGCAGGACTGGAAGGCAGACTAACTATCAGAAAACAGTTACATTATATGTAGATTGGTGCAGGACTGGAAGGCAGACTAACAATCAGAAAACAGTGACATGCAGATTGGTGCAGGACTGGAAGGCAGACTAACAATCAGAAGAAACAGTGACCTTGAAGATCCCTACCAATACCATGGGGGCAGACATGGAGAGAGAAAATCATGAGGGCTGGGCACGAAGGGCCGCAGAATCTAAGCAGCAATTTAGACCTAGTCTACGCTGAACGATGCACAGAAGGATTATGAAGATGATGTTACGGATTTCAATTCTGATCTGGGACTGCAGGACAGAGCCGTGCTCTGTGTGTTTGTTCATAACAATAAATGAATCTTGGCACAACCAGGCCTGAGAGATACAGACACTGCAGTGCTGGATCCGGAAATTTCAGCAACACTCTTAAGAACGCATCTTTTTAAGTGAATGAAAACTCCGCTGTGTGGTTCAGGTTCTCAAAACTAAGTCCACAGCAAACTCAGCTCTGGACAGGTGCTGGTCTGGACAGAAAAATCACACAAACATACAGAATCTGATGGGAATCGAACCCACTACTTCCCAACCAGGAGTTCATAATGGCTGGTTTACTGGGACCCCCCCCCCCCCCCCCCCCCTCCTTTTTGTTGCTGTTGTTGTTGATATTATTGATTCACACTGAGTCAGTTTTACTCCCTGGTTAAAAAAAGAAAGAAAAAGAAAACGATGCAGTCCATTTTCCTACGTCAAATTCCTGACCACAGATCATTTCATGAATCATTATGACAGCTGGTGACCAAGGTATGACTTTGTACCCGACTTGTCCATCCCCTGGCAACCATGCAAATGGTACTGCTGCTTCTTTCCGGACCTCGCATGTCATATCACACACACACGCATGCACGCACGCACGCACACACAGACTCTGTGAGAGAGAGAGAGAGAGAGAGAGAGGAGAGAGAGAGAGAGACAGAGAGAGAGAGAGAGAGAGAGAGGAAGAGAGAGAGAGAGAGAGAGAGAGAGAGAGAGAGATACATGTATGTGCACACAAGGGGATAAATTAAGAGCCTTGGCTAAGAAACACACACAAGGAGGAGTGGGCCAGGGGGCAAGATGGGTGCTCAGCTGGGAAGCAAGGGATGTTTGGGGGGGGGGGGGGGGGGGGGGAGGGGCCCCAGAGAGCAAGGTGATGGGTAGGAGAGGGGAAGAAGAAACCACCATCAAATCCCCAATTCCTAAACTGAACTACTCAAAGGGAACAACCATTTTCTGAATCTAAGGCTTAAAACTGAACACTAGACAGTCTATATCTCTGCAGACCCACACATTCTGCTTGCTGCCGATTTTCCTCCCCCTGAAAAAAAAAAGTCCTGTTATCAGGTTGTGTTGGCAGATGGCATCCTATGGTATCTGTCTGCCTGGAGGGGGGTGGGGGTAGGGGTGTGGAGGGTGGGTGGGTGGGGGGGGCTACCACAACCACACACCCAAGCCTCTTCCTCCCCACCCTGGCAGGTCCACACTGCCCTGCATTGCAGGCTTGCATACCAGATCACAGTTAGACAGCCTGTTTACAAACTTGGCTCTGGTTGCCAATTTTGAGCTTTTGACCAGATTTATCTCCTTCACATTTATCTCCCTTAGCACTTCTTTAAAGCCAGCAGCTTCTTTGGGCTGAGCACAGTGACTTGGTGGTTATCTGTTGTTTTTTGGTGTGTGTGTGTGTGTGTGTGTGTTTGTATGTGCGTGCGTGCGTGCGTGCGTGCGTGTGTGTGTGCGTGCGTGTGTGTGTGCGTGTGTGTGTGTCTTTTGTTTTATTTTTTTAATTTGCTTTTAAAATCACCTACCTACTCCATCTTGAGTCCTGCCCCTTGGAACTGGAGTTTTATGCCCTGGATGACAGCACCTGCCTCAAATATCACGTTAAAAAAAAGGTTAAAGTAAAACTTTTTTTTAAAATCCTTTATGCCCCCTGGCTTTCTGGGGCAGTGGGGTTTTACTGGTGTCTTGGGGAAAAGCCTGAATGCCCCCTGGCTTTCTGGGGGCAGTAGGGTTTTACTGGTGTCTTGGGGAAAGCCTTTATGCCCCCTGGCTTTCTGGGGGCAGTGGGGTTTTACTGGTGTCTTGGGGAAAAGCCTTTATGCCCCTGGCTTTCTGGGGCAGTGGGGTTTTACTGGTGTCTTGGGGAAAAGCCTTTTGCCCCTGGCTTTCTGGGGGCAGTGGGGTTTTACTGGTGTCTTGGGGAAAAGCCTTTATGCCCCTGGCTTTCTGGGGCAGTGGGGTTTTACTGGTGTCTTGGGGAAAAGCCTTTATGCCCTGGCTTTCTGGGGGCAGTGGGGTTTTACTGGTGTCTTGGGGAAAAGCCTTTATGCCCCTGGCTTTCTGGGGGCAGTGGGGTTTTACTGGTGTCTTGGGAAAAGCCTTTATGCCCCTGGCTTTCTGGGGCAGTGGGGTTTTACTGGTGTCTTGGGGAAAAGCCTTTATGCCCCTGGCTTTCTGGGGGCAGTGGGGTTTTACTGGTGTCTTGGGGAAAAGCCTTTATGCCCCTGGCTTTCTGGGGGCAGTGGGGTTTTACTGGTGTCTTGGGGAAAAGCCTTTATGCCCCTGGCTTTCTGGGGGCAGTGGGGTTTTACTGGTGTCTTGGGGAAAAGCCTTTATGCCCCTGGCTTTCTGGGGGCAGTGGGGTTTTACTGGTGTCTTGGGGAAAAGCCTTTATGCCCTGGCTTTCTGGGGGCAGTAGGGTTTTACTGGTGTCTTGGGGAAAAGCCTTTATGCCCCTGGCTTTCTGGGGCAGTGGGGTTTTACTGGTGTCTTGGGGAAAAGCCTTTATGCCCCCTGGCTTTCTGGGGCAGTGGGGTTTTACTGGTGTCTTGGGGAAAAGCCTTTATGCCCCTGGCTTTCTGGGGCAGTGGGGGTTTTACTGGTGTCTTGGGAAAAGCCTTTATGCCCCTGGCTTTCTGGGGGCAGTGGGGTTTTACTGGTGTCTTGGGGAAAAGCCTTTATGCCCCCTGGCTTTCTGGGGCAGTGGGGTTTTACTGGTGTCTTGGGGAAAAGCCTTTATGCCCCTGGCTTTCTGGGGGCAGTAGGTTTTACTGGTGTCTTGGGGAAAAGCCTTTATGCCCCTGGCTTTCTGGGGGCAGTGGGGTTTTACTGGTGTCTTGGGGAAAAGCCTTTATGCCCCCTGGCTTTCTGGGGCAGTGGGTTTTACTGGTGTCTTGGGGAAAAGCCTTTATGCCCCTGGCTTTCTGGGGGCAGTGGGTTTTACTGGTGTCTTGGGGAAAAGCCTTTATGCCCCTGGCTTTCTGGGGGCAGTGGGTTTTACTGGTGTCTTGGGAAAAGCCTTTATGCCCCCTGGCTTTCTGGGGGCAGTGGGGTTTACTGGTGTCTTGGGGAAAAGCCTTTATGCCCCCTGGCTTTCTGGGGGCAGTGGGGTTTTACTGGTGTCTTGGGGAAAAGCCTTTATGCCCCCTGGCTTTCTGGGGGCAGTGGGGTTTTACTGGTGTCTTGGGGAAAAGCCTTTATGCCCCTGGCTTTCTGGGGGCAGTGGGGTTTTACTGGTGTCTTGGGAAAGCCTTTATGCCCCCTGGCTTTCTGGGGCAGTGGGGTTTTACTGGTGTCTTGGGAAAAGCCTTTATCATTTATGCCCCCTGGCTTTCTGGGGGCAGTGGGGTTTTACTGGTGTCTTGGGGAAAGCCTTTATGACCCTGGCTTTCTGGGGGCAGTGGGGTTTTACTGGTGTCTTGGGGAAAAGCCTGAATGCCCCCTGGCTTTCTGGGGGCAGTGGGGTTTTACTGGTGTCTTGGGGAAAGCCTTTATGCCCCCTGGCTTTCTGGGGCAGTGGGGTTTTACTGGTGTCTTGGGGAAAAGCCTTTATCATTTGTGCCCCTGGCTTTCTGGGGGCAGTGGGGTTTTACTGGTGTCTTGGGGAAAGCCTTTATGCCCCCTGGCTTTCTGGGGGCAGTGGGGTTTTACTGGTGTCTTGGGGAAAGCTTTATGCCCCCTGGCTTTCTGGGGGCAGTGGGGTTTTACTGGTGTCTTGGGGAAAAGCCTTTATGCCCCTGGCTTTCTGGGGGCAGTAGGGTTTTACTGGTGTCTTGGGGAAAAGCCTTTATCATTTGTGCCCCTGGCTTTCTGGGGGCAGTTGGGTTTTACTGGTGTCTTGGGGAAAGCCTTTATGCCCCTGGCTTTCGGGGGGCAGTGGGGTTTTACTGGTGTCTTGGGGAAAAGCCTTTATGCCCCTGGCTTTCTGGGGCAGTAGGGTTTTACTGGTGTCTTGGGGAAAAGCCTTTATGCCCCCTGGCTTTCTGGGGGCAGTGGGGTTTTACTGGTGTCTTGGGAAAGCCTTTATGCCCCTGGCTTTCTGGGGGCAGTGGGGTTTTACTGGTGTCTTGGGGAAAAGCCTTTATGCCCCTGGCTTTCTGGGGCAGTGGGGTTTACTGGTGTCTTGGGGAAAGCCTTTATGCCCCCTGGCTTTCTGGGGCAGTGGGGTTTTACTGGTGTCTTGGGGAAAAGCCTTTATGCCCCCTGGCTTTCTGGGGGCAGTGGGGTTTTACTGGTGTCTTGGGGAAAAGCCTTTATGCCCCTGGCTTTCTGGGGGCAGTGGGGTTTTACTGGTGTCTTGGGGAAAAGCCTTTATGCCCCCTGGCTTTCTGGGGGCAGTGGGGTTTTACTGGTGTCTTGGGGAAAAGCCTTTATGCCCCCTGGCTTTCTGGGGCAGTGGGGTTTTACTGGTGTCTTGGGGAAAGCCTTTATGCCCCCTGGCTTTCTGGGGGCAGTGGGGTTTTACTGGTGTCTTGGGAAAAGCCTTTATGCCCCTGGCTTTCTGGGGCAGTGGGGTTTTACTGGTGTCTTGGGGAAAGCCTTTATGCCCCCTGGCTTTCTGGGGGCAGTGGGGTTTTACTGGTGTCTTGGGAAAGCCTTTATGCCCCTGGCTTTCTGGGGGCAGTGGGGTTTTACTGGTGTCTTGGGGAAAGCGTTTATGCCCCCTGGCTTTCTGGGGCAGTGGGGTTTTACTGGTGTCTTGGGGAAAGCCTTTATGCCCCCTGGCTTTCTGGGGGCAGTGGGGTTTTACTGGTGTCTTGGGGAAAGCCTTTATGCCCCCTGGCTTTCTGGGGGCAGTGGGGTTTTACTGGTGTCTTGGGGAAAGCCTTTATGCCCCTGGCTTTCTGGGGGCAGTGGGGTTTTACTGGTGTCTTGGGGAAAAGCCTTTATGCCCCTGGCTTTCTGGGGCAGTGGGTTTTACTGGTGTCTTGGGAAAGCCTTTATGCCCCTGGCTTTCTGGGGGCAGTGGGGTTTTACTGGTGTCTTGGGGAAAGCCTTTATGCCCCCTGGCTTTCTGGGGGCAGTGGGGTTTTACTGGTGTCTTGGGGAAAGCCTTTATGCCCCTGGCTTTCTGGGGGCAGTGGGGTTTTACTGTGTCTTGGGGAAAGCCTTTATGCCCCTGGCTTTCTGGGGCAGTGGGGTTTTACTGGTGTCTTGGGGAAAGCCTTTATGCCCCCTGGCTTTCTGGGGGCAGGGGGGTTTTACTGGTGTCTTGGGGGAAAGCCTTTATGCCCCCTGGCTTTCTGGGGGCAGTGGGGTTTTACTGGTGTCTTGGGGAAAGCCTGATGGAAGGCACACACCACCCCCTCCTTCCGCCACCTCAAACTGCCCTGAACTGAACCACTCTTTCCCCTGCTGGGTGGACAGAGGTTTTCACCACCTTAACCTGCCCTGAACTGAACCACTCATTCCCTGCTGGGTGGAGAACTGAACCACTCATTCCCTGCTGGGTGGAGAACTGAACCACTCATTCCCTGCTGGGTGGAGAACTGAACCACTCATTCCCTGCTGGGTGGAGAACTGAACCACTCATTCCCTGCTGGGTGGAGAACTGAACCACTCATTCCCTGCTGGGTGGAGAACTGAACCACTCATTCCCTGCTGGGTGGAGAACTGAACCACTCATTCCCTGCTGGGTGGAGAACTGAACCACTCATTCCCTGCTGGGTGGAGAACTGAACCACTCATTCCCTGCTGGGTGGAGAACTGAACCACTCATTCCCTGCTGGGTGGAGAACTGAACCACTCATTCCCTGCTGGGTGGAGAACTGAACCACTCATTCCCTGCTGGGTGGACAGAGGTTTTCAAGCTAACTAAACAAACAAACAAACAAAACCTCATTAGACGATTTGAACTGCACACATTTTTTTCTACCATGAGCAGAAAATAAAGGACAACTAAAATTATAGTAAAAATGGTTTCAGCTCAGAAAAATTTACAAGATACTAGCAACAAATATCATCCTAGAAAAAAAATGCTTGTTGTGTAACAGTAACAGTGGCACTTTTTGCAAATCTGAAAGGGAAACAATTGAGCATTTGTTTCTTTCATGTGACATAACAACAGTGTTTTGGAACGACTTCACGAAATTTTTAAATAATAATTGTCATAGCGCAGGTCATTTCGCAGTAGAAAACTTGTTTTATTTGGATTTGATTCAAATTTATGAACGGATGGTGTAACCAGCAACTTGACAGTATGTGCCAAATTCTTTTTGTATAAAAGCAGAATTCAGAAGACCCATCCTTTAGTTTCACTAATTTCAGTCTTCAGAAAATAAATGAAAGGGTGGTTTAATTAAAACTGATGAATATAATTCACAAAAACAAATATGCAGTATGGAGATTTTGTGTTAAAATGGAGTTGTTACAGAGAACTGATCGATGACCAGTAACATTTTATTATACAGCTGATATGGTAACTGCTTCTGGCTTCATACGTACATGTGGTGTTATCATAACGTACATGTGGTGTTATCATAACGTACATGTGGTGTGATCATAACGTACATGTGGTGTGATCATAACGTACATGTGGTGTGATCATAACGTACATGTGGTGTGATCATAACGTACATGTGGTGTGATCATAACGTACATGTGGTGTGATCATAACGTACATGTGGTGTGATCATAACGTACATGTGGTGTGATCATAACGTACATGTGGTGTGATCATAACGTACATGTGGTGTGATCATAACGTACATGTGGTGTTATCATAACGTACATGTGGTGTTATCATAACGTACATGTGGTGTTATCATAACGTACATGTGGTGTTATCATAACGTACATGTGGTGTTATCATAACGTACATGTGGTGTGACCATAACGTACATGTGGTGTTATCATAACGTACATGTGGTGTTATCATAACGTACATGTGGTGTTATCATAACGTACATGTGGTGTTATCATAACGTACATGTGGTGTTTATCATAAACTGCATCTACTACTGTCAACTGATGACTGGCGAAGGAAAACAGGAAAACAAATATCATAGACATCTTCGTGTATCTACATGCATGTATTTATCAGTGTATATATATATATATATATATATATATATAGATAAGACAAGTATTAAAAGAGGTATTAAAAATCTCTCTTAATACCTCTTTTAATACTTGTCTTATCTAATGTTGCTCCCCAAGGGGTCGAGCACTTATAAAATTACCCTAGGCTTTTTAACATTACTGATCTATATATATATATGTATATGTGTGTGTGTGTGTGTGTGTGTGTGTGTGTGTGTGTGTGTGTGTGTGTGTGTGTGTGTGTGTCACTGTGTGTATTTTTCCTGTTAGTGGTTTAATCCTTTCGCTACTTTTTTTCTGCCTTATTCACTGAGACTAATTCGGTTGTTTATTCATATCTTGATTCACTCTCTGTTATGTGCATAGATACTGTTCTCTTCTTCTTTTTGTTTCTACAGCTGCATTCACAGAACCAAAAGAAAATGTTTTTGTATACTACTTCAGTAAAAAGAACTGAACGGGGAAAGGATGTGTTATGAAACAAATGCTTTGCGTTAATTTAAAAAAAAAAAATTTTTTTAATTGTCCACAGTGTGGTTCAAACTCATGACCATCAGCACGACAGAAAAGTGTTCTAACCATTCGGCTAAGAGTCCCTCTCCTTTTCAAGTTGCAAGACTAATAAGCATCACTCAGTCTGCACCTGGCAATTATAGGACCAGCAAAAAGTATAAACAGCAGGCAGCACTGCTATTAGTTGCTGGCTGAAGCTGTACACTGTCTTAATGATAACAGCAGGCAGCACTGCTATTAGTTGCTGGCTGAAGCTGTACACTGTCTTAATGATAACAGCAGGCAGCACTGCTATTAGTTGCTGGCTGAAGCTGTACACTGTCTTAATGATCAAGTGGACTGCTCTGTCTAAAATTGTCATAGGTCTAGGTGGCTGGCTACAAAATGAAATGTTCTTGTTAAATTTTGAGGAACGATATTAAAGGAGAGTGGTGGGGTGGGTGGCGGTGGTAGAGAGAGAGAGAGAGAGAGAGAGAGAGAAGAGAGAGAGAGAGAGAGAGAGAGGAGAGAGAGAAGAGAGAGAGCGAGAGAGAGAGAGAGAGAGGGAGGGAGGGAGAGAGAGGGAGAGTGACTGAAGAGTGCTCAACAAGGTGTGGCTATGACCTGACATTCGCCCTTGTTAAGGCCAAAGAAAAAATTTTCGTTAATTTGTTTAACTAAATTTATAAAGCACATACGGGGAAAAGGGGGCCCACCAAAGTTCAGAAAAGCTTTTTTAAAAAAATTTTTCTTCAAGGGTACAAAACTTTACTGAAGCCAAAATAACCAGTTCAACGTTGCCTTCCTACCCATTTTTTGACGGGAAAACAGTTTAATTATCAGTAAAATTTATCGGCCTGTTTTTCCCAAAATCTTCACTATTCCCCGAGGGTTTAAAGTCAATTGATCCCCCATAGCGTCTTTTCTTCTCTGGGCTGGATGTTTTTGGTTTTGTTTTTAACCCCCAAAAAAATCACCTGAGGATACACCAAACAAAACACACACAAAAAAAAAACCAAAAAAAATAGCTGACATCTTAAAACCGATACTGAAGTCAAGTCTTCACACAGCACATGGATTGCCCCTCTTTCACCTGCCCCTTTCTATCCCCAAATGAATACATTTCCACCTCCTCTTCCCTTTGACCAATGGAATTCTATAGTTTTTTTAAAATTTTGAGCCTTTTTTCCTGGGAAAAATCATTTTGGAAGCACAATGAAAAACCCCCCCTGCCGCCCCCCCTTTTGCCCTCTCCTCCCCCCCACCCTTCCCCAATTTTTTGGAGCGTCTAGTACAGAATCTACATGAATTTTTAGCGACTCCGTTTTTGTAGAAAGAGGGGAAAGCCCCTTTAGCCCCTCCAGTTGCAAAAGAGGGAAAGCCCTTGAGCCCCTCCACTTTGGAAAGGAAGAAAAACCCCTTGAGCCACCCACTATTGCAGAAAGAGGAGAAAGCCCCTTGAGCCAATCCACGTTGCGAAAGAGGACAAGCCCATTGAGCCACCCCCCGTGCAGAAAAGAAAAAAAGCCATTGAGCCACTCCACGTTGCAGAAAAAGGGAAAGCCCCTTTCCACCCAGTTCAGAAAGAGGGCAAAGCCCACTGAGCCACCCCTGTTGCAGAAAAAGAAAAAGCCTTGAGCCCCTCCACTGTTGCAGAAAAGGAGAAAACCCATTTTGCCCCATTCACTGTTTCAGAAAGGAAGAAAGCCCCTTGCCCCCACGTTGCAGAAAGAGGGGAAAAACCCCTTGGCCACTTTTGGCAGAAAGAGAAGAAAGCCCCTTGAGCCACTCGACTGTCCACTTTGCAGAAGGGAGAAAGCCCATGGCCACCCCCCTGTTGCAGAAAGAAAGAAAGCCCATTGAGCCACTCCACTGTTTTTCAGAAAAGGAGAAAGCCCCTTGGCCCCCCCTGTTTCAGAAAGAGGACAAACCATTGAGCCACTCCCTGTTGCAAAGAGGGAAAGCCCATTGGCCACTCCACGTTTCAGAAAGAGAAGAAAGCCCCTTTGGGCCCTCCACTCTGCAGAAAGAGAAAAAAGCCCATTGAGCCACTCCACGCTGCAAAAAAGGAGAAGCCCCTTGACCATCCACTGTTGAAAAAAAAGAGGAAAAAGCCCCCGGTGACTCCCTGTTCGAAAGAAAGAAAGCCCTTGAGCCACTCCACTGTCAGAAAGAGGAGAAAGCCCTTTGGCCCCTCCACTGTTGCAGAAAAGAAAGCCCACTGAACCACTCCCCTGTTGCAGAAAGAGGGGAAAGCCCTTGACCACTCCCGTTGCAGAAAAGGAAAAGCCCCTTGAGCCTCTCCCTGTTGCAGAGAGAGAAAAAACCCATTGACCCTCCACTGTTCAGAAAAATTAAAAAGCCAACTGGCCACTCCCTGTTGCAGAAAGAGGAGAAAACCCCTTTAGCCACTCCACTGTTGCAAAAGAGTCAAAAAGCCCCCGAGCCCTCCCTGTTGCAGAAGAGAAGAAAGCCCATGAGCCTTCCATGTTTTCCAAAGAGAAGAAAGCCCATTGGCCACTTCCCCCGTTGCAGAAAGAGGAGAAAACCCATTGAGCCCCCCCCCTGTTGCAAAAGAAAAAAGCCCCCTGACCTCTCCACTGTGCAGAAAGAGAAGAAAAATCCCTTTGGGCCCCTCCAGTTGCGAAAGGAAAAAAAGCCCTTGAGCCCTCCACTGTTTTCAGAAAAGGGAGAAAGGCCATTTACCACTCCCCTGTTGCAGAAAGAGAAAAAGCCCCATTTAGCCACTCCACTGTTGCAGAAGAGAAAAACCCCCCTGAGCCACTCCACGTTTTCAGAAAGGAAGAAAAACCCCCCGAGCCGCTCCACTTTGCAGAAAAGAGGACAAAACCCATTGAGCCCTCCCCTGTTGCAGAAAGGGCAAAGCCCTTGAGCCACCACTTTCAGAAAAGAAGAAAGCCCATTGATGACTCCACTGTTGCAGAAAGAGGAGAAAGCCCTTGAGCCACTCCACTGTTGCAGAAAGAAGAAAGCCCATTGAGCCACCCACTGTTGCAGAAAGAGGACAAAGCCCATTGACCACTCCACTGCTGCAGAGAGAGATAAAAGCCCATTGAGCCCCCTCCACTGCTGCAGAGAGAAAAAAAAGCCCATCGAGTGACTCCACTGTTGCAGAAAGAGGAAAAAGCCCATTGAGCCACTCCACTGTTGCAGAAAGAGGCCCAAAGCCCTTGGAGCCACTCCACTGTTGCAGAAAGAGACGAAACCCAAAAGGGAGTGGCACGCAATGCTTGGGTACATCTACCTATATAAATGGCCCACCGATTTCCATTTTTGTCTACTACCTTGTATCAGGGCTTAAAATGGTCTATCCAAAATCAGAGGAAAATTTCTGAAGTGGCGAAGCCACGAATGCGTGCCTGCGAAGCAGGCACGCCCTGCTGGGGGGGTCTGGGGCATGCCCCCCCAGAAAATTTTGAAAATCTAGAACAAAATCTGTGCACTCTGGCTCATTCTGAGCCCTATTTTTGGGAAAAAAATTGCACAGAAAAGTGCAAGATTTAATGCAGAAAAGGTACATCCATACAGATATTCAATCCACTGTCAAAGAAAAGACAAAGGTTTTTAAACATCTAAACCCTAAAATGATATTTATATCAACACATTTCATGTGAAAAGAGCATAAAAAGACCAACAGGTTATCAAGACAAAACAAAATGGTTATTGTGAGACACAGTTATCAAAATTCAAACTCACGTTTGGAAGTGGAACTAAGCAATCTGAGAGGGGCGGGTTCTGTCGCCTCTTACGACAAGCACAGCCAAGCTGCAGAAATATTCTTTCCCTTCCCCTTGTCTGCAGGGGAAAGCTGCCCATTTAATCTTTAGGATGGGGTCGGAAGAAGCATGACAGGGTGCTCTGCTTCTTCTCTTTGGTGAGAAGCATTTCAATTTCAATTACTTCTGTAGAACGGATGCGACTGCAGAAGGCACTTGCTTGAAGACCCGATTCCCTATGTTCAGCTTCAAGTTTTAAAAAAATCGATCCAAGTCGTAGGTCCTGCACTTGAACAAACGGGTGGGATCAATGGCCTTTTTCTTTTCATGGCGATCTTTTGTTCAAGGCACGCTTGACTGCGAACGTGGATTCTTTTTCTGCATGACATCTAGGTTGGGGGTTCTGAAGCTTTCTTTGACTTTGAGGCTGAATCAGTGGTAGTGACAGTGCTTCTGGCCTTTTGTCCTGTCTGCTTTTTTGATGAACACTGTTATTTTCAGGTTTGACTCCACGCATGCAGCATCCAAGTTTGGAGAGCTTGTACTTTTTTGGGGTCCTGTGCTGTTGATGATATCATAAATAGCCTCCTTTTTGTTGTCATTTTTTAGCTGAGCCCCAAGGGACGTTGCCTTTTGCCCTTTTGAGCTGTTGGTTTCGCTCCCTCCTCTCTTTGGTCCTTCCTTGCAGCAGTCATCATATTCTGGACAAGCCGCCGAGGCACAGGTTCCTTCAAGAAATCCTGTTTCTTGAAGTATTGCACAGCTGATTTCCCACTTGCTTTAAGGCTCATTTTCACAGTCTGGATGGCTGAATATGTTTCGATGTCCATTTTGTTGATGTTTAAATCGATGACCTCTCCCTGACACTGAATGATGATTCCACAATCGGCCGTGAAAGCAACAAAATGCTCCTTTGACAGCTCGTTTCAGCACAGGGTACTTTTTCATTGCCCAAATCCTGTCCACCATTTATCCACTCTTTCATCCTTTCCTATCACGGGAATTAAAACGATCACTTTGGAAGCTTCTTATTTCCCCGCTGAAACTCATCCCCTTCCTGACTGTGAGACCCAGTGGGAAAGAGTAGACAGTTTTCCAAGTTTTTTTTGGCCTGTGGTTTTTCCCCCTTGTTTGGGGGTCGACACATGCAAAGCACCGCAACACTTTGTTGTTCAAAAGGCATTTCTCAATCAGCACTTTGCCACAAGAAACAAACCCTTCCCTAGCAAGCATCAGGAGATTTTTCTTGAGGGCTGTCATCAGCTTGTTCTGGGGGCCAAATCTTTGAGAACATATGCCCCCAAGGAAAAATTGAGATTTGGGGTAAGATGGCTTTCTTGTCATCCAGGTCAAGTTTCTTCAACTTCACTGGCCCCCCTGCAAGAAGCTCTGGCCGCACAAAGTACCCCAAAACTTTTTTCAGCAGCTTCCTCCTGTTTTGAGTGCAGTTCGTGCATCATGGGTTCCTGTCTTGAAACACTTTGATGTATTTGAAAAGAGTAGAGAGTACATTGATGTACAGATTCAGCTGAGCAATGTATTGTCCCGATGAATGAACAGTTTTCTCTGTTATCCGTCTCTTTCTCTTTCGGCCATCATTGGGGGCAGATTTAAGGCCGACTTTGGCCTCCTCTGAATTTTCTTGATAGCAGCTTTCGTTTCTCACTTACATTTCTTCTCGCGAACACTTGCTCAATGTAAACTTGTACGCTTTTCATCACTTTCATCAAGAAAGGAGAAGTAAATACCAGCAGAGCATCATACACCTAAACGTGTCTGCCACTACTTCAGTAACAAGCCAGCGGTGTGGAACATAGCCCTTCGGCGAGTAGTGTGATCCCAAGAGCCAAACAAATATCTGCAAGAAGGCTGCGGGGATATGGAGACCATCTCTGTCAGTGTGCAGATCTGTCATCAGTGTTCAATGTACTTTCCAAAGGAGAGCAAAAGGCCTTTGCAGCAATGTGTGCATGAGGGGCACGGTCCCCATCTACATCTAAGAGATGGGGGGCTTTACTTGACCGGATCAGAGTCTCCAACCCTGCCCTTTTTCCTCTCATCACTGCGCAGGAATCCATCATGACAGAAAGCAAATTGACCATGGCAAATCCTTCTCAGTAAAGACTTCCTCCAACTTTTCAAAGAGTTTCTTCCCTTGTGCCTTTTTTAAAGAAAGGAGGTCAGAGATTAATGACGATTTTCTTTTGGCTCTCAGAATAATGGCAAACAAGCACTGTCACAACTTTCTCATAGTTCGAATCATTGCTTCGTCCAGTTCAGAGAAAAATAAGATGATCTTAATTCTGCAAGGGAGCTCTTCTTGGAAAAAAGAAGCAACTCCAAACTTAAGTTTATATGATGCTGTTGTAATTGGAGGCTGCCATGTTGTCGAGAGTTTTTCCACATCATGCGCCAGGGCTTTAGTCAGATCCACCAGCTTTGGCACAGCAGCTAGGGCGAGGTTATTTTCTGCCACGAAACTGATGAGCTGTGAACAAATAACAAACAGTGTGTTTAAAATGTGTACGTGATTGCAGTGTTTGGGTTTGAACATATAATAAAACCTTCAAAAAATTTTTGACATAAAACCACTTGACTTTGACAGCTTTAGGGGTTTAAATTAAAGTTAAAAACAAACAAAAACACCCTAAAAATGGATTTGTTCTAGATATAACAGCAAAATTACATGCAACATAAATTGTTGGGATCACTGTTTTGTAGCATCACATTTCAAAGAACAGGCCCTTTCAGTCATTCAAACATACCAAGAGGAAGACTAAAACACAGAAGTGTTGTGCGATCCAAAACCCTACTTTAATTAATATTGAAAGCCAAGCTTTATAGTTACTACTCACCATGGCTTCGGCATTCTGTGCCCTGTCTTCAAGAGGGACAAGCGGGATTGTTCGAGTAAGCGAGGGGTCCACGGCTTTTGGCAAACATCGGGTGGGCTCCGTATGCGCTTCTTCGGAAAGAGATTGTCCTGCAAAAAATAATTGCGACCTGTCTAACCCAGATATAAAAAATGTATTCAATATTGCAAATTATAGTATTCCAAGACAAAAAAGTGTACTTTGTGGGCCTAGTACTAACTGCACCTTTGGACCCGTTTTTATAGTGATTATGAATGAAAATTTTACTCCTTGGGGAACACAATCTTCAGCTTCCAGGACGTTATGGATATGGAGAAGAATAACAAAGAAAAACAATAAAAAGTGTTTTCCATTATCTGGAGCTAACAAGAGCTGCAATCCATGGATACTATCATGGCACGACTGTATTACGTTTCACTATCATTGGCACTGTGACTGAACCAAAGCCACTCACCCATTGACCATTTTGACCTTGAAACCCACTTCCAATGCACAGTGTATGCAAGGATTGCATAACAGTGTCTAGAATGGGGAAGGGGACAGGGAGACTGAAATACAAAGATAGAGACACTAAAGAAATGTCAGTGGAAAGACTAAAACCAGCAGGATGGGGTTCCCCCCACCCCCCTTCACCCTCCTCTCTTTTCTGGAGGTGGTTGAGAGTGGTAAGACCCAGAGTGTTGTGAGATATAGAAACTCTCTCCATTCCCACCCACCACCCTCTGTGGGTTTTCTGTCTGCCTGAGCACATGTAAAACATTGTCCCGTGTGTGTTAAGGAGGAGGGAGGGAAGGAAGAAGCCCGACAGACTGGCAGATAGGTAGGTCAGAACTGGCCAAAAGGTGTTGTGGGGAGGGGGGAGGGGTGGCAGGGGGCTAAAATCTACATAAACAGAGAAAGAGTACAAAACCTTGGGGGAAAGAATGGTATGTTATAAGCGATTTATACATTCTGCCTCCAGGGCTGATGCAAGGCAATGATGTAATCAAAAAATAGGCTCCTTCACCCCTGTTTGACCTGGTCCAGAATGGATGTGGACTTTGACTTGTCAACTCAGTATCCCTCTTCAGCAGGGGGGGGCTATCTGCTGAATACCTGAAGTGTGTGTGTGTGGTGTGTGTGTGTGGTGGTGGTGTGTGTTTTGGGGAGGATTAAGAAGAGAAAAAACAGTGGATCTAAAGACAGGGAGGGATTGAGAGAGAGAGAGAGAGAGGGGGGGGGGGGGGTTGATCACACAGAATCACTTCACTGTAATCACAATAGCCTTGGAATAGTCCCAACATATCCCGTGGTTGAAAATTGCAAGTATTAGTTTGGCCTGATAACTGATAAACACTGAATGGTTCCAATGACTAAAGTAATAGATCTATTGAGCCACTAAACTAAGTAAAATCCCTGGGAATCATCAACAATCTTCAATTCACAGTAACCTGTACAGTACAGTGCAGTATCAGGTGACCCCCCCCCCCCCTTCCCTTTCCAACAAACAAACAAACAAACAAAAATCTTGACAAATCAAAGTAAAATACAAGTGAATCACGGAGAACATCATACAAAATTCAAGGGAAACCGGGAAAAAGGAAAGAATCTAATTCCGATAGTATGCTCTTTATTCCGTTTGTTAATTTATGTCCCTTGAATTTCGTATGATCTTTTCCAAAGATTTCCAAATTATATACAAGATTGCAAATCTTACCTGGAAGTCCAGAAGTGCCTGCCAGCAGCACAGCGATCGCGGTGTCTCTTTGTGACAAGATGCTCTTTCAGTGCGACGATCCCGCGGAAATGTAGACGAGTCTGTGGTGCACAGTAAAACTTTGCACTGCCTGGCACGTCAACCTTTCGAATATGTTGACCGATCCGCTCGAAAATTTATCGGATCGACCTCACTTTCACGGACTTTTAAAGTCCATCCCACCTCCATTTGTTTTGATCCCGCTTTTGTCAAAATTCTCTCCCACGTTCGATGATTCTCACAGTCGCCACTTGATAGATTAGGCGCCTAAAGCTACCGGGGCGAAAAAGGCTGTTTGCGACTTTGAAAACCCAATACGAAACAGAACCATATGCGAATGCGGACGCGTTGGGGCGTTTTAGATCGGGTTTTTGCCCCGAGGAAATCGTTTTTTTTCCCGAGGGAATTTTTTGGCTTCCCGAGGAATTTCTCGGATCCGAGGAGGATTTTAAGCCCTGTTGTATGCATGTAATGACATCATGTCAAACTCTCTCTCTCTCCCCCCCATACCCCATCCACTTAAGTTCCTCTCCGACTTCCCAGACCTCACACAGGGAAGGCCCCCCGCGGCTGTTTAAAAAGATTTCAGCCTAAAACTGTAAAAGAGGAAAATCATCTAGCCAGACCAGGGTCTGGCAAATGTGTTCGTCCCCTCAAAGTCCCATCCTCTCCCTACAACCCCCACCAATTTCCCTCTTCCCTCAGTTGCAGAAAGAGGAGAAAGCCCATTGAGCCACTCCACTGTAAAAGAGGAAAATCATCTAGCCAGACCAGTGGTAGTATCAATACTAGCAATAGTATTACTGAATGATACTGCTAACAACGATAGTGAAGGTTAAGGTAACGAAAGCATGATACAGAAATATATTTAGAAAATACATTTTTATAATAATCAAATAAATAAAATAAAGAAACATAAAAAAATAATAATAAATTAAAAAATACTATTGCTAGTATTGATACTACCACTAGCATTGACATCACCATCGCCTTTGCCTCTGGGACTGTTGCCACGGCAACCCTGCTGTGAATCCTCTAACCCACTTTCCTTTCTCCCATACCCAAGTTATTGACACCAAGATTGGTAGTAATCTTGTCCTTTTTTTTCCCCCAATATTTTGACCATTATTAGTATTCCTATCAGTAATATTATTATCATCATTACGACTTTGACTCACTCACTATTTCCCTTCCAACAGCCTCGTTCTCATTCAACGCCTTCTTCCTTGCGCTGAACCCTAAGCGATCTGAAGCGATCAAAGCTAAGTGAATTTTCGTTGTTTTATTCGTTTATGTATCACCCGAGGAAGACCTAAGAGGTCGAAACGCATTGTGTTTTGTCTTGTGACTCGTTTGTCCACGTTCTCTGGGCGGTACGCTAACATTTATTTAAGATTTGTTTAGATTTCCGCCTGCAGTCGTCTCGCTTCGCTTTGCAAGTTAATTAGGTCAAACAGACATCTGATCTATTTTTCTACGTTTTTGGATTCAGATTTTTTTTTTAATCTTAAGAAAATAGATTACAAAAATCTTATGCAGACTGATCATTGCGTAGGCAACATTTCTATACATCTAAAAATAATTTTCATCTATTAAAATTTTCAGGTCAGGGCGAAAACAGTTCTACTTCTAGTGCAAAACTGTATTGGTTGTATGGGAAGGGGGAGGTGTGTGTGTGTGGGGGGGGGAGGGGAGGATTGGGGAGACACTCATTTCAAACCCTATTCATTTCATTAGAACTGAAGGCAGTATCAGAGTATGAAACTAAATTTCAAACCTGTAGGGAATGTGGAGGGGAAGGAGGAGGAGTAATAGGAGGGGGAGGAGTGGTGGGTTGTTTCAATCTTCGCCTCGATGTAAGTGGAATAAAAGAAGAAAAAAAATTCTGAAAAAAGGGTGGATGGAAAAAAGATCCTTTACTATTTCTTTAGCAATTATTCCATTAGAAAAGCTGATAGTCCCTTGACCTTTGCGAACTGACATCATATGTAGCCTAAGTCGCAATGACCAATCAGGGCACGGAACATGCAGTAAACGGAACATGCAGTAAAAGCATAATATTAATAAAGAGTAAGGGCACAATACATAAAATGACTAACACTCTAAAAGTTAGAAGTCATATGCACTTCACTATTCTTTCAAGAGAAGAAGCCATGTAAGTCTGAATCAGTTTTGCTACTTCTTTTCCAGATGTCTTAGTGATCTGCCACTGGTCATTAACGAGGAGAACTAATGCTCACTGGCTGATAAGATTAACAGCAACCAATCAAAAACATATGATGCAATGCATTTCCACTTTCAAGGTGCACTGCAACCATTGCGTCAAGGAGTGTAGGACCATTAAATGCAGACAGTGACTCACTGCTCTGAAACTGACCGGTCTGTACCCACCCAATGGGTGCATCTGGCTGAAGGGCCACGGGCCATTTAAAAAACATTTTGCGCTTAAAGTAGGGTGCACTTAATTACAATCTGAAACTCTCTCTCACACACACATGTATACACACACACATACACACACACACACACACATACACACACACATGTATACACAAACACATAGAAAAAGAGAGGAAGGTTTGTGTGTCAAGTGGATGCGTGTGTGTGAACGTGTGTGTGTGTGAACGTGTGTGTGTGGATGTGTGTGTGTGTGTGTGGCATGCGCGCACATGCATGCATACATGTGCATACACGCAAACATTCAGTTTCATCTTAATTTTGTTCCCTTCCAACTTATTTCATCTGAAATGTTATGATCTACAGATCTCAAAAAACTCCTCGTTAAGCAACCTACAAATAACTCCTCATTATGCAATCTACAGCAGTCAGTGCCATCATGCTTAAAATCACATTGCTTTCTTGTTTTCATATTATGTTGCTTTAGCCTTGGAAGGGTAGGGGCAGCGTGCAGTTTGGTGTGTCAAACTCCAACCTCCAAGGCAAATCAAACTGATTGCGGTCAGGGCTACCTACCACCATGTGGCCAGCAAGAAACCTAGCCCAGCCAGGGTCAAGGCATGTTAACTAACCTCTGAAGTTGACTTCAGGGGCAGCTGCTGCTCAGTCACTGTCTTGACTACTCCCCCTTCCCCAATCCATTACTCATATGTTTACTTTACAAACAGATCTACCTGACTTATTTGGGGCTAACAATTTCTGTCCAAAGATCTGTCACATGGCAAAACGGGAAAGAAAGAACGAATTACGCACCTGTAGGCAAGCGTCATGCACTCGAATAATTTCGTCAACGACGCGTCGATGGAGAGCGTTGACGTGCTTTTCGGTCCAAAATGATACGTCTGGGAAGTTTCTTTCGTGGCCTTGACGAAATCATAGCCCAGACTCGTAGAAAAGTCTTTGGTATCGTCGGAGAACACGGGACCTTCTTCATCGTCGTCTTCATCTTTCTCTTCATGGACTCTGCTTACCATAAAATGTCCACTATGAATCGTCGTCATCGACGATGACTCTTTCTCTTTGTCTTCATTCGAAACATGGAAAATGTTATTTGAAATAACCTTCTGTGCACTTTGAATCTGCAGCATTTTGTCAGGTTTCGCAGTTCCTTGTATCTTGTCTATGGCAATGCCAGGAAACCAAAGTGTGGTAAAAGTGAGTAAACACGCAACTTTCCACGAGCGATCAAAATACAGTCCTCCATTGCAACAGAGAAGATTTGGGGCACGCAGTGAGAGCGTGATTTCGGACCAATGAGAATCCTGGGTGTGTGTAAAGGCCAAGGTCAAGGGAACAGGGAGCAAGTGCTTCAAGAAAAGTAACTCGACAAAATCCTTTGGCCAATATTTTGTGCTTTAGCTCCCATGTAATAACGATTATTAAAAGGACAATCGAGCTTATGTCATTATTAAAATCGTCGTAATGAAAATGAACATAAATGAATAAATAAATAGATAGATAAATAAAAATAAATAAATGAATAAATAAACAAATAAATGAATAGATAAATAAATGTTATAGAAAGGAAACAAAATAAAATGAAATAAAAGAAAAGAAAAGAATAGGCCTAACATCGTAAAATGAACGCTCCTTCGCATGAGTGGTTTTGTGT
>CM031621.1:66853026-66860526 GCA_018398815.1 Conus ventricosus
GGCGAGGGTTCATTTGGGGCGTGTGGCCCTTCGCGGCTTGATCGTTATAAACAATGGTGTCGGGAGTGGGGGGGATGGGCGAGGGTTCATTTGGGGCGTGTGGCCCCTCGTGGCATGACCGTTATAAACAATGGTGTGGGGAGTGGGGTGGATGGGAGAGGCTTCATTTGGGGCGTGTGGCCCTTCGCGGCATGATCGTCATAAACAATGGTGTGGGGAGTGGGGGGATGGGAGAGGCTTCATTTGGGGCGTGTGGCCCTTCGCGGGATGATCATTATAAACAATGGTGTGAGAGTGTGGGGGATGGGCGAGGGTTCATTTGGGGCGTGTGGCCCCTCGCGGCATGATCGTTATAAAAAAATGGTGTGGGAGTGTGGGGGATGGGTGAGGGTTCAATTGGGGCGTGTGGCCCCTCGCGGCATGATCGTTATAAACAATGGTGTGGGAGTGTGGGGGATGGGCGAGGGTTCATTTGGGGCGTGTGGCCCTTCGCAGCTTGATCGTTATAAACAATGGTGTCGGGAGTGGGGGGATGGGCGAGGGTTCATTTGGGGCGTGTAGCCCCTCGTGGCATGACCGTTATAAACAATGGTGTGGGGAGTGGGGGGATGGGAGAGGCTTCATTTGGGGCATGTGGCCCTTCGCAGCATGATCGTTATAAACAATGGTGTGGGGAGTGGGGGGGATGGGCGAGGGTTCATTTGGGGCGTGTGGCCCCTCGCGGCATGATCGTTACAAACAATGGTGTGGGGAGTGGGGGGATGGGAGAGGCTTCATTTGGGTGTGTGGCCCTTCGCGGCATGATCGTTATAAACAATGGTGTGAGGAGTGGGGTGGATGGGAGAGGCTTCATTTGGGGCGTGTGGCCCTTCGCGGCATGATCGTTATAAAACAATTGTGTGGGGACTGGGGGATGGGAGAGGCTTCATTTGGGGCGTGTGGCCCTTCGCGGCATGATCGTTATAAACAATGGTGTGGGAGTGTGGGGGATGGGCGAGGGTTCATTTGGGGCATGTGGCCCCTCGCGGCATGATCGTTATAAACAATGGTGTGGGAGTGTGGGGATAGGTGAGGGTTCATTTGGGCGTGTGGCCCCTCGCGGCATGATCGTTATAAACAATGGTGTGGGGAGTGGGGGGATGGGAGAGGCTTCATTTGGGGCGTGTGGCCCTTCGCGGCATGATCGTTATAAACAATTGTGTGGGAGTGTGTGGGGATGGACGAGGGTTCATTTGGGGCGTGTGGCCCCTCGCGGCATGATCGTTATAAACAATGGTGTGGGAGTGTGGGGGATGGGCGAGGGTTCATTTGGGGCGTGTGGCCCCTCGCGGCAGGATCGTTATAAGCAATGGTGTGGGAGTGTGGGGGATGGGCTGGGTTCATTTGGGGCGTGTGGCCCCTCGCGGCATGATCGTTATAAACAATGGTGTGGGGAGTGGGGGGATGGGAGAGGCTTCATTTGGGGCGTGTGGCCCTTCGCGGCATGATCGTTATAAACAATGGTGTGGGAGTGTGGGGGATGGGCGAGGGTTCATTTGGGCGTGTGGCCCCTCGCGGCAGGATCGTTATAAACAATGGTGTGGGAGTGTGGGGGATGGGCGAGGGTTCATTTGGGGCGTGTGGCCCCTCGCGGCATGATCGTTATAAACAATGGTGTGGGAGTGTGGGGGATGGGCGAGGGTTCATTTGGGGCGTGTGGCCCCTCGCGGCATGATCGTTATAAACAATGGTGTGGGAGTGTGGGGGATGGGCGAGGGTTCATTTGGGGCGTGTGGCCCTCGCGGCATGATCGTTATAAACAATGGTGTGGGAGTGTGGGGGATGGCGAGGGTTCATTTGGGGCGTGTGGCCCCTCGCGGCATGATCGTTATAAACAATGGTGTGGGAGTGTGGGGGATGGGCGAGGGTTCATTTGGGGCGTGTGGCCCCTCGCGGCATGATCGTTATAAACAATGGTGTGGGAGTGTGGGGGATGGGCGAGGGTTCATTTGGGGCGTGTGGCCCCTCTCGGCATGATCGTTATAAACAATGGTGTGGGAGTGTGGTTCTGTTGGACAATGTTGTATAGCAGTGACGGTCTGAGCATGTCTTTGGGACAACATCTGTCAGGGTAATTGTCCTGACAACATCTGTCAGGGTAATTGTCCTGACAACATCTGTCAGGGTAATTGTCCCGACAACATCTGTCAGGGTAATTGTTCTGAACCCATCTGTCAGGGTAATTGTCCTGACAACATCTGTCAGGGTAATTGTCCTCTGAAGTCATATTTTGGAGAGGAGGGGGAGAGGTGGGGGGGGGGGGGGAGGTATGATAAGGATGTTCTGCGAGACGGTCCTTCAGGGTGATAGTCCTCCTGTGCGTGACTCTGTGAGGAGATGAGGTGTGTGTGGGGGTGGGGGGGGGGGGGGGGGGGGGGGGGGGAGATTGTAGTTTAGGATGAGAGGTCCTTTCATCTATGGTGATGGCAGTTCAGGTGATTTCTTTTCTATTCATTTTGGGGTGATATAATCTGGGGCAACACCATTTGGGGCAAAGCCATTTCTTCTTGTTCTTGTTCTTGTCCTTCTTCGTGCACCCAGACAGGAACCCCACGGGAAGTACCGAAGGCTGCTGTACGTCGGAGGCCCTCCAGAGAATCCATAGAGCTTCTCCCTCGTCGACGTGTCGGCAGGCCAGGTCTGCTTTTGATGTGTGGGACAGCCCTGCAGGACGTGTTCCACAGTCATTGGGGGCTGTACCGCATGGGTACTCTGAAGACTTCTCAAAGAGGAATTGTGTGAACATGTGATGCCATTGACTTCCACTGTGAATGACGTCCCTGAAACGATGTCTCTGCCCTGGCCATTCTGCAGCAGTCCACCGAGAACACCGTCATCCAGTGGATACCCTCACACAAGGCGAGGAAGAAGCTGACCAACTGGCAAAGGAAGGAGGACAGCAGCCCCAACTGGCGCAGGAAGTCTCCTTTGAAGAAGCCAAAGGCATTATCAAGGAGAAGCAGGAAAAAGAAGATGGCTTGAGCAGCACCCAGACTTCAACAAGAAGGAGGCATACTACCTGCTGCCCAGACCAGACCAAGAGAGCATCGTGAGGCTGAGGACAGGGTGAAGTCATTGGGGGCGGTGATCTTTTGAGATGTTATTTGGGGGTGATGGTCGTGTTAGGGATGTCATTCACGGTGGAAGTCATCTGAGGACTGGTAGTTGGGCGGCGAGGTTCGTGGAGGTGATGATGGAAGGGCCATGGTCCTATCGGGTTATCTCCCTCAGGGCAATGGCTTTTGGACGTTTTGTCTGTTGGGGTAATAGTCATTGAGGGCGATGATTGTTGGGCAAACGGTGTGATGGTGGTAGTGGTAGTGGTGGTGGTGGTGGTGGTGGTGGTGGTGGTGGTGGTGGTGGTGGTGTGTGTGTGTGTGTGTGTGTGTGTGTGTGTGTGTGTGTGTGTGTGTGTTTTGTTTGTGTGTGTGTGTGGTTGTGCGGTATATTCTTTGAAGTCTGCGGAGAAACAGTACAGAAAGTACGTACGTGTGTGCACAAAGTAGCATGTATACGAGCACGTGCACACACAAACAGAGAGACACTGACACTGACACTTTTGTTTAATTGTCCAATAGCTGTACAACCCTTTCAGACAAGGAGGAACAATCATATATGACTAAATGTTACATCATAAACGATCTCAAATCACCTTTATCAAAAGAGTATACCCCCCCCCCCCTTACACACACACACACACACACACGCATGAAAGGGAATATGCACACACATGCACATACAGATGTATACACGAACAGAGAGAGAGAGAGAGAGAGAGAGAGAGAGAGAGAGAGAGAAGAGAGAGAGAGGAGAGAGGAGAGAGAGAGATGTATGGAACAAATAAGCGATACGGATGAACGGAAAGTAGGCAAATATCCTTTCTGTTATTCTGAACATGACATCACGGGGAACAAACAAAATGGGGGGTTGGGTGGGGGGAAGGTGTGGGCAGGGGGTGGGTGGGGGTGGGGAGATGATAGATGACTGGTGTGAAATTAGAAATCAGACTTCATGTGCTAAAGAAGGTCACATCATATGATTTGACAAACCCTGTGATTTTTTATGACTTCATGTGCTAAAGAAGGTCACATCATATGATTTGACAAACCCTGTGATTTTTTATGACTTCATGTGCTAAAGAAGGTCACATCATATGTGACCTTTCACCACAAAACCAGTCTTAACTCGATTTTTGAAAGTTCTGAGATATACATATATTTAAAATCTACAGATTTTTCCGATTAATTTGATATACAAATGAACGCTATAGGGCAAAAAATAAGAAAGTTATGGTCATTTGAAGTGGGTTACTGTGCCAACGGCCATTTTGAGAAAACGGCTTCTAAAGATTTTGCTATCATCTCCAGCACATTTTCCTTAGCAACGGCATCTTACTTTTTACCATTCTTATTTTTAGATGACACACAGAGAAACCGGGAGAGCGTCACACACGATGGGGTTCTGTAAGGGTTGCGTTAAGTTTTAGGCGAGTGAAAATGGGTCATTTTGTGTTAAAAGAAGTTCAGTTTGATTCGAGGTTAGGCTTTTAAATCTCAATTTTAACCAGTGTATTGGTTGTTTTGGAGCAAATGGATAGTGCCACGTGAAAGTTTAGGGTGTAAGGAACACATTTCTGCAAAAAAGTCAAAATGCCCCAGGTAGACCCTCACCAGCTATTTTCAGCTGTAGCCGTGAAGTAGGCCGCGCTAGTTAAGACTGGTTTCGTGGTGGCGGGTCACATATGATTTGACAAATCCTATGACTTCATGTGCTAAAGAAGGTAACATCATATGATTTGACAAACCCTATGATTTTTATGACTTCATGTGCTAAAGAAGGTCACATCATATGATTTGACAAACCCTGTGATTTTTTATGACTTCATGTGCTAAAGAAGGTCACATCATATGATTTGACAAACCCTATGATTGTTTACGACTTCATCTGCTTAAGAAGGTGATATCATGGGATTTTACAAACCCAATGATTCTTTATGACCTTATCCGCTAAAGGTCACGTCAGATGACTTTACAAACCTGATGATTCTTCAGGACTTAATTTGCTATAGAAGGTCACATCATATGACTTTACAAACCAATGATTCTTTATGGCTTAATCTACTATAGAAGGTCACATCATAGGAATTGTATGTTCATAACAATTTCAAATAAACGTTGATGACAAAAATTATATTAGTAGCATCAATAATGAGCTGAACTCAACACCGACCAAATCAAATTCAATTGTTAAAACGAATGGCCAAACAGTGTGTGATCCCAAATTAGAGCAAATCGAGTCTATGAAAAATATACTGATCATGTGACACACACCACGTCCATTCACGTCCGACAACTCCTTCCACGCAATTGAATCGTTACTGTCATGTTTGAAAAACCAAACGCTGGAGATCCGTTCTTTTCCCTACAAGGCCAATCCACTGTTCTGATCCACGAAGCAAACAACATTGAAGAACAGGCTGCACACCAAAAATGAATGCGCCAAGGTCTTGCTCAAGGAGCTGAGTATCCATAATGTTTATAGACTGGTGCAGTTAGATTGTTTTGACAATTTTTATTTGTGTCTGAAAGTTGATTCTCGTCATTTTCTTTCACGTGCTCATCAAAGTACAAGCCAGATGGTTCCAAGTAGACATATCAAAACCTAAGACATGGGACTATTCAGGTGCTTCGAGCTGGCGCAAAGATAGGGTCACGGGTGAGCGCAAAGGCCTGAAATGTGCCGTCAGCTTAGGGAAGGTCATGTATTTGAAGATTGTTTGTGATTTCATCCCCCTAAACAAGGGAAATAATTAGTGGGGAGTTGTTCTTTTGATCAATTATCAGTTTAACATTAAATGCTGGCTTAAATTTATGGTCGGCCCCAAAACGCGCATGTGGATTATATATGGTGTTTTAGTGCAGAATCCTAATTATGGCGTGTGGCCACAAAACGCTTACATGGATTATACAGTGTTTTAGTGCAGAATCCTAATTGTGGTGTGTGGCCTCAAAACGCTTACATGGATTATACGTGTGTGGCCACAAAACGCTTACATGGATTATACAGTGTTTTAGTGCAAAAATCCTATTTGTGGCGTGTTGCCACAACAGCAGCGCTTTGGGAAAGGGCCGCAACTCTAAATTATGCAGAAGCAGACATCTAACCGGTGGTAAACATGAGCAGTGCTGTGAACAGTAAACCAAGTGCCAAGCACACCATTGCAAACACAGATATCATAAATCAGAACAGGTTTATCATCTCAAAACACCCATTGCAAACACATATATCATAAATCAGAACTGGTTTATCATCTCAAACTGATAAACTGATAGTGGTAACATGTGTAATAAAAGTACATACAGAATATTTCGTTTTGACATATTATGTAAACATATAAACAACTAATCAGCATAAAGCATGTGTTTAAGAGGAATGTATGTGAATGTTCATTATAAAAGACAAAAAAATCGTAAAAATCTCTCCGCTAAGAGAAACGAATACATGTACTAATGCCGGGCACACACACACAACTACATATCAAGATCAAAGCATAGCTACACGTCATCCATATGTACATGCTCACATGCACACAGATTTAGCGCAACATCTACCCAGCATACACATGCACGGGCACACACTCACACACGTACACACACACATGCGCACGCACGTACACGCACGCTTTCTTTTCTCTCTCTCTCTCTCTCTCTCTCTCTCTCTCTCTCTCTCTCTCTCTCTCTCTCTCACACACACACACACACACACACACACACACACACACACACACACACACACACACACACACACACTCAAACGTAGTGTTCCAACGTGAGGATGACCCTTCCCTTACAGGCCAGCCACAGACGGCCGTGGATGTCCACCGTGATGGCCGAGGGCTGCACGATGGAGGCACACCCCCCACACAGGTAACGCTGGAAACACAACTTGCCCCGCTGGAAGGACACCACATGGATGGCGTCATTGAGTTCGTCTGTCACCAGCAAGACTGACTGTCCTCCCAGTCTGTAGAAACACACATCCGACGGCTGGTAGGGGGAGGTTGGAGGGCAGTACACGCTGACCGCCGTCTTCGCTGACCGCTGGTACAAACGGACACTGCGCATGTGGCTGGGCTCTTTCGCTTCCTCCACCACAGCGAAGTAACGTTCTGTGTGGTCCACGTCGAAGGCACGGTGAGGGCCCACCTCGATGGAGAACTCTGCTTTTGTTTTGGTCTTGAATGGGTTGCCAGACGTCACTGTGACCTTTTCGATAGTGGCCTTTCCACAATTGTTGTTGTTGAGGCTGAGGTGCGGACTGGCTGGCGACTTGCAGTACGTTTTGAAACTGTCAGACTGGGAAACTCGATGCATGCACTGTCCTTTAGCGAATCGTTTGCTGGACAATTTGCCTACAAGGTCCCCACTGCTGGTGAAGTTGCATTGCCCCGTTTCTGTGAAT
>CM031621.1:66870526-66878668 GCA_018398815.1 Conus ventricosus
CCCCCCCCCACACACACCCCCACACCCCTCCTCCCCTGTTAACAATTTGACGATTTACACTCTTTGATCAGTTTCACTTTGTTCCAAAACCACCAACGTCGATACCTGACTCATTTGGTAATGAAAGGTCATGGTATGTCAAGGTTTCAAAACGTGCAATGCCTACTACTGGTCGACGTTTTCTGGCTCAGATTAAACACTAAGGACAGAGATAAGAGGACTGCGGGAACCACACGCCAGGGCTTGAGGCCACACGCCCATATTAAAACCATGCACCTCCAATACAGCTGTCTTCTCCAGGCAAACGTGTGCAGATACCCATTGGCCTGAACATTAATCAAACCCACACACAGGCCACTCGTTTCACACCCATTCTTATCTTTTCAAAGGTGAAGAAGCTCCGTGGTGCATTCCATGTCAAGTTCCGCTCACAGTGAAACATATTCTTTTTTAGATTGTTGGGACTTGCATGAAGTGAGACATAAACACTTTACAAGCAGAGTCCATGAAAACCCTGTTCAGAGATGTCCCACTTGACGTGATCTTTGAGTTTCTGAGGGAGATGAACATTTTTTTCATCTGATTTAAGATTTTACGGAAGGCAGATTTTTAACGAAGTTTCTGGTACATTTTTAGAAGATGTATTTTTAAAGAGATGTGTGGAAGTTTTTTTTGTTTTTTTGGTGATGGCTTTTGAGTTGATTTTAACGTGGTGACAGCCCTGATATGGTCCTTTGCGGTCGGCTGGGCTATAAGCAACATTACCTTACCTTACCCTTACCTAAACCCACCCATCCCTTCCTTCCTTTCTGCAGCTCTGCCGCTGGCCTCTCTTACTTTTCTCTCCCCCCCCCCCTCCCCATCCCCCCATCGTTCCAACCATTTCACTTATTTTCAAGTGCACCCTTGGTGGTGAGAACACCACGGTATTATGGACTGTGGTGTGTCTCTATTTGACACCAGGAGCGCAGACACAACCAGCCGTGTCTCCCTGATGAGTTCCGATCCAGCGGAAGAAAGGCCTCGGAGCAGGCAATACAAATATATCTGCCTTCAAAAGGGATTACGATGGTTTCCTTATGCAGCTAGTGAAGAGTTTTCATATCTGTAATATATTTCCTTAATTTCATGTTCCCAATTTCTCCATCTTCAATCTCCCCCCCCCCCCCCCCCCCCCTCCTTAAGTCCAAATCTTTGCCAAGTCATTACTATAAAGACAGTTGAGTTGTTGGCCTGCGCTTGTTTTTTTTCCCCCACTATTAGATTGTTCGTCTATGTATTTGTCTGACTTTATTCAAGTTTAAAAGGCTGTGCCAGTCTTGAATGAAAGTTGCTCTGTGTTAGGTTTTCCTATGGGAGCTAAAGTTACCCAACTTGTTTGTTATTTTCAAGGATTTCTTGCTTTGTCTAGGTACCTGCCATCCCTGTGGTCCCGAGGTCGGCGTGTCACGGCTGTCCAAGCTTTCCGATCTTGCGTCATACTGTGGCCAGTCTGTCAGATTCTCCTCCCTGTCCATTCTTTGAGATCGCGTGTCCACAGACTTCTCTGACGTCCCCTTGCTCTCTTGCCCTCCACGGTGCCATGGAAGATGTTCTGTGGAGGTGAGTTGTGCCTCATGATATGTCCGAAGGATGCAAGCTTTGTTGATCGTTCTTTGGAGGTGAGTTGTGCCTCATGATATGTCCGAAGGATGCAAGCTTTGTTGATCGTTTTTGCTGCGTTAGTTCTGTTTGCACACCTAGTCTGTTCAGCACCTCTTTATTTGGTCACTTTGTCTTTCCAACTGATTCTGCCTAAACGTCGGAATATCCACATTTCGAATGCTTCTATTTCCTTTCCCGTGTCTTTGTACATATAGTCTACGTCTCTGCTCCTTACAATAATTATGACTGGGAAGATGTAAGACTTCACTAGTCTCAGCGTTGGGTGGAGCGATACGTCTCTTGAGTCTCAGCGTTGGGTGGAGCGATACGTCTCTTGAGTCTCAGCGTTGGTGGAGCGATACGTCTCTTGAGTCTCAGCGTTGGGTGGAGCGATACGTCTCTTGAGTCTCAGCTTTGGGTGGAGCGATACGTCTCTTGAGTCTCAGCGTTGGGTGGAGCGATACGTCTCTTGAGTCTCAGCGTTGGGTGAGCGATACGTCTCTTGAGTCTCAGCGTTGGGTGGAGCGATACGTCTCTTGAGTCTCAGCGTTGGGTGGAGCGATACGTCTCTTGAGTCTCAGCGTTGGGTGGAGCGATACGTCTCTTGAGTCTCAGCGTTGGGTGGAGCGATACGTCTCTTGAGTCTCAGCGTTGGGTGGAGCGATACGTCTCTTGAGTCTCAGCGTTGGGTGGAGCGATACGTCTCTTGAGTGAAAGATATCATTCGTTTCAAGGGTTTCTACCAATGACGTCATTCAAATCCATGACTAAACGAGCCATTTCTCAAACTGATAGCAGATTTCAGGCCTTGGGACTCTTCCACGACAATGTCGTTGCGTCACTGGGTTTCTGACACAGCGCAAAATGTAACACAGCGTAAAATGTAACATCAGCGCAAAATGTAACACAGCGTGAAAGGAACATCAGCGCAAAATGTAACACAGCGTAAAATGTAACATCAGCGCAAAATGCAACACAACGCAAAATGTAACACAGCACAAAATATAACACAACGCAAAATGTAACAGCGCAAAATGTAACTCAGTGCAAAATGTAACACTGTGCAAAATGTAACAAAATGTAACACAGCGCAAAATGTAGCAAAATGTAACACAGTGCAAAATGTAACACAGCGCAAAATGTAACACAACGCAAAAACGTAATAATATTACATTTTGCATGCTGCAAACTGTAACAATTGCAACTTTGTCACCTTTTTACGCACGTGATCCACGCAAAATGTAACAACTCTTACATTTTGCGCGGCGAATGCATTTTAAAGGGTGCATTAGGAACTAAAAGAGCAATATGCTTTACTGTCTATCTGTCTGTCTGTCTGTCTGTCTGTCTGTCGTCTGTCTGTCTGTCTGTCTGTCTGTCTGTCTGTCTGTCTGTCTGTCTCCCCCCCCCCTCTCTCTCTCTCTCTCTCTCTCTCTCTCTCTCTCTCTCTCTCTCTCCTCTCTCTCTCTCTCTCTCTGGTTTGAAACTGTTGTCGTCAGCCCCACAAAGCAAACTCTGATCAACTGCTTAACAACCAACATGTTAGGACTCAGTTTTATACACGAGAACGATCTCCAGTCAGTCAACTGAAAACGAGACAACGCCGGTTTAGAGCAGTAATGGCCCTTGTGTGCTCTATTTCCCCCCCCCCCCCCCCCCCCCCCCCCTGCTTCTGCTCGAAGACTTACTCGCACCCTTTGGAGAATGAATTTCTGGTGTGTTACCTGGTTCTGGCTGGGGTTGTACCGAGCTATTTAATTTCCCTCTCCTAATGGCGGATGCATCACGGAACGACGATGACTGGACCTTCCATCTCCTCTCACCTGTTTCTGTAAGTTGGAAGTAGACGTTAGTGTTGATCCTGTGAACATTGCACATTGATTCGTGGTTGTGTGCGTGTGCAGATGTCGTGAGGAGAGGATTGGTTATCTTGACGAATGAGTTGTATACAGATGATGCTCTCTCTCTCTCTCTCTCTCTTCTCTCTCTCTCTCTCTCATCTCTCTCTCTCTCTCTCTCTCTCTCTCTCTCTCTTTTGTAGAATAGCAAGGACAGATTGGAAGAATTGGCACTGCCTAAAATCTCTATCCTTGATTAATAAAATTTTTTAGTCTTGAGTCTCTCTCTCTCTCTCTCTCTCTCTCTCTCTCTCTCTCTCTCTCCTCTCTCTCTCTCTCTCTCTCTCTCTCTCTCTCTCTCTTACATGTCTGCCGGTCTGTGTGTCAGTCTGTCTCTGTCGCTGGTCTTTCTTTTCTTTGTGTCTTTATATCTGTATTTTTGGCTTTTTTTTTCTTTCATTCTTTTAACTGCTTTTATTCTATGGTTGCCTTTCCCTCCATTACGCCCGTTTCTTCCCCTCCTTCCTTTGTTTTTTCTCTTTCTGTAGATTCCACTCCTGCAGTCGTCTGCAAAGCCAGAGTATCCCGAGATCGTGGGATGATTTAGGCGCGGGGTAGTCTCACCCTTCCCCTCCATCTCCCCACCTTCATATTCTTCTGGACGTTATTTAGGTAGGTGGCCTAAGTTCTAGTCTTTCGGATAAAAAATAGACACATTTAACGCCCATTAAGGGGAGGAGTGCGGAGGGAGGGGGTGAGGGTGGAGAGGAAAAACACACAGTTAGAAAAAGGGAGTTGTTCCTGGTGCATTTTTATAGGAAGACATGCAAAACAAAGTGTATGGAGTGAGAAAGAAAGAAAAAAGAAAGAAAATTCAGGAGGCGCTGTACTGTGGTCACGCGTATTCCTACCTTGAATTTCACTCAGAGAAAATGTGTTCTGACAATGAGGCGATACAATGTATTACGAATTACATCTTGTGCGAGAAAACAACAACAACAACGACAACGACAACGATAACAACAACAACAACAACAACAACAACAACAACAACAAAGAAGACAATGATATAGTCGTAGCAAATAAGACGATGACGACGACAACGAAAAAGAGAATGAAAATTAGCTGCTGCTGCTGCTGCTGCTGCTGCTGATGATAATGATGATGATGACAGTGCTGACTGCATAAGAAACTTGACGGCATTTGAAAACGTGTCTTTACAGCTTTTGCTGTTTGTGTTTGTTTGTTTTTGAGATACAGAGGAAAGATGTAAACAGATCGGGAACGACACTGTTACATTTCTCACGATATAATTCAAACTACATAGATATGGACACAATGAAACATGCGTTCTCATCATTTGTAATATACATATATAGACACGTTTGAGGCAGGTTTTAAAGTTCACTTTTTGTTGCAATCGAACCCTGTGCCAGTAGTTCCATTCAGGTTTCATGTTACATCCACCCAAAGGAGATATGGCAGACGAAGATAACACACCAATACAGCCAGAACGACATCAAGCCCGGGAATTGAACAGCTCAGTGGGTAGAGCGCCGGATTCGTGATCCTGGTAATCCATGGATTGCGGGTTCGAATCTCCACTGGGTCGTTTTGGTAGAGAGAAATTTTCCCCTCGGAGTTAACGTTGAGGTTCTAACTACATTCCCCGAGAAATCTTTTGCATGAAACTTTAATTCGAGATTCTGTGTGTGAACGTACAACATTTTTGCGCACACGTAAAACTCCATCACCAACAATTGGAAGAGAAGGCCAGTTTGGCCGTTAGTATGTATGACATGAATGCAGGTTGCATGTATCCTCTGTAAAAATTCGGAGGGATGAATGAAAAATGAGTGACAGATGTTTGTCTGAATGAACGAAAAATGAATAATTAGTGCCAGCAGGCAGCTCTTCGGTCGGCTGTCCCCAGGTAGGCGGCCCGCAGTGAAACGAAACGTGGATTGTGAAGCGATCAGAGCATGCTCTCTTGCCGAGGACAGGCGGCATAAACTTGCTATTTATAATAACATGGAGAGCTGATCATGGCCATTTTATGTCATGCTTCAGCAGGTATCAAGCTCAGAACGTCTGGCTACTAATCCCGCAACCTTTGAAACTTGAAAGACCGAGACATTTCGCTTCTTTGTTTGCGAGGATCTAGACTGACGTGTCAGGCAAAAGAGGCCAGTGACCTCCCCTGAGCTATAAAAAAGTGTCCACGATCCTTTTCACGTTTGCTTTTTGACTGTGCGAATAAGCGGGTAATTAAACACAATAAGCGGGTAATTAAACACAATAAGCGGGTAATTAAACACAATAAGCGGGTAATTAAACACAATAAGCGGGTAATTAAACACAATAAGCGGGTAATTAAACACAATAAGCGGGTAATTAAACACAATAAGCGGGTAATTAAACACAAGCATGAAAGACGCATGCCGTACTGTCAGGAATCCGTGCGGTCTGATCTTCAGACAAGTGCCAAGAAGTGTTTCCCTGTGTCTATTTTCAGAGCAAACCCTGGCATACTGGGATGTTTTTCATACAATATGACAGCATTCACCATGACGGAGGTTGGGTGGATTCAAATGAAAATATGACAGCATTTACCATGACGGAGGGTGAGCAGATTCAAATAAAGACGGGCTCTGAAATTCACGTAACAAACGACGTGAACGGAAAAGAACTGTTTGAGTGTTATTTTGAAGGGGACTGTGGCCCGCAAAAAATTATCAACGTGTATCAGAGTGTTTATGGACTGCCAAGGAGAAAAAACAACAACAACAAACAAACAAAATATGGGCATTAATGCTCAATCAGTTTGAATACTCCCAGTGGTTTCAGCAGTCTTGAAAACAAACTGAGCTTACTGTAATAATCCGAAGGGCCACAACTTTTCAGTAACACGTATGGATGTATCCCAGACTTACCCACCTGTCTATCAAGGACCAGAAATGGTCACGTGTCTATATCACTCGACTCAGTCACGATGTTTGTGGATTATGGCCCATATTACTCACCGGGCAATGAGTTTTTGAACTGGGTAGAGGGGGCCGGAATAGCTCAGTTGGTAGAGCGCCGGACTCGTAATTCTGGGGTTGCGGGTTCGAATTTCGGTACAGGGGGATTTTTCCCTCGGAGTTAACATTGGTTCTGACTCCATTTCCCATACAGTCCTTCGAATGAGACTATAAACCAGATTCTGTGTGTGAACGCACGCATAACATCTTGCACACACGTCAAATCCCATCACCAACTTTCGGAAGAGAAGGCCAGTTTGGCCGTTGGTATGGATGACACGTTACACATAGCATGCACCTTCCCCGAAGATGGAGTATGGCTGCCTTAATGGCAGGATAAAAACGGTCATACACACAAAATTCACTGCCTGCTTATACAGGCAGTGTCCGCAGGAGTATCAGCCTGCGTACACAGACAGACAGAAAGAAAGAAAGAAAGAACTGGGTAGAGGATAGCTCTGGCTGAGCCGGAGTCACTCCCCCCCCCCCCCCCCCCCCCACCCCCCCCCCCCCCCCCCCCCCCCACCCCACCCCCCGCACCCCCCCCCTCAAATTTAGGCACAATATGCTTTTGTGGAGATATTTTTTCCTTTGGGACACTTCGAGTGAGAATTTTGTCAGAGGTAGTCAGTTTGGAACAAGGGCAAGGCATTTCCCTGACCACGAGAGAATGTAAATATGTTGGTTCACGACCACCCATGTGATTCTGCCCGAAAACCCCCTTTTTCACATACAAATCACGTCCATCACATATCAGTTTTGGCCAAAATTAACACCTGTTTTCTAAAAAATTAACATGCCAAAACTGCCAAAAATCGACGTAATCAGTACATTGAAACGGGGGTTTCCGTGCAAAATAATATGGGTGATCGTGAACCAACATATTTACATTCTCTCCAGGAACATAAAAATTACGGGCTTACAGTACGCTCTTCTACTTCCAACACCCTTAATAAATCAGAACAAAAAAACTGGTCCTCCATTTTGGTTAGTTATTTTTACATCTAATGAGTTTATAGGGCCATTAATTAATTCTTTAAATTGACTGTTTTTTCCAACTGAGATTAATCGATAATCGCAAAACCTGCCCTAGTTGATGGCAAAACCTTTAGAACTGTAGATGGATAGCCATCAAACAAATTAGCTTCTGTTTTTAACTGTTGTAAATGAACATACAAAATTGGGTTCACGAGAAAGTCAGAAGGTTTATTACCTTCAAATTGATAAACATTTTCTCTTGTACTAAATCTATAAGCTCTGTCACTACTGTCAAAGCCTAAGATTTAGCCAGGCCCTTAGGGAAAGCATACTCTCTTCTTTCTTTTTGTGGGAAATTTACAGTAATTCTGAGGTTTGCTTCGTTAATTGTTAACAATATGCCAAATTTGCTAAGTACTTCTTTTAAAGAACAAAAGTTGTAATAACCATCAGGTATTTGCACATGAGTTATTTGATTGCCCGCCTCGTTACTAATATTAATCCAGTTATTTTGAGCCCTTGAGATATGTTAAACCAATTAACTTTAAAGCCAATTTCTTTAAGGGCAATCCTACAACTCCGCGCAATTAACAATTGGGTCGTTAGAACCACGCTCGTTGCTTGGTTTATATGTACAATTAAAAAAATGGGTACATTAG
>CM031621.1:66878768-66928768 GCA_018398815.1 Conus ventricosus
CTGGGCAGCATGGAGTGGTTGGGAGCAGTGGTCTGAAGCTATAGACACTGAGCAGCAGGGAGTGGTTGGGAGCAGTGGTCTGAAGCTATAGACACTGAGCAGCAGGGAGTGGTTGGGAGCAGTGATCTGAATCTATAGACACTGAGCAGCATGGAGTGGTTGGGGAGCAGTGGGTCTGAAGCTATAGACACTGAGCAGCATGGAGTGGTTGGGAGCAGTGGTCTGTGTAGACACTGGGCCGCAGGGAGTGGTTGGAAGCAGTGGTCTGAAGCAGTAGACACGAGCAGCATGGAGTGGGTTTGGGGGCAGTGGTCAGAAGCTGTAGACACTGACAGCAGGAGTGGTTGGGAGCAGTGGTCTGTGTAGACACTGGCAGCATTTAGTGGTTGGGAGCAGTGGTCTGAAGCTATAGACACTGAGCACGGTTGGGGGTTGGAGCAGTGGTCTGAAGCTATAGACACTGAGCAGCACGGAGTGGTTGGGAGCAGTGGTCTGTGTAGACCGGGCAGCAGTGAGTAGTTGGGAGCATGGTCTGTGTAGACCCCTGAGCAGCATGGAGTGGTTTTGGGGGCAGTGGTCTGTGTAGACACTGAGCAGCATGGGGTGGTTGGGAGCAGTGGGTCTGAAGCTGTAGACACTGGGCAGCATGGAGTGGTTTGGGAGCAGTGGTCTGAAGCTGTAGACCCCTGAGCAGCATGGAGTGGTTGGGGGGCAGTGGTCTGAAGCAGTGACACTGAGCAGCATGGAGTGGTTGGGAGCAGTGGTCTGAAGCAGTAACATGAGCAGCAGAGAGTGGTTGGGAGCAGGGTCTGAAGCTATAGACACTGAGCAGCACGGAAATGGTTTGGAGCAGTGGTCTGAAGCTATAGACACTGGGGCACACGGAGTGGTTGGGAGCAGTGTCTGTGTAGACACTGGGCAGCAGTGAGTGGTTGGGATAGTTGCTCTGAAGCTATAGACACTGAGCAGCACGGAGTGGTTGGGAGCAGTGGTCTGAAGCTATAGACACTGAGCAGCAACGGAGTGGTTGGGAGCAGTGGTCTGAAGCCCATAGACACTGAGCAGCACGGAGTGGTTGGGAGCAGTGGTCTGAAGCTGTAGACACGAGCAGCACGGAGTGGTTGGGAGGGAGTGGGCTGTGAGACACTGGGGAGCAGTGAGTGGTTGGGAGCAGTGGTATGAAGTATAGACACTGAGCACATGGAGTGGTTGGGAGCAGTGGTCTGTGTAGACACTGAGCGATGGAGTGGTTGAGAGCAGTGGTCTGTGTAGAACACTGAGCAGCATGGAGTGGTGGAGCATGGCTGAAGCTATAGACACTGAGCAGCATGGGGTGGGTTTGGGGGCAGTGGTCTGTGTAGACACTGGGCAGCAGGGGGTGGTTGGGAGCAGTGGTCTGAAGCAGTAGACACTGGCAGCAGGGAGTGGTTGGGAGTAGTGGTCTGTGTAGACCTGAGCAGCATGGAGTGGTTGGGAGCAGTGGTCTGAAGCTGTTTTACATGGCAGCAGGGAGTGGTTGGGAGCAGTGGTCTGAAGCTATAAACATGAGCAGCAGGGAGTGGTTGGGAAACAGTGGTCTGAAGCAGTAGACACTGAGCGCACAGAGTGGTTGGAGCAGTGGTCCTGTGTAGACACTGGGCAGCAGGGAGTGGTTGGGGGGCAGTGGTCTGAAGCTGTAGAACTGGGCAGCAGGGAGTGGTTGGGAGCGTGGTCTGAAGCTTAGACACTGAGCAGCAGGAGTGGTTGGGAGCAGTGGTTTGTGAAGACACTGACAGCAGGGAGTGGTTGGGAGCAGTGGGTCTGGAGCAGTAGACACTGAGCAGCATGGAGTGGTTGGGAGCAGTGGTCTGAAGCAGTAGACACTGAGCAGCGGGAGTGGTTGGGAGCAGTGGTCTGAAGCTAAGACACTGAGCAGCAGGGAGTGGTTGGGAGCAGTGGTCTGAAGCAGTAGACACTGAGCAGCATGGAGTTTGGGTTGGAGCAGTGGTCTGAAGCTGTAGACACTGGGCAGCATGGGTGGTTGGGAGCAGTGGTCTGAAGCTGTAGACACTGAGCTGCACGGAGTGGTTGGGGAGCAGTGGTCTGTGTAGACACTGAGGCATGGAGGGTTGGGAGCAGTGGTCTGAAGCTAAGACACTGAGCAGCAGCGAGTGGTTGGGAGCATGGTCTGAAGCAAGACACTGGCAGCAGGGAGTGGTTGGGAGCAGTGTCTGAAGCTAAAGACACTGAGCAGCAGGGAGTGGTTGGGAGCAGTGGTCTGTGTAGACACTGAGCAGCACAGAGTGGTTGGGAGCAGTGGTCTGAATCTATAGACGCTGAGCAGCATGGAGTGGTTGGGAGCAGTGGTCTGAAGCTATAGACACTGAGCAGCAGGGAGTGTTGGGAGCAGTGGTCTGTGTAGACTCTGGGGAGCAGGGGGTAATTGGGAGCGTGGTCGAAGCTATAGACACTGAGCAGCAAGAGTGGTTGGGAGCATGGTCTGTGTAGACACTTGAGCAGCATGGAGTGGTTGGGAGCAGTGGGCTGAAGCTATAGACACTGGGCAGCACAGAGTGGTTGGGAGCAGTGGTCTTGTAACACTGAGCAGCATGGAGTGGTTGGGAGCAGTGGTCTGTGTAGACACTGAGCAGCATGGAGTGGTTGGGGGCAGTGGTCTGTGTAGACACTGGGCAGCATGGGGTGGTTGGGAGCAGTGGTCTGTGTAGACACTGAGCAGCAGCGAGTGGTCGGGAGCAGTGGTCTGTGTAGACACTGAGCAGCACAGGTGGTTGGGAGCAGTGGTCTAATCTATAGACGCTGAGCGCATGGGGTGGTTGGGAGCAGTGGTCTGAAGCTATAGACACTGAGCAGCAGAGAGTGGTTGGGAGCAGTGGTCTGTGTAGACACTGAGCAGCATGGAGTGGTTGGGAGCAGTGGTCTGAAGCTATAGACACTGGGCAGCACAGAGTGGTTGGGAGCAGTGGTCTGTGTAGACACGAGCAGCATGGAGTGGTTGGGAGCAGTGGTCTGTTAGACATTGAGCAGCAGGGTGGTTGGGAGCAGTGGTCTGTGTAGACACTGGGCACAAGAGTGGTTGGGAGCCCGTGGTCTGTGTAGACACTGAGCAGCAAACGAGTGGTCGGGAGCATGGTCTGTGTAGACACTGAGCAGCAGCGGTGGTTGGGACAGTGGTCTGAAGCTATAGACACTGGCAGCAGGGGGGGTTGGGAGCAATGGTTGAAGCTGTAGACACTGAGCAACAGGGAGTGGTTGGGGGCAGTGGTCTGTGTAGGGCCCCTGAGCAACAGGGAGTGGTTGGGGGCAGTGGTCTGAAGCTATAGACACTGAGCACAGGGAGTGGTTGGGGCAGTGGTCTGAAGCTATAGACACTGAGCAGCAGGGAGTGGTTGGGAGCAGTGGTCTGTGTAGACACTGAGCAGCATGGAGTGGTTGGGAGCAGTGGTCTGAAGCTATAGACACTGTACCGCAGGGAGCGGTTGGGGGCAGTGGTCTGAAGCATAGACACTGGGCAGCATGGAGTGGTTGGAGCAGTGGTCTGAAGCTATAGACACGAGCAGCAGGGAGTGGTTGGGAGCAGTGGTCTGACTATAGACATGAGCAGCAGGGAGTGGTTGGGAGCAGTGATCTGAATCTTAGAAAACTGAGCAGCATGGAGTGGTTGGGGGCATGGTCTGAAGCTATAGACACTGAGCAGCATGGAGTGGTTGGGAGCAGTGGTCTGTGTAGACACTGGGCAGCAGGGAGTGGTTGGAAGCAAATGGTCTGAAACAGTAGACACTGAGCAGCATGGAGTTTGGGTTGGGAGCAGTGGTCAGAAGCTGTAGACACTGAGCAGCAGGGAGTGGTTGGGAGCAGTGGTCTGTGTAGACACTGAGCAGCATGGAGTGGTTGGGAGCAGTGGTCTGAAGCTATAGACACTGAGCAGCAGGGAGTGGTTGGGAGCATGGTTGAAGCTATAAAACACTGAGCAGCACGGAGTGGTTGGGAGCAGTGGTCTGTTAGACACTGGGCAGCATGAGTAGTTGGGAGCAGTGGTCTGTGTAACACTGAGCAGCATGGAGTGGTTGGGAGCAGTGGTCTGGGGTAGACACTGAGCAGCATGGGGTGGTTGGGAGCAGTGGTCTGAAGCTGTAGACAACTGGGCAGCATGGAGTGGTTGGGGGCAGTGGCTGGAAGCTGTAGAAACTGAGCAGCATGGGTGGGGTTTGGGGCAGTGGTCTGAAGCAGTAGACACTGAGCAGCATGGAGTGGTTTTGGGGGCAGTGGTCTGAAGCATAGACACTGAGCAGCAGAGAGTGGTTGGGAGCATTTGGGCTGAAGCTATAGACACTGAGCAGCACGGAGTGGTTTGGAGCAGTGGTCTGAAGCTATAGACACTGAGCAGCACGGAGGTGGTTTGGGGAGCAGTGTCTGTGTAGACCCCTGGGCAGCAGTGAGTGGGTTGGGAGTAGTGCTCTGAAGCTATAGACACGAGCAGCACGGAGTGGGTTGGGAGCAGTGGTCTAAGCTATAGACAATGAGCAGCACGGAGTGGTTGGGAGCAGTGGTCTGAAGCTATAGACACTGAGCGCCGGAGTGGTGGGAGCAGTGGTCTGAAGCTGTAGACACTGAGCAGCACGGAGTGGTTGGGAGCAGTGGTCTGTGTACACTGGGCAGCAGGGAGTGGTTGGGGGCAGTGGTCTGAATCTATAGACACTGAGCAGCACGGAGTGGTTGGGGTCATGGTCTGAGCTATTGACACTGAGCAGCAGGGAGTGGTTGGGAGCAGTGGTCTGTGTAGGGCTCTGGGCAGCAGGGAGTAATTTTGGGGGCAGTGGTCTGAAGCTATAGACACCGAGCAGCGGGAGTGGTTGGGAGCAGTGGTCTGTGTAGACACTGAGCGCACAGAGTGGTTGGGGCAGTGGTCTGAAGCTATAGACACCGGGCAGCATGGAGTGGTTGGGAGCAGTGGTCTGTGTAGACACTGAGCAGCAAAGGAGTGGTTGGGTAGCAGTGGTCTGTGTAGACACTGAGCAGCCCTGAGTGGTTGGGACAGTGGTCTGTGTAGACACTGAGCAGCATGGAGTGGTTGGGAGCAGTGGTCTGAAGCTATAGACAGTGGGCAGCACAGAGTGGTTGGGGAGCAGTGGTCTGTGTAGACACTGGGCAGCATGGAGCAGGGTTGCATCTAGAGCGCGGCATTGCGGGATTCCGCAAAAAATTAATTATCGGCAAAGCCCGCAAAAATCCAAACACGCTGCGGGGAAAAAACCCCCCCCAAATTTTGAGAAATGCCGCAAACGAAAAAATCGCTCGAAACTGAAAGTAACAGAGCTGCGTTGTAAGCAGCGAGTCAAGCGAAAATGCATTACTTTCCGAAAGCAGAGAACAACAAGTATTTTGATTGGGTCTTTTCAGTCTTTTCAGCCAATCAACGGCTCCGCTTAAATTTACCAACTTCCCCCGGTTGGATTTGCAGCGTGTACTGCGAATCATGGCGTCGATTCTGGATTATTTTAAGCGTTCATCGGAAAAGAAAAACGAGAACATGATACTGAGATAGAGGCGTTGGAAATCGACGAACAAGCAACCTTGCGAACAACCTTGTTCCTCTTCGGCTGCTGGCGATATAGATCTGTCAACAGTGATTTTGAAGATTCGAGTGATCAGACTGTGAAGTTGCCGAAGATCAAAACTTGAACTGTGCTAGCAGTGTCTCCGAACCACCGTGCAAACAGCGCAAACATGATTTTATGGACAGTTGGACGAAGAGTAGGCCTTGGCTTCGTTACGATAATGAAGCAAAAGTGATGTTCTGTGACTGGTGCTTACAAAGCAAAAAGAAGAATACGTTTACCAAGGGTTGTCGGAATTTTCGCACGTCAACGCTAGATCGTCACGTCAGTCTCCCTGACCACAAGGAAGCAGTACAAGACATTTCACTCAGAAAAGAATTCCAGTCTTCACATAAGACAGCTGTTGATCAGAAAACTGAATCGTTGACTAGTGCTTTGCATTGTGCGTACTGGATGGCAAAAGAAAACCTTCCCACATCTAAATACAGTGCTGTCTTGGACTTGCTTGACTTTGAAGGTGTGGATGTGCAAAGCATGTCTGTTGGCAAGAATGCGTCATATCAATCCAGAGCAACTGCTGAGGAGTTTCAGGAGTGTATTTTTGAGGTGCTGGAGTCGGAGCTTCTTGACAAGGTCAGAAAAAGTCAGTTTTTCAGCATTCTTTGTGATGAAAGCACAGACATTTCCAATTCAAAGAAGTTGATTCTCTATGTGAGACTGATCGATCCAGACACCTTTGTTGCTTCAACTCACTTTCTTGGAAATATCACTGTTGAGGGGTCTTCTTGTACAGCAGAAGTGCTTTTCAATTTGATCATAAACTTTCTTCAAGATAAGGGGATAGACTTGTCCAGACTGATAGGATTTGGAAGTGATCGGGCTGCAGTAATGACAGGAAAGAAAAGTGGGGTTGCTACAAGATTTAAAGAGAAGTGTCCTCATCTTGTGAGCATTCGCTGCATGGCTCACCGATTGAACCTTTGCACATCACAGGCTTCCAAGAAGGTGGAATATCTCAAAGACTTGGAAGAAACATTCACAAATCTCTACAAATACTTTGCTAAATCTGCAAACAGAGTTTTATGTGAAAAGTTAATTTAAAACTAAATGTGTTCCTTTACTCAAGCCCCCCTTATTGGTTCCAGATCCCCCCAAATTTTCATACCAATGGGGGCAAAGCCCCCCATTTTAGAAATTTCTAGATGCAACCCTGATGGAGTGGTTGGGAGCAGTGGTCTGTGTAGACACTGAGCAGCAGGGAGTGGTTGGGAGCAGTGGTCTGAAGCTATAGACACTGAGCAGCAGGGATTGATTGATTGATTGATTGATTGATCTTTAATACCCAAGGATGAAGATTTTAGGCCAAAGCCTAGTCTTACAATCTGTCCTTGTCATGCATACATTATTTCAGCACATATCATTCATACAGACAATTGAACATAGCAACATGATAATCTAATTCTACAATGATAAGCAAACTGCTCATAAAAGCACTAATGAGATGGGGGATGGTAAAACAAAAGGAAACTTACAAGCAAACAAACAAACAAAAACTACAGAGAGAGAGAGGTCAGAGGAGGGTGGGGAAGAGAGAATGGTAGGTAGGGGGAGGAGAAAAGGGATGGTAGACAGAGTGGGAGTGGAGATGAGCGATTTTAACGGAGTAGGTTTTATGTTGAGACGATTTATCCAAAGTATGGTTCACAGAAGACTTAGCGAATGGACGCTAATCATTGTAATCGAATAATTTAACTACTGAGACATAAAATGTTTATGCAAATGTTCCTTGAAAGGTTTTAAAGTATTCATGTTTTGTAGATTTGGTGGAAGTGAGTTCCAGACATATGGTCCAGAGTAAGCTAGACTTGTTTTGTATAGATCAATGCGTGGGTAGGGAAGAAGGAATTTCGTCGAGCCAGAAAAGCTGTTCGATCTTGTAAAAAGGGCATTGATATAACATGGCATAGTATCTGTCAAGATTGTAAACATAAATGATGCCTTGTTGAATTCCAATTGCCTATTCAGAGGAAGTATGTTCAGCGCTTTTAGTTTTTCGTCTGTTGTTAGAGATACAGCTGGATGGAGTAGCTTTGCTGCACGTCTATGGAGAGAATTCAGCCTTTTTTTGTGGACGTCACTACTGCCGTCCCACACTGTTGAGGCGTAATTTATACGTGACATTATGTGTGCATTGAAGAAAAGTTTAAGCACATTACTGTTGACGTAGCGCTTTAATTGAGATAACAGGAAAAGGTGTTTTGAGACTACCTTGCATACGTTATTTAGATGAGATTGCCATTTCAATTCTTTATCTATCGTTAACCCTAAAACACAATGCTCATCTACCTGCTCGATAGAAGTGCCATTCAACTGAAGTTTTAGGCAAAGAGGAGTCAACTGGTGTTTTTGGCGGGTAGCTATAATCATAGATTTGGTTTTGGCTGGGTGTATGACCATTGAGTTTGAATGACACCAGCCTGACACGTCGTTTAGACTTTCCTGGAGAGAAGTTTCTATTGTCTGTAGATCACTACCATTCGTTTGGAGCGACGAGTCATCAGCAAATAAATCTGTCGTGACCTTTTCATCTGATACGGACAATGGTAAATCATTGATGAAGATGCAGAATAGTAGGGGGCCTAGTACAGAGCCCTGTGGGACTCCATGTCTGACAAAGTCTGAAGTGGAGGTTTTCCCATTAAGCGCCACATACTGAGTCCTATCAGGGAGTGGTTGGGAGCAGTGTTCTGAAGCAGTAGACACTGAGCAGCAGGGAGTGGTTGGGAGCAGTGGTCTGAAGCTATAGACACTGAGCAGCAGGGAGTGGTTGGGAGCAGTGGTCTGAAGCTATAGACACTGAGCAGCAGGGAGTGGTTGGGAGCAGTGGTCTGAAGCTATAGACACTGAGCAGCAGGGAGTGGTTGGGAGCAGTGGTCTGTGTAGACACTGAGCAGCATGGAGTGGTTGGGAGCAGTGGTCTGAAGCTATAGACACTGAGCAGCAGGCAGTGGTTGGGAGCAGTGGTCTGTGTAGACACTGAGCAGCAGGGAGTGGTTGGGAGCAGTGGTCTGAAGCTATAGACACTGAGCAGCAGGAAGTGGTTGGGAGCAGTGGTCTGTGTAGACACTGAGCAGCATGGAGTGGTTGGGAGCAGTGGTCTGAAGCTATAGACACTGAGCAGCATGGAGTGGTTGGGAGCAGTGGTCTGAAGCTATAGACACTGAGCAGCAGGGAGTGGTTGGGTGCAGTGGTCTGAAGCTATAGACACTGAGCAGCATGGAGTGGTTGGGAGCAGTGGTCTGAAGCTATAGACACTGAGGAGCAGGGAGTGGTTGGGAGCAGTGGTCTGTGTAGACACTGAGCAGCATGGAGTGGTTGGGAGCAGTGGTCTGAAGCTATAGACACTGAGCAGCAGGCAGTGGTTGGGAGCAGTGGTCTGAAGCTATAGACACTGAGCAGCAGCGAGTGGTTGGGAGCAGTGGTCTGAAGCTATAGACACTGAGCAGCAGCGAGTGGTTGGGAGCAGTGGTCTGAAGCTATAGACACTGAGCAGCACAGAGTGGTTGGGAGCAGTGGTCTGTGTAGACACTGAGCAGCAGGGAGTGGTTGGGAGCAGTGGTCTGAAGCTGTAGACACTGAGCAGCAGGGAGTGGTTGGGAGCAGTGGTCTGAAGCTATAGACACTGAGCAGCAGCGAGTGGTTGGGAGTAGTGGTCTGAAGCTATAGACACTGAGCAGCATGGAGTGGTTGGGAGCAGTGGTCTGTGTAGACACTGAGCAGCACAGAGTGGTTGGGAGCAGTGGTCTGAATCTATAGACACTGAGCAGCATGGAGTGGTTGGGAGCAGTGGTCTGAAGCTATAGACACTGAGCAGCATGGAGTGGTTGGGAGCAGTGGTCTGTGTAGACACTGAGCAGCATGGAGTGGTTGGGAGCAGTGGTCTGAAGCTGTAGACACTGAGCAGCAGGGAGTGGTTGGGAGCAGTGGTCTGAAGCTATAGACACTGAGCAGCATGGAGTGGTTGGGAGCAGTGGTCTGAAGCTATAGACACTGAGGAGCATGGAGTGGTTGGGAGCAGTGGTCTGAAGCTATAGACACTGAGGAGCAGGGAGTGGTTGGGAGCAGTGGTCTGTGTAGACACTGAGCAGCAGGGAGGGGTTGGGAGCAGTGGTCTGAAGCTATAGACACTGAGGAGCAGGGAGTGGTTGGGAGCAGTGGTCTGTGTAGACACTGAGCAGCAGGGAGTGGTTGGGAGCAGTGGTCTGTGTAGACACTGAGCAGCATGGAGTGGTTGGGAGCAGTGGTTTGTGAAGACACTGAGCAGCATGGAGTGGTTGGGAGCAGTGGTCTGTGTAGACATTGAGCAGCATGGAGTGGTTGGGAGCAGTGGTCTGAAGCTATAGACACTGAGCAGCACGGAGTGATTGGGAGCAGTGGTCTGTGTAGACACTGAGCAGCATGGAGTGGTTGGGAGCAGTGGTCTGAAGCTATAGACACTGAGCAGCATGGAGTGGTTGGGAGCAGTGGTCTGTGTAGACACTGAGCAGCAGGGAGTGGTTGGGAGCAGTGGTCTGAAGCTATAGACACTGAGCAGCAGGGAGTGGTTAGGAGCAGTGGGGACAGATGAAGGGTCCTAAGCAGAGGCCCCCACTAGACTGCCTTCAGCAGCAGCAAGGCTCTGAACACCTGAGACCATCTGGAACAACAACAACTTCTACCATCTGGAACAACAACAACTTCTACCATCTGGAAGAACCACAACAACATCTACCATCTGGAACAACTACAACATCTACCATCTGGAACGACAACTACATCTACCATCTGGAACAACAACATCAACTGTCTGGAACAATGACAACAACATCTGCCATCTGGAACAACAACAACAACATCTGCCATCTGGAACAACAACATCATCTACAATCTGGAACAACAACACCAACATCTACCATCTGGAACAACAACAACAACATCTACCATCTGTCTGTGTTTGTCTGTCTGTCTGTAACTGAGAATGAAAAACAAACCTCCGTGTAACTACTTTTTTTTTTTTCCTTTTCTCATTCACTCGTTCAAACTGAGTAAAGCGCAAAGAAAAATTGCCAGATTGTAACGATTGTATTTATTATTCATAATTACACATTTATATATATATGAAGAAGAAAAAGAAACACCCGAAGGTGCTGGGGAGGACCCAGAGAAGCACTGTCCTCACCCGCCTTTAGAGCAGTCCTGTACCACCCTTGGAGGCCTGCGCTGTGTTGACGATGGGTACAGGCACGCGCAGGACACTCCATTAAGATATCAAGGACATAACTGCTCCTTAACAGAGGTAAATCAGACTACAGGATGCAGCTCATAACAGCCTTAAAGTAGCATCCCCATGGGTGTACCAGCCCGTATTTCATGACTGCAGAGCCCACCGCGAAAAACACCACCCTCCAGCTGCCGAGCACACCCCACAGACCCAACCACCCCTGCCCACGGATAGATGAAGACAGTGCCACTCCAGACACAGCCAAGCTTTCGCCATACGGTCTTATGTGCCCTCAAGAGAGAAATCCAAAGTTGTAGTCTTTCTCACTGTCAACAGGACTTTCCCTGTGGTCAGTGGGTCTTTCCTCACCGTCACTGGACCTTTCTCCAGGATCAGCCTAGTTAAGGCAAAGAAGAAAAAGAAAGCCCGAAGGTGCTGGGAGGACCCAGAGAAGCACTGTCCTCGCCCGCCTTTAGAGCAGTCCTGTACCACCCTTGGAGGCCTGCGCTGTGTTGACGATGGGTACAGGTACGCGCAGGACACTCCAATTAAGATATCAAGGGACATAACTGCTCCTGAACAGAGGTAAATCAGACTACAGGATGCAGCTCATAACAGCCTTAAAGTAGCATCCCCATGGGTGTACCAGCCCTATTTCATGACTGCAGAGCCCACCGCGAAAAACACCACCCTCCAGCTGCCGAGCACACCCCACAGACCCAACCACCCTGCCCACGGATTGATGAAGACAGTGCCACTCCAGACACAGCCAAGCTTTCGCCATACGGTCTTATGTGCCCTCAAGAGAGAATCCAAAGTTGTAGTCTTTCCCACTGTCAACAGGACTTTCCCTGTGTCAGTGGGTCTTTCCTCACCGTCACTGGACCTTTCTCCAGGGTCATGAGCATGTCTAGTACATGTACCAATATATATATATTATATATATATATATATATATATATATATATATATATATATTGGTACATGTACTAGACATGCTCATGTCAAATTATTTGCTAAATCCATGTTGAAGGACGAGTGCGTGGGAAAGAAAAGAGTGAAGGAACTGTGGAGTGGAGGGATGAGAGAGGAGGAATAAAACATATTAAAAAAAACCAAAAACATCTACCATCTGGAACAACCACAACATCTACCGTCTGGAACAACAACTACAGCATCTACCATCTGGAACAACAACAACAACATCTACCATCTGGAACAACAACAACAACAACAACATCTACCATCTGGAACAACAACATCATCTACCGTCTGGAACAACGACAACATCTGCCATCTGGAACAACGACAACATCTACCATCTGGAACAACAACAACATCATCATCTACCATCTGGAAGAACCACAACATCTGCCATCTGGAACAACAACTTCTACCGTCTGGAACACCACCAACATCTACCATCTCTTACAACAACATCATCTACCATCTCTAACAACACCTCTCTCACTCTCAGAGTCGGCATGATGAGCACAGTGGGGCATCAGTCTTCCTGTAGGTTTGTGAGACGTGGACTCTGCAGCACTTCTGCAAAGCAAAGTAGAATCCAGGCATTTGAAATGAGATGCCACCACAAAATCCTACACCTTCTTCTGCAGAGACCATGCCATCAGTGTAGAAATACGCAAAAGAACCAAGGCTGCCGTTCGTCCCTTCGAAGACCTGCTGACAATCGTAAAGAAACGGAAACAGAAATAGTATCGTCACATCTGTCCACCATACAAGCTTGCAGAATCCAACTGGGGTGGGGGTGGGGGGGGGGGGGGGGGGGGGGGGGGGCAGACAGGGAAAGAGGTGGGAGGACTACATCCAGGAATAGACAGACCTGACCTTTGGGGAATCCTCAAGAGCGGCAGAGGACAGAGGAGATTGGAGAGGGATGGCCAAGTCAGATGGTGTCCCAGTGACCCTAGGGTTAAGGAACTGACGACATTTCTCACCGAGATGAGGTCAATGCTTTAGTCTTGCTATTTTCAGGTGTTGTTAAATAATTCTGTGTTGGAATTCAGTATACATGTGAATTGATGTGGCTTAGTAATAGATGTTTTGAACACCAGAAAGAATGGATAAATATGGGTACGTTTTTCTTTTTAAACTGAAGAAAACAGACAAATATGAGAAAGTTGTTTTAACAGTAAAGAAAACTTACAAATATGACGAAGTTTTTATCACTCAAGAAAATGGACAAATATAAGTAAGTTTTGGGGGTTTTTTTAGCACTAAAGAAAGTGGACAAATATGAGTAAGTTTTTTGAGCACCAAACAAAACGGACAAATATGAGCAGGTTGTTTTTTTAACACTGAAGAAAGTGGACAGATATGAGTAAGTCTGAATGATTTTCTTCTCTGCGGATTGGATGTCCAGGGTAAGCCCGTGATGACCCCTAGGAAGCCTCGGACCATTGCTCCGGCGCCTTCATCGCCCCGATCGGCGGCGGCTGCCTCGTCTACCCCCTCCCCTTCCATGCAGAACACCTACCTGGCTCAGCTTCTCACCAAAGGTGGGTGACTGGAGAGCACACCTCTTCACAGGTAGCATCACTTGAAATGTGGCGTCGTCTGACATGTCAGAGAGCACACCTTCACAGGTAGCATCACTTGAAATGTGGCGTCATCTGACATGTCAGAGAGCACACCTCTTCACAGGTAGCATCACTTGAAATGTGGCGTCGTCTGACATGTCAGAGAGCACACCTCTTCACAGGTAGCATCACTTGAAATGTGGCGTCCTTTGACATGTCAGAGAGCACACCTCTTCACAGGTAGCATCACTTGAAATGTGGCGTCGTCTGACATGTCAGAGAGCACACCTCTTCACAGGTAGCATCACTTGAAATGTGGCGTCCTTTGACATGTCAGACAGTGATGTTCATATGTAACATCTGTGGACCTACATGTAAACATGGGTATGTTGATATGTAAGTTGTAACACAGTGATACTGACATGTAACACAGGAATGTGCACATGTAATACGGTTATGTAGACATGTAACATATGTTGACATGTAACATGGTGATGTTGACATGTAACATCTATTGAAATGTAACAGCTATATCGACATGTATCACAGTTATGTTGACAGGTAACACCTGTTGATATGTAAACACTTATGTTGACAAGTAACACCTGTTGGCATGCAACACATTTCAGTTGACATGTCGGTCAGTTATGTCGACGTATAACCAAGCTATTTTGACTTGTAGCAGTTGACATGCAACGCTTGTTGACAGGTAACCGAATCCTGTTGACATGTAATTCCTGTTGACATGTAGCGCCTATTGATATGTAATGTCTGTGCACGTGTTGTAAAGTCATGATGACCTGTCTGTGCACATGTTGTAAAGTCATGATGACCTGTAAACAGGTGTTAACATGTAACTTGGTCATGTTGGTGTGTGACACTGGTAGAACAGTCCTTTCTGCTGTGAGTTTGACAGTGGTGTATATATGCTAACATGTTACGCAGTCAGGCTGACATGTGTCATGTAACAGTGTTCAAATGTAACAAGGTCATGTCGATGTTGTCACCAATGGCTGGCGTGTAGTTCATTGCTTCCAGAGTTGGACTCGGCACAGTGTCTGAAGTCTGGCAGGGAGGGTGAGGAAGCACTGTGTGCTCTCTTATAGTTCTAAGTCTGAAGCCTGTGGCAGTGGCAGGCCCAGAACATCAACGGTTCTCTCTGAGGAAATCCAGTGACCTCACTTCAGGCTGAGAGCAGTGAACTCAACACTGTGCTCAGTCAGATAGGGATAAAGGCACTTGACATTTTCTGTTTCTTTTTTTTAATCAGGTGTGAAGTGTGTGTGTGTGTGTGTGTGTGTGCATGCACAAGTGTCCGCATGTTTCAAACCTCATAGGATCATCCAGCTTCTTGGCCTTTGATCTGGTCCTGTTGATGAATTCTTAACGACTAAACACAACATTTCTTTTTGCCTATCTCGGCGTCTGATCTGGTCCTGTTGATGAATTCTTAACGACTAAACACAACCAGACCTGCCAACCATTACGCATTTCGCGTAATTTATTACGCCCAAGTGATAATTCTTACGCCCTTACGCATTTAGCCAAAAAATTACGCATTGAAAGTTTTCAACAACAACAAAAACAAACAACAACAAAAACGGACGAAAAAATCAGCTTATGTACAGATACGCATGGAGCCGTGCGTATAACCAGTAATCTTCAAGAAGCGTTTCCGGTCATGCGCAGTTCGTTTCACCATCTTTACCATTCAGCAAAGTTGGCGTCTTTTTGAAGTTTTAGCTATGAAAATGTCGAAACATGGAAGAAGAAAGTTTTGGACAAGATGCGAAAAAGAAAAAAGCTTGGTCAAAAGTTCCGAAAAGAATACTCGGAAAAGTTCCCCTGCATACGACCTTCGCTAAAGGTGTAAATTGTGCTCGGTGTACCACTTGCAAGTCGGGACTTCACAATTTCCCATGGCGGGGTGGTGGATGTGAAGCGTCACCTCGAGTCACGCACGCACATCGATTCCTCTAACGCGCCGAATTCTTCCAGCATCACACAGTTTTTTCAGACTGTAGACACCTCAAAAGAGGATGAAATGAGGAAAAGGGTAATTCGGGCTGAAGCATTGGTGGCCGGATTTTTCGTCGAGCACAACATCGCTCTTTGCGCAGCCGACCATGCATCCCAGCTTTTTTAAGAAGCGTTCTCAGATTCGGAGATCGCCAAACAGTTCAAGATCGGTCGAACAAAGACAACACACATTGTGAGGACCCTTGTCATGGAAGCCTAAACTGCTGCTGCATCTCGACTGCAGAATGGACCGTTTGTGTTGGGACTGATGGAAGTCAGGAGTGGGGGGGGGGGGTGGGGGTGGGGGGGGGGGACAAATTCTTTCCTGGATGGTGCGATACTTAAAAAATGACACAATCGCCACAGAGCTGATAGCCAACCCCACATGCACAGCACAGAATCAGCAACAGGGAGAACATTTTTTAGGTTATATATTTTCTTAATTTCATGTTCCCATTTCTCCGTCTTCGAACTCCCCCCCCCCCCCCCCCCCCCCCCCCCCCCATTTCATTTCCAATTTCTTAGGTTGTTTATGGCGCACTATCAAGCCTTGGTGTGCCATGCCATGATGGTTTAGGGGATTTGTGTGTGTTTCCAGTGTATTCTACATTTTTATAATTTGTAAAGATTTCTTGTGACACTTAAAAGAAAAGCTTGTTTTTGTAGAAAGTAAAGTTCACAAAAATTGTGCAAACAATTTTCATCGAATCATGTTTGTGTGAAAAAAGGTAAATGTCACGCTTGATTACTCTTAGCTCTCAGAAATTACACATTTCTGCCTCACTGAGCTTCAATTCTTACTCATTGGTCTCTTAGGGGGTTGGCAGGTCTGCACAACATTTCTTTTGTCTATCTCGGCGTCTGATCTGGTCCTGTTAATGAATTCTTAATGACTAAATAGAACGATTTCTTTTTGCCTATCGCATTTTCTCCCCTTATTTAGTTAAGTGTAAAAGTTGACTCGGCAGCAATAGACCTGTACCTCTAAGCGCATTACCATGTAATCGTTTATAATGCATGGATGAAAATGTGTACATCGTAAGGATATGTCAGCTTAAGAAAGGAAAAGGGGGAAAAGCCCAGCGTTTTCTGTCACCTTCCACCTCCACCCCCCACCCCCCAAACCCCTCTCACCAGCGTGGTCCCCTCCCTGGCCAGGCGTACGTCTTATGTCCAAAAGTGGCTCACCCCTCCCCCAGTTGTTTCTTTCTCTGATGATGACGATTCCATGTTGTTGTTGATGCAGGCACATATCCTGGAGCCCTGATCAGCGTGAAGAAAGAGCCGCCCCCCAGTTGCTTCTTTCTCTGATGATGACGGTTCCATGTTGTTGTTGTTGCAGGCACATATCCTGGAGCCCTGATCAGCGTGAAGAAAGAGCCGCCCCCCAGCAGTGTGGTGACCTTGCCGACCTCCAACCTCTCCCCCGTCCTCCCCACCCTCTCCCCCGTCCTCTCCTCCCTCCCCGCCTCCACCGCCTCCCCCCGCCAGGCAACCTCCGCGCCCTCGCTCGCCCCCGCCACCCTTGCCTTCACCGCCACACCTGTGTCTTCTGCCGCCATCAAATTGCCTTCGGAAATCACCATGGAGATCAGCAAGGTCAGCTGGCCGGCTGGTGCTTGTCATGCCCATGTTGTACCTTTGACCTCTTTGACCTGAATGTTGTCCATTCTGTTGACCCTCTCTGGTCTGACTTCTCCTCTGGTCTTCCTCCCCACCACACTGTCCATTGTGGTCAAAGAAGTGGTCGGAAGGTTCTTTCATTTAGTCTGCATAGTAGTTTTGCAGGGTTTGTACACTCCTTGAAACTTCTTGAATTCTGACAGCGAATTTCAAGGCCTTGAAATCCTTTGAAAATCAATAAAATGTGGTTCTGGTGACCAAATTTCCTGGAAAACCTTTAGAAATCAAGCCATCGGCTCCAAAAATCTTTAATGTGGCAAAAAGAAATGGCAGTTTGATTTTTCTGCGTTCAGATTAATGAAAAATTATTTGTTTTTGAATAATTTTTTTCATCAACCTGAACGCAGATAAATCAAACAGCCATTTCTTTTTTCAATTTTTACACAAGTATTGTAGCCTTGAAAAAAAATGAACACCCCTTTAAAACCCCTTGAAAACCCCTTGAATTTTGTTCTAGTGAGTCTGTAGAAACCCTGTATTTTTTTATTGTCTCTCTGTTTTTGTCTGTGCCTTTCTCTCTTTGTCTCTGTCTGTCTGTCTGTCTCTCATTCTCTCTCTCTGTGTCAGACTTTTTTTTCTCTCCCTTTCATTCTCTGCCTCTGTGTCTGTCTGTCTGTCTCCTTCGTTTTCTCTCCTGTCTCAAATCTTTCTTTTTCTTTCTTTCTTTTTTGTCTCTTTCGCTCTCTCTGCGTCTGTCTGTCTGTCTCTGCTTTCCTCCCTGATTTTGCTGATACTGTCTTTATCCCCTGGTGCCCCCGTCCCCCTCCCTTCCCAAACCTCCCCATCCTCGCTCCCTTTTGTGGTCGGTCTGTGACGACGATGTTCTCGGTGTTTCAGGTCAGTGGGGTGGATGTTGTCTGTCTGTGGCGACTGGGTGTTTCAGGTCAGTGGGGTGGATGTTGTCTGTCTGTGACGACGATGTTCTCGGTGTTTCAGGTCAGTGGGGTGGATGTTGTCTGTCTGTGACGACGATGTTCTCGGTGTTTCAGGTCAGTGGGGTGGATGTTGTCTGTCTGTGACGACGATGTTCTCGTTGTTTCAGGGCAGTGGGGTGGATGTTGTCTGTCTGTGACGACGATGTTCTGGGTGTTTCAGGTCAGTGGGGTGGATGTTGTCTGTCTGTGACGACGATGTTCTCGTTGTTTCAGGGCAGTGGGGTGGATGTTGTCTGTCTGTGACGACGATGTTCTCGGTGTTTTCAGGTCAGTGGGTGGATGTTGTCTGTCTGTGACGACGATGTTCTCGGTGTTTCAGGTCAGTGGGGTGGATGTTGTCCGTCTGTGACGACAATGTTCTCGGTGTTTCAGGTCAGTGGGGTGGATGTTGTCTGTGATGACGATGTTCTCGATGTTTCAGGTCAGTGGGGTGGATGTTGTCTGTCTGTGACGACGATGTTCTCGGTGTTTCAGGTCAGTGGGTGGATGTTGTCTGTCTGTGACGACGATGTTCTCGTTGTTTCAGGGCAGTGGGGTGGATGTTGTCTGTCTGTGACGACGATGTTCTCGGTGTTTCAGGTCAGTGGGGTGGATGTTGTCTGTCTGTGATGACGATGTTCTCGGTGTTTCAGGTCAGTGGGGTGGATGTTGTCTGTGATGACGATGTTCTCGGTGTTTCAGGTCAGTGGGGTGGATGTTGTCTGTCTGTGATGACGATGTTCTCGATGTTTCAGGTCAGTGGGGTGGATGTTGTCTGTGACGACGATGTTCTCGGTGTTTCAGGTCAGTGGGGTGGATGTTGTCTGTCTGTGACGACGATGTTCTCGGTGTTTCAGGTCAGTGGGGTGGATGTTGTCTGTCTGTGACGACGATGTTCTCGGTGTTTCAGGTCAGTGGGGTGGGTGTTGTCTGTGACGACGATGTTCTCGGTGTTTCAGGTCAGTGGGGTGGATGTTGTCTGTGACGACGATGTTCTCGATGTTTCAGGTCAGTGGGGTGGACTTTGCCACCAGCGTGTTGCTGGCGGCAGCGAGTTCGGCCATCGGCACCACCCCCTCCAGCCTTAAAGACGTGCTCCGCCTTAATCCATCCAGCGTGGCCACTGCCTCCATTGCCTCTGGTCAGTGTATGCAGGGTCAGGGGTCGCGTCCCTTCGTATATTCTGTGGTGAAACCACATTGCATATACAGAGTGTTGAGTGGGAAATGAATGCTGTCCTTCTGCTATGTCTCGACCTTCTTCAGGGTTTAATGGTAGAAAAGTAATGGTAGAGTTGAACACACCGAATTCCTTATTTTTTCCTTTTCCAGGGTTTAACCTTTACCAGCCGAGTCATCCAGTAGTGGAGGACAGGATTTCTCTCCCTTGAGCCGAGTCATCTAAGTCTGGATGACGGAGAGACAGCAGTACATTCTGCCGTGTCGTCCACTATCATATTACGGGAACACAAAAAATTCCTACACTTTCCATGAAATGATCCAAGGGAAATAAGCTCTGTAACTAGTCTTGGGGATGTTGGAGCGAGTTGTGGGCCATACTTTCAGTGGCCTATTGTGAACTTGGCTGACCCCAGGAGCTTTGAAACAAACTGGCAGCACCGGCGCGCGGCACGTATTTCTTGTGCCAGAAAAAATATCTTTCAGGCGAAGGGGTGGTAGCGATTTCTCGCTCAATGAAGCGCTTGAAATCGTATTACAAAGTGGATCTGGTGATGAGGGAGTGATAGAGAGATAGAAAACTTTGAAAGAGAATAGGAAAGTGAATTGTTTGAAGATGCAGCCATCCCTTCATCTTCCGATTTGGTGTAAAAGAAGGGAATAGAATGCAAACAAAGCATTTTATCTACTTGTCAGACATGTTTTTCAATGCACAGTCGTGTGTACACATTGGAAGTAAATGATTTGAAATAATCAAATTACTATGTTCGATTAGTTGAGTGTTTGTTCTTTCCTGTGACATCTAACACAAGACCGTCAGACCGACCGCGAGCGAGCGGCAACAGGGAATCGTGCCGTCCGTGCCGCTCTCGGCTGGATAGTATTAATGCTTTCCAGCCGAGAGCGGCACGACGACACGATTCCCTGCTGCCGCACGCTCGCGCACAGCGCTCATTCCCTGCCGACGCACAGATTTGGCCACTTTTTAATTTATTTTTACGGTAGCTCTACAACAACTGACGGTCTTGTGTTAGGTGTCACAGGAAAGAACAAACACTCAACTCCAATCATCACCAGATCCACTTTGTAATACGATTTCAAGCGCTTCATTGCGCGAGAAATTGCTACCACCTCTTTGCCTGACCGACATTTTTTCTGGCACAGGAAATACGTCCCGCGTGGCGGTGCCCCCAGTTTCTTTGTTTCAAAGCTCCTGGGTCAGCCAAGTTCACAATAGGCCACTGAAAGTATGGTCGACAACTCGTTCCAACATCCCCAAGACTAGTTACAGAGGTTATTTCCCTTGGACCATTTCATGGAAAGTGTAGGAATTTTTTATGTTCCCGTCGTCTGATTGTGGACGACACGGCAGAATGTACTGCTGTCTGTCCGTCATCCGGACTTGGACGACTCGCCTCAAGGGAGAGAAATCCTGTCGTCCACTTTTGTCACGACTCGGCTGGTAAAGGTTAATTCCTAATTTTTTTCCTTTTCCATGGTTTAATGGTAGAAAAAGTAATGGTAGAAAAGAGCTCTAGAGTTGAACACACCGAATTCCTAATTCTTTTCCTTTTCCAGGGTTTAATGGTAGAAAAGTTATGGTAGGAAAGAGCTCTAGAGTCGAACACACCGAATTCCTAATTCTTTTCCTTTTCCAGGTTTAATGGTAGAAAAGTTATGGTAGGAAAGAGCTCTAGAGTCGAACACATCAAATTCCTAATTTTTGCTAGATGTTGTGTGTGCCTGTTCGGTGCAGCATCCATTGTCAGGTTGTCCTGTATCAACAACACGTCTTAAGCAGAAAGGTGTTGATCTTGACAAAATTGAGTCTGAAAGCTATAGTTCATGCAGTTTTACCCAGCATCACAAAGGCAAAAACGTTTCTTTTTGAAAAATGTGCCTTATATTAATGGCTTTAAAATTCCTTTAATTTCTCTTTCATTTGTCAGTTAATTCTGGTTCCTTTAATTTCTCTTTCATTTGTCAGTTAATTCTGGTTCCTTTAATTTGTCTTTCATTTATCAGTTAATTCTGGTTCCTTTGGTTTCTCTTTCATTTGTCAGTTAATTCTGGTTCCTTTGGTTTCTTTTTCATTTGTCAGTTAATTCTGGTTCCTTTGATTTCTCTTTCATTTGTCAGTTAATTCTGGTTTCTTTGATTTCTCTTTCATTTGTCAGTTAATTCTGGTTCCTTTGATTTTTCATTTGTCAGTTAATTCTGGTTCCTTTGATTTCTCTTTCATTTGTCTGTTAATTCTGGTTCCTTTGATTTCTCTTTCATTTGTCAGTTAATTCTGGCGTCAGGAGGGTGAGGGGGCACGTCATTGCCTCAAAGGTTTTTTTAACTTTGGATTTATGTTCATGGTAGAAATGAACACAGGGTTTATTTTTTTCTAATTCTTTTTTTTTAATTTTCCATAAAACAAATTAACAATGATTTCAGTCAGTTACAAAAAGAAAAGACACTGACAGTACAGAACCAAAGAAAAATATGTGAAAAAATAAACCATGATGATATCACTTCACACACACATACACACACACACACACACACTTACACACACACACACACACACACACACACACACACACACACACACACACACACACACACACACACACACACACAAATTGAAGACCTAACACACACACACACACACACACACACACACACACACACACACACATTCTCTCTCTCTCTCTCCTCTCTCTCTCTCTCTCTCTCTCTCTCTCCTCTCTCTCTCACTTTCTCTCTCTCTCTCTCTCTCTCTCTCTCTCTCTCTCTCTCAATCACATACATACACATATAGAGTCATAATCAAAGAAATGTTAAAAAAAAAAAAGATATTGCCAGTCAAATATTTTTTGTGCTGTACAGTAATATGCAGCATACAATATCCATGTTATTTATTTGGTACCTCTTCATAACTTCATAATAATGTGTCTGTGCCAGGAAAAATAATAATAAACAAATAAATGTATTCAAGTCTGATTCAGATTTCAAACACTTGAGTCAAAAATAGATGAACACAGGGTTTCTTTGATATCAGTGTATGTTCATGGTAGAATTGAATACAGGGTTTCTTTGATATCAGTTTATGTTCATGGTAGAAATAAACACCAGGGTTTCTTTGATATCAGTTTATGTTCATGGTAGAAATGAACATAGGGTTTCTTTGATGTCGGTTTATGTTTATGGTAGAAATAAACACCAGGGTGTCTTTATCAGTTATGTTGATGGTAGAAATAAACACCAGGGTTTCTTTGATATCAGTTTATGTTCATGGTAGAAATGAACATAGGGTTTCTTTGATGTCGATTTATGTTTATGGTAGAAATAAACACCAGGGTGTCTTTATCAGTTTATGTTCATGGTAGAAATAAACACCAGGGTTTCTTTGATATCAGTTTATGTTCATGGTAGAAATGAACATAGGGTTTCTTTGATGTCGGTTTATGTTTATGGTCCAAATGAACACAATGATGTTTTTTTTACAGCTGTTTGCGTTGATGGTAGAAAATAACACAAAGGTTCGTTTGACATCAGTTCATGTTCATGGTAGAAAGGAACACAGAGTTTCTTTAACATCAGTTTATGTTTATGGTAGAAATGTGTAAGAAGTTTCATTTGATGTCAAAGTATGTCAATGGTAGAAAGAAACATCAGGATTTCTTCAGTTGATGTTGGCAGTAGAGACGAACATGTGCGTTTCTTTTGTATTATTTTACGGCGGTGGAAGAAATGAACACCAGAAATTTTTTTATTTTTTTTTTGTCTTCAGAGATGAGCACAACGCCGGCAGCTAGTCCTCAGCCCCAGAGTCCGATGCAGGTGGTGCTGTCCCCAAGTCCAGTTCCGTCGGCCCACCTCCCCCCATCTCCCCCCTGGCCGCCGTCTTCTCTGAGGCGTTGTCTCCCCTTGCTAGCCCCTCGTCCCACGGCATTTCGGTGAGGGGAAAGGCGGTACAGTTTGATGGATTTTTTTTTTTTTTTTTTTTTTTTTTTTTTTTTGATGTGTGTGTGTTTGTTTGGTGGTAGTATTAACCATTTTTTGTCTATCTTTTGTGTTCGAGTTAGAGACGCTGGGGAAGTTTGCTGAAACTGGAATGACAGGAGTGTGTGAATGTTAACATGTGCGTGTGTCTGTTTAGATGCGTGTGTGTCTGTTTAGATGTGTGTGTGTCTGTTAGATGTGTGTATGCAAATGTGTGTGTGTCTGTGTAGATGTGTATTTGTGTGTGTGTGTGTGTGTGTGTGTGTGTGTGTGTGTGTGTAAATGTGTGTGTGTGTGTAAATGTGTGTGTGTCTGTTTAGATGTGTGTGTGTGTGTGTGTGTCTGTTTAGATGTGTGTGTGTAAATGTGTGTGTGTGGTTTAGATGTGTTTGTGTGTAAATGTGTGTGTGTGTGTTTAGATGTGTGTGTAAATGTGTGTGTGTGTGTTTAAATGTGTGTACATGTATATATATATATGTGTGTGTGTGTGTTTAAATGTGTGTACATATACAGTAGAATCCGGTTATAAGAAAGTGCAGGGGAAATTTTTTTTTGTTTCTTATAGCCGAGTTTTCCCGTATCCGAGTCCTCGGTTATAAGAAAATTCCTTGGAATAACTTTCTTATAACCGAGGCCTCGGTTATAAGAAAATTCTTTGAAATATTTTCCTTATACCCGAGGCCTCGGTTATAAGAAAGTTCTTTGGAATATTTTTCTGATAACTGAAGTTTATAATTGACCTCAGTGAAGCGCCTTTTCTTCTGTACCAGTGAGCTTGTTCGCTTTTATGTGTTCGGCTGCATATACATGCACCCTCTGGGTCGATTTCTGTAGTAAAATCGTCTGTATTAATACATAACCGCCTTGAGTCTATTTTCGTTGATAAGAAATGTTTGCATAATGTCCCTTCAAGTAAAGAACATGAGAAGGCCCGTTTAAATCTGATATCCGTGTATGTATCAGAGGTGTTCAAGTTTTCAGTGCCCATGCATCGTATTACAAAATGTACTGTCCATACAGGCCCACGGAGAGACAGACAGACAGACAGACAGGGGGTGGGGTGGGGGTGGTGGGGGTCAGAGATGGAAAGGAAAGAGGTGTTAAAACAACTCCTTTCATCAGAGAGAGAGAGAGAGAGAGAGACAGACAGACAGACAACAGACAGAGACAGACAGACAGACACACAGATAGACAGACACACAGACAGACACACCGACAGACAGACACACAGATTTCGTGTCCGCCTTTACATTGACGTCTTTTTCTTTTAACCCATCACGAGTTTACTGAACGCTGCTCAATCTTGGACATTTCGTTCACACTGAATTGCTGTTTCTTTGTGCATGCACTTCTTTTGCAGCGGGATGGCATGGTGATATATGTCACTGAAACTGAAGAAGCTTTTCTTTTTCTTTTCATTTGATCACGTCGATTTAACTACAAATACACATATGCCATGTTGTGAATGATCTCTCTCTCTCTCTGTGCATGCTAGTGCGCACGTGTGTGTGTGTGTGTGTGTGTGTGTGTGTGTGTGTGTGTGTGTGTGTGTGTGTGTTTGTGGTGTGTGTGTGAGAGCGTGCGTGCGTGTGTGGGCGCGTGTGTGTATGTGTGTAGATATGTGCGTGCGCGTGCGCGCGCGTGCGTGTGTGTGCACGCGGATGTGTATCTATGTGCGTGTGTGTGTCGCGCGTGTGTATGTTCGCGCGCGCGTGTGTGTGTATGCGCGTGTGTGTGTGTGTATGTGTGTGTATGCGCGTGTGTATATGTGAGTGTGTGTGCGTGTATGTTTTGTGTATGTGTGTGTATGCGCGCGTGTGTGTATGTATGTGTGTGTGTCTGTGTCTGTGCGTGCGTGTTTGTGTGTGCGTTTGTGTTGTGTGTGTGTGTGTGTGTGTGTGTGTGTGTGTGTGTGTGTGTGTTTATGCATGTGGACGATCCAGTCAGCACGTGGACACGAAGGGAACGAGGTGGATGGGGTGTGAGGTGGTGGGACGTGCATGCATTTGTGTGTTCTTCAATTTAACGTCTATCCACGTTAAGTGATATTGGACAATGTTAGAGGGAAAGGGGGAGGGGTAGAGGTATTAAGTAATATATTCAAAGGCTTTGAAGAAAAACAGCAAAAGCAAAAATAAAATGGACAACTATGAGCTAACAAAGAACTACTGATCAAAACACTCAACATCGGTTCCAGTTTACAGAACAGAATAAATAGGACTTTGATGTAATGAAACTGCAATTTTACACATCAGTGATAAATCGGATACAACTTGATTCAGAGAACATTTAGGTAGGGATGGTAGGTAAGGTTTTAAGTGCTCACATTGAAAAAGGATGTGATTATTGTAATTTTTCCGCCACAAAGGCATGTTATGTTCTTACAAAACTTTGTCTTAAAAGCATTCAATTTGATCTTATAAATCAAAGAAATTATAATCCGTGAATAAGGCAAGCTACATTGATGAGATGAATTAAGTGTGTCAATGTTTATTAGCTGGCGTGAGTGAGTATCTAGAAAACTTCCAGAACTTTTTAGTTTTTTTTCTAAAATGTTTCCAGCACGCATTTTCTAATAGACTGTATCCTCATGGACAGACAATGGAATACTGACACATTCTGACCTGCTTGTATTTCTTGCTCCCCGCTTTGCTGCTCTGTCGACCCTCTCATTAAACTGAATACCACAGTGAGAAGGAACCCAGCAGAAAGAGATACTCGTACCCCTTATAACCAAAAAATGTATTAATTCATGAATGTCTGTAATTAAATCTTTTCTTATTGTTGTTGATTTGCTGAGGGCAAATAAAACCGATTTTGAATCGACACAAAAGAGGGCCTGAAGTGTTGGGTAAGAAAGATCAAGAAGATAATACAGGGCCATTAAGGAAAGTGCTTGGCTCGTGGCTTTTTTCTTCTCTGCCATCTTCTCTCCTGTCATAGAAATCCACAGGCACTCTGTAAAAATAAATTCTAAACTATTTGATTGGTCTTGTGTACTCAAGAATGGAGACAGGAAATTGTGTAAGTTTGCTAGTTTCTTAATCATGTGCCTGTAGCGTACTTTGCTTTCTGTTATGACGCAGTTTTTTTTTCGGCGCGTGTTTTAATAATTATTTTGCGTCACCAAGGGACAAGTTACAAAAACAGTACTGTATGCTCAGCTATGCTCTAGACAGTCAGACAATGGACAATTCTATTGGAACGCTTGTTTGCATATGTCAGCGTTAATCATGAACTACAATTGTGTTTGTGACCTCTGTCATTCGCGCCCCTCCCCTCTCTTCCCCCCCCCTCCTCTCTTCCCCCCCCCCCCCCCCCCCCCCCCCCTCTCTTCCCCCCCCTCCCCTCCCCCCCCTCCTCTCTTCCCCCCCCCCCCCCCCCCTCCCCCCCCTCTCTTCCCCCCCTCTCTTCCCCCCCCCCCTCTCTCCCCCCCCCTCTCTCCCCCCCCTCTCTTCCCCCCCCTCCCCTCTCTTCCCCCCCCTCTCTTCCCCCCCCCTTCTTCCCCCCCCTCTCTTCCCCCCCCCTCTCTTCCCCCCCCCCCCCCCCCCCCCCAATCCTTTTTTCCCCTCCCCAGTCGCCAGAACTTCTTGTATCCGAGCAAAACCCTCCCTTGGGGAGAGCAAAACGTGTTTCTAATAGCCGAGTTTTCTTGTAAGCGAGTTTTCTGTATCCGAGTTTTCCTAAGTAAGAAAATAGAACACGCTCGGCAGGGAAAATTTTTTTGCTTTCCAATAACCGAGTTTTCTTGTAACCGAGTTTTTTATAACCGGATTATACTGTATATGCGTGTGTGTGTCTGTTTAGATGTGTGTGTGAATGTGTGTATGTGTCTGTTCAGATGTGTGTGTAAATGTGTGTGTGTCTGTTTAGATGTGTGTGTGTATATGTGTGTGTGTCTGTTTAGAATTGTGTGTGTATGTGTGTGTGTGTATGCGTTTGTGTCTGTTTAGATGTGTGTGTGTAAATGTGTGTGTACACGTCTGTTTAGATGGGTGTGTAATTGTGTGTGTGTGTGTGTGTCTGTTTAGATGGGTGTGTGTATATGTGTGTGTGTCTGTTTAGATGTGTGTGTGTCTGTTTAGATGTGTGTGTATGTGTGGTTAGGTTGATGTGGGTGTAGGTGAATGGGTGTCTGTAGTGTATATGTGAAGTTCTTGTACATGTGCTATGTGCGAGTGTCTGTGAGAGTGATCCTTGTGTGTATACATGGTTTTTTGTATGTACACTTGCATGTGTGTGTGTGTTTTCATGTAAAGGCCTCTGTTAATGTGTTTGTGTGTGTTTCTGCATATTAACTGAACCGGAAACCTGTTTTAAGGATCCTGAGGTAGTTTGCTTTTCCGTCAGTTTGTGCTGGCAAACTCACAGATTACCGCAAGGCAGAGAAGTCAGGATGTTAATTCTTTTTTCTTTTCTAGTAGCCAGAGAAAGAGCAACACAGTCCTTGTGACAACTGAAACGCACACACACACACAGGTGTACACACACCGCATCACACACACACACACACACACACACACACACACACACACACACACACACACACACACAGGTGTACACACACCGCATCACACACACACACACACACACACACACACACACACACACACACAGGTGTACACACACCGCATCACACACACACACACACACACACACACACAGAGGCAGGACTCCTCATCAAGTGGCCTGTCATGTTCTGTGACCATCCTGAACTCCTGCCATTTTTCGCAGTTCCAACAGACCTCCCCATCGTCGTCGTCGCCTCCACAAGAGGACAAGGAGGGTGGGGGCAGCAGGGTGGGGGCGTGCACATCGAGCAGAGGAGGGTGGCTCACCTCTCGGCAGAGCAGAAACGGCGAGGTAACCTGAAGGTAGGTAGACTGCAATGGACAGGAAGGTGTCGCCACTGTACACTGCAGCTAGTGCATTGTTGGACCGTTGACATGACCAGTAGGATCTGCTGATATCATGTTGCGTTTACTTTTGAAAACACACTTTTACACTCGCATTTCTCCTTCGTGTGTTACACTCGACTCATTACAGATAGTTTCATTACCATCATCATCATCACCGTCGTCGTTGTCATCATCATCATCATCATCATCATCATCATCACTATCTTCATCATCATCATCACTGTCTTCATCATTGTCGTCATCATCATCATCATCATCGTCGTCATCATCGCCATCGTCGTCATCATCATCATCATCATCATCATCATCATCATCACCATCATCACCATCATCATCATCATCACTGTCTTCATCATTATCATCATCATCATCATCATCGTCATCATCATCATCATCACTGTCTTCATCATTATCATCATCATCATCATCATCATCATCATCATTATCACCATGGTCATCATCATCATCATCATAGGTAGGTCCAGCCTTTTTTTAAACTTGAAAAAATATGGAATGTTTTTGTATTTTTCAAAAGACCCCATTAAAAGTGATATACATGCAAAATTTCAAGGCCATGGGTTTAATAGTTTTTGAGATATTGAGCTTTAAAATTTGGTAAAAAATGGCGTTTTTCACGTTTTGGCCAGAGGGCCATGTTTGGACCCTCATATCTTCTGAACTATTCACCCAATATGCTCTCAGATTGGCAGAGTTAGTATTTGTGATGGATACACTGAGCCTATTTTTTTCCACAGCTCAGTGATTATTCATTTTTAGCTGTGCCTCTTCAAAAATGACTAAAATGCTAATTTGTCAACGTGTCATTTAGTGGCAAACATGGCACATGCTACAGACAAAGTAGAGGTATCAAAATAATCAGCATTGAAGAAGGAATCTAAAGGTAAAAACATCCATGAGTTTAACCTTCACCTTTATGTACAAAATACATCAAAGTAAACAAAATCACCCACATTCCACATATATTCTGTCATTATCACGGGGACAGAATCAAATGCTCAAGAATTTCACCAAGCAAATATGGTCCAAATAACAGGCAAATAAATATATGTCCAAATGGAACAGCAAATCACAACTGTCTTAAAAACTTCAAATACCAGAAAAAATCACCCTCTTTCCATGTCCTTGTTTTTCAGTCAGCTCACCATCACGGCAAAACTGGCCATCTCCATTTTGTGCCCCAAAATTAACAGTACTTTTTAACATACTGTTTGTATCTTCTGTTCAGGGTTCCCCACTGGGTAAAGTCAATGCTCCAAACTCTGTTCTTTGGTAAAATGTTGAAGTCTGAATAAAAGACATATTTACTTGCAACTTCCCCAATGGAGTCTGACAACGGCCATCTGAATAGGTTTTCTGTTCCTTTCTGGTCCATGAAGGAAATACAAGCAAGGTCAGGTCTAACAATGTCTAGTACTTGACCAGTGTAAAATGCATCATCATAGAAAACTGCTACTGACTGTCCCTGGCCTGAGAAATTGAATGGAAATTCACAGTCTGATTCATCATCTGAAGACTGATGACAAATATTCATTTCATGTTCCAAAAGTGCTGAATTATCTGGCTCTTGTGGTTCTTCTTCTTTGGACCAATTCTCTCAGCAAGCAGCTGGTACTGGTCATCTTCTGAAATTTATTACACACACACACACGCATGCATGCACATGTGATGTGCACACACACACACACACACACACACACACACACACACACACACACACACATTTTTAAATTGAGCACAGTTAATAACTGGACATTTGTTTTGATCTATCAATGATGAAAATGGAATGTTTGAATTCAGAGACTGTGAATGAAAGTGCATGATAATTTTGAAGAACATGTTTTTTATACCAAGTTCTATAATTTATGGATATATGATTCAACAGTAAAACACACGTTGCCTCAATTTTCAACAAGACTTTTAAGTGAATGCTATCACTCACAGTATCAGCTACACACACACACACACACACACACACACACACATCAGCTAGTCACTTTATAATACATGCTCCAAGATTTCAAATTCAGATTTTCTTGGTCCTATCTTTTAGTTCATAGCCACAATCATACTGCAGCTTCAAGCTAACATTCTCTTAATTAGTTAATGAGTCTATTTTTGATTTACTTTTTAGTTTTTTTAATTTTCCTTCTATCTCATTTATTTATCAATTTATTGATTTTATTAATTCATTGATTCATTTTGGTACAACAGCACTGCAATTAGTGCAAATTAAATCAATACATCTGCTACTTTCAGTTTTCATTGAGGTCTGAAACCCGAGTTATTGTCCCTGTCGAAGTTACAGTTGCCAAATTTTAATCTTTATTCGTAATTTTCATTCTAGACAAAAATCATAAACCTTCTAAAATGAAATCTGAACGAGACTGGGGTAAAGTTATTCTATGAAATTGTTTTAAAACTAAAAGGTTGATCACCGATTGCAACCATTAGTACCGATCACGGGAGCTAACAAACACCACTCGACCGAGCACATGTCTCCCGTTGTCCGATGAAAAAAAAATCACTTCTAAAATAATTTCCAGAGTTAAGAAACACGAATTCCTTTTAAATAACAGGGCAAGAGCTTAAACAAATGAATCGTTCGCATACTTACCAAGATCACGCTCAAGACTGTTGAGATCCATCGGTTTCAACTCGCCACTCGACTCGAACATCGTGTCAGCTTCGTACCCCCCCGTTGTCGGAATGCTGAATGCCGATTGGACTAAGGGGTTCTCTCTTTATCCTGGCCGGAACTTATACACACAGCAGCCTGTGCATCCTTATATACACGAACGAAAAGAGCATCGATTTTTCTACAAAACGAGTGGTCCTTTAACATGTTTCGTTCAGAATTACCGATATTGCCATGCTTCTGAAGTTTATGCTAGTCTTTCGGCACAAAATTTACGGCACTTAATAAAAAGGAACTATGACGAAGTTTATACCATTCGATTCTGCAGGCTTTTCTGTTTCATATGGTACCAACATCGTCGCTGTGCATATAGTTTGTCAAGTTTCCGAACACTTTTCCGGATGTTGTTGTTTGCGGGTCACGGATAGCCCGCGGCGTGATCGTTGCACAAGGTCGCCGACGCGGTGTTTGGTTTGTGTGTTTGGATCGTTCACAATAAAAGCACACTTCTTTCATACCATAAAAAAACACACAGACTTCATGTTAGAGGTTCATTTTAGATGTGGAGATATATTTTTATTTGACAGTGTTGAGTAGTTGAGGAGTATGCACAAGTTGAAATTGGCAGTTTTCTCCTGTTCTGCTGCCTGTTAGCCGTGGCTACTGTTAGGCTGGACCTACCTAATCATCATCATCATCATCATCATGATGCATTTATCTGCACTTCATCTAAACAAGCCCCAAAGTGCTTGTCAAGAAATGCCATTTAATTAGAGACGGACATAGGAGGGGGATGTTTATTGTTGTTTGTTTTGTATTTTGGGGTTTTCAGACAGGGTTTGATCTGCTTCACACGCTGGTTCCCTCCATTGCCACCAACCCCAAAGTCAGCAAGGCCACCATGCTGCAAAAGAGTGAGTTCCCTTTCTTTACATTTTATGTTTACTTTTCTGTTGATTGATTGTGAGTGAGAGGGGAGGGTGGGGCCTGGAGGTGAGAGGTCTGGATGATTGTGAGTGAGAGGGAAGGGTGGGGCCTGGAGTGAGAGGTCTGGATGATTGTGAGTGAGAGGGAAGGGAGGGGCCTGGAGGTGAGAGGTCTGGATGATTGTGAGTGAGAGGGGAGGGTGGGGCCTGGAGGTGAGAGGTCTGGATGATTGTGAGTGAGAGGGGAGGGTGGGGCCTGGAGGTGAGAGGTCTGGATGATTGTGAGTGAGAGGGGAGGGTGGGGCCTGGAGGTGAGAGATCTGGATGATTGTGAGTGAGAGGGAAGGGTGGGGCCTGGAGCGAGAGATCTGGATGATTGTGAGTGAGAGGGGAGGGTGGGGCCTGGAGGTGAGAGATCTGGATGATTGTGAGTGAGAGGGAAGGGCAGGGCCTGGAGGTGAGAGATCTGGATGATTGTGAGTGAGAGGGAAGGGCGGGGCCTGGAGCTGAGTCATGCACAGGGAGCAGTCTGTACCGAGTCGTCAGGTTGTATGTGGCCACAGACCTGGTCTCCACAGTCATGCACAGGGAGCAGTCTGTAGCGAGTCGTCAGGTACATGTGGCCACAGGTCTGGTCTCCACAGTCATGCACAGGGAGCAGTCTGTACCGAGTCGTCCAGAGGCAACCTGCTGGAGGAGGCTCTGCACTGCTGCACAATCACTTTGGTGGTGTGCTGCCATGTCATTGACTGTGATCAAATTGACTGGATTCTTTTGTTGTGTCAGAGGAGGTGACTGTGGGGGGGGGTTGGTAGTGGGTGGGGGGGGGGGGGGGGGGGGGGGGGGGGGGGGGGGGGGGGGGGGGGCGTGAGGTGAGAGATCTTGATGCATGCAGTCCACAGAGAAAAGCCCAATGGCAACTTTATGTTTCCTTCTTTTGATGTTTTTTTTCTTTCTGCTTTTTGTTTATTTGTATGCATCTTCTCTTCATGTCTCTCTTCCCCTCCATCTGCCCAACCATTACAACCTCCCCCCCCCTCCCAAATCCCCCCTCGGTGGCGTTATTTCTGAGTTGCTCAAACTGGGTCCATGCTCTCATGATGGCATTTTCTGCACACAGATGACATGTGCTTGAGAGGGGAAGTTAAAGGGATTAGGCTTACTGTTCTGGCACTGACCATGGCACTGCATGCATGTGCTTGAGAGGGGAAGTTAAAGGGATTAGGCGTACTGTTCTGGCACTGACCATGGCACTGCATGCATGCTATTAATGGAAACTGCATGGATCATCCATCACGCCTTGCCTGGGAGCAGGGAAGTAAGATGGGTCTGTGCTCAAGTGGACTGCTCTGTCACCCTTTCACTGATACAGTCAGACATGGGTTGCCCGACTGACCAGTGAAGACAGTAGTTCCTCATGTTCGCCAGAAGATTTACTTGTCACGGATTGTTGGACAGGTAGGTGTTACTGTTAGGGTTCTTATATCTAAAAGGGTTCCATCTGTGAGGGTTCCTTCATATATGAGGCTTCCTAAATCTATAAAAGTACATTTTTTTCTTCTGTTCCATCTTCTTTGCCACATGAGTGGCATCGCACTTACGCCACTCATTCCGACCTGACCCTCCCCCCCACCAGTCCACAGCCACAGCCAGGCCCGCCCTGTTGTAGCCCCGCACCGGCAATCCACAGGGAGTAGTCGATGTCAAGTTGTCAAGAGGCAACCCACCGGAGGAGACCCTGCACTGCTATCGAGTCACTTCAGTGGTGTTCAGTGGCACCTGTTCTGATCAAACATGTGCAGGACACCACCTACAAAGCCCCCTACTAATAACAATAACTGATTAGTCACAGAGCTGGCATGAGTGAGCTCTCCCCGTGGAGGGTGGTGCCCCCATAAACTTGCTGATACCGGTGACCCCGATAGAATCAAACCAGGGCCATAGGCGAGGTGAGGACATCGAAACTGAGGTCACCATGAGAGACTTTTTTATGTTTTGGATGCTGATCGATGAGGTTGAGAATGATGAAGGTGATGCTACGGTTTCCAGTCTGGTCTGAGACTGCATGACAGGGCTGTACTCTACGCTTATATCCTGGTATCAACCGGGCCTGAGAGATACAGACACCTGCAGTGTTGGTCAGGAAATTGGAGCAGTTCTCTCAGAGACACATCCGTTTAGTGGATGAAGCTGGACAGGGTGGTCACAGTCTTTGCCCATTTGAACCCGTACCAAGCTGAACTCTGGGTAGGAAACGGTCGGGCAGAAAAATCCCACATGGCTGCCAGCCGAGAGTCCACGACGCTAACCACTTGGCCACGACGCTAACCACTTGGCCACGGTGGCTGGTGAAGTAGGTAGATCTGTGAGGGTTCCTAGTACATCCAGCAGGACTCTAACAAGGGTTCCTAGAACCATGAGGGTTCCTAGTACATCCAGCAGGACTCTAACAAGGGTTCCTAGAACCATGAGGGTTCCTAGTACATCCGGCAGGGCTCCAACAAGGGTTCCTAGAACCATGAGGGTTCCTAGTACATCCGGCAGGGCTCCAACAAGGGTTCCTAGAACCATGAGGGTTCCTACATCGGGCAGGGCTCCAACAAGGGTTCCTAGAACCATGAGGGTTCCTACATCCAGTAGGGCTCCAACGAGGGTTCCTAGAACCGTGAGGGTTCCTCAGGTATTTCTACAAGAGGGTGTCTGGATTGTTCCAGCGGCCGAACACTGCCGAAAGATGAAGGCAGAACGGGCACAGATGCAGCATGAGGCGTCCATCTTGAGGCAGGAAATCGAGTCGCTCAACAGTGCAATAAGGTGAGCGGTGTGTGTATGTCCATCTTGAGGCAGGAAATCGAGTTGCTCAACAGTGCAATAAGGTGAGCGGTGTGTGTGTGTGTCCATCTTGAGGCAGGAAATCGAGTCGCTCAACAGTGCAATAAGGTGAGTGGTGTGTATGTGTGTTACTCCTACACAAACTTGAATCACCCAGAGGCTTGTTAGCTTTTGTGTTGCTTTTAGCAGACATGCGTTGGCACAAGCACTACAGCAACTGCACACACATGCAGGCATACTTGTGCACACTCAAACTAGCACTCATCACTACGACTGTGTCTCAAACACACACACAGACATACACACACACACACACACACACACACACACACACACACACACACACATACTCAGACATACGTTTTCACACTTTCTTTGTGTCATCCCCATCCCCCAACATCTCTTGTCTCTCTCTCTCTCACACTCTGTCCTCCTCCTTCCCTCACTCACTTGCACCAATACACAAATACACACATGCATACATACAGGCAATGTGTATGCAAGGGTGCGTGCATGCGCACACACACATTTCACTCTCACACACACACACACACACACACACACACACACACACACACACACACACACACACACACACACACACACACACTATGTATGCAAGGGCACGCGCGCACACACACACACACATATATTTCACTCTCTCACACACACACACTGTGTATGCAAGGGCGCGCGCATACACACACACACGCACACACACACACGCACACACACACCTACGCACACACACACACGCACACACACGCGCACACACACACACGCACACACACACCTACGCACACAGGTGACACAGCTCTCTCTGCTTTCAGCAATGTGCAGGCCCAGCTGCCAGAGACAGGGGTGCCGGTGACGCGGCAGAGGGTCGACCACATGAAGGACATGTTCGACGACTACGTCCGCACCAGAACCATTCAGAACTGGAAGTTTTGGATTGTATCCTTTGGTGTCCTGTGGAGAAGATGGTGGTGGTCATCAGGTGAAAGGACATAGCTTTGGTGTCCTGTGGAGAAGATGGTGGTGGTCATCAGGTGAAAGGACATAGCTTTGGTGTCCTGTGGAGAAGATGGTGGTGGTCATCAGGTAAAAGGACATAGCTTTGGTGTCCTGTGGAGAAGATGGTGGTGGTCATCAGTAAAAGGACATAGCTTTGGACTTCCTCTCTAACCTCATGGAGAGACTGTTCCCACCTGTGCTCACACTGATACAGAGAAACGCCATGAATAGCTATTTTTTTTCATTTTCACTGTTCATCAATAAATGTTCATGGAACTTACTGATGGCATTCAAAAATCAACCGTATTTGTGTCAAAAAAATTGTATTCAGACTTATTACTACTGTTCGGACTTAAAAAAAAGAAAAAAATGTTCACATTGATGTATTCTCTGTACAGAACTAGCATTTCGACCCGGCTCGCCAGATCCATACCCCCCCCCCCCCCCCCCCCCCCCCCCCCCCCCCCATCCTGTAATCCTCTCCGCCGTCATCTCTCCTTCTGTCTGTCCTTTGTTGTCCACATCACTTACAATTATGAACAGAAAGAAAGTGGAGTGGAAAGGTCAAAGGGGATGGAAAGGTGAAAGGGGGGACAGAGGGAGGGAGGTGGACATCTGTGGCGGCACAATAGCAATTCTAACAGGAGGTTCAGAATCTGTTGTTCATGTGTACATCGCCACCAAGAAAGGAGTGAAAATTGTACTACAAACGAAGGATTCGTTTCGAAAGGTCTGAAAATGATGTGAATTTAACAATATGATAAATGACAAAATTATAGAAATATTATTGAATTAGGAACGAAAGAAAAGTTGAGTGGACAGTTGAAAGGAGAACGGAGGGAGCCGGGCATCTTTAGCGAGTAAGATGACGGCTAACAGGAAGTTCCAGTTGCGTGTATTTTCACTGACAGGAGGTTGAAGTTCTGCGTGTCTGTTGGTCTGCCTGTCTGTGTGTCTGCCTGTCTGTGTGTCTGCCTGTCTCGTCTGTCTGTAGGTTGGTTGTCTGTTGGTCTCTCTGTCCATTAGTCAGTCTGTCTGTCTGGTCTCTGTGGAGATGTGTGGCCCCATCGCTGACTGGTTGGTTCAGGTCTGCACTCTGATGTCTCGCAGATGTTAGAGAGTTGCTGTCTCTGTGTGGTCGTTCTGCGTGTTTCTGTGTGTTATGTCTCGACGGCAGTTGTTTCCCTTGACGCTGCGTGCAGTTCTCCATCATCATCCGCAGCCTGTTCGACTCCTACAACAGCACGGTGTCCACCGCCAGTGTGGAGGAGTTGTGTCGCACCGTGGCCTCCTGGCTTGACCAGCACTGCTCGCTTGTCTCCCTTCGGCCCAGTGAGTCCCTCTGTCTGTCTGTCTGTCGTCTGGCTGGTTGTTGGTCAGGCTGTCTGTTGGTCAGTCGGTCTGTCCATCTGTTAGTCTGTCTGGTCATTGTGGAGGAGTTGTGTGGTCCTATAGCTGACTGTTCAATGCTCTGACGTCTCACAGATGTTAGCGAGTTGCTGTGTCTGTGTGTCTGTCTACCTGCCCATCTCTGTGTCTGTCTACCTGCCCATCTCTGTGTCTGTCTACCTGCCCATCTCTGTGTCTGTGTGTCTGTCTACCTGCCCATCTCTGTGTCTGTGCACCTGCCCGTCTGTGTCTGTGTGTCTCTCTACCTGCCCATCTCTGTGTCTGTGTGTCTACCTGCCTGTCTGTGTGTCTACCTGCCCATCTCTGTGTCTGTGTGTCTACCTGCCCATCTCTGTGTCTGTGTGTCTACCTGCCCATCTCTGTGTCTGTGTGTCTACCTGCCCATCTCTGTGTCTGTGTCTGTTTACCTACCCATCTCTGTGTCTGTCTGCCTGCCCATGTCTGTGTCTTGTCTACCTGTCCATCTCTGTGTCTTGTCTACCTGTCCATCTCTGTGTCTGTGTGTCTGTCTTCCTGCCCATCTCTGTGTTTGTGTGTCTGTCTACCTGTCAAGGCTCCCAATGACGCACATATGTGCGTCCATGACGCACTATGAGCGAAAAGGACGCACTAACAAAACGTGTAGCGAGTCCTGCGGGACGCACTACAAAATCAGGCAAACCCCAAAACGTGCCGCGGTCAGTGATCAAAGCTGAGCACACCACAAGCTTCGCGCGCGATTGCCTGCCGTCAAATTCAGGACAGCGTGTGCCCGCGAAAGTACAGTAAGCCGAGAAGCTGCGTAAACACTGATAGGCTCGCCTTGTGGCCCACATTACTGAACGGTCACTCAGTCGACCGGCTGACTTATTCAGACTGTGGCGCCCGCCGCCACTAATTAACCAATTCGATGACTCACAAGTTGTAACAATCACGTGCACAAGCCTAGGCGAACGAAGCAGAAAGGAAGTTCACGGCTATCGCATCTCGCAAATATGTCGTTGCTTCAGTGGTTGGGCGCTCCTAAAAAACGCAAAGAAACATCTTCTGAAGATGCTACAGACAGTGAATCGTCCATTCCTAAAGAAATATCTACAGCAACACCACCAAACAAGAAATGTTTTTTTTAAGAAATGTTTTCAGAGAGAGCCAGAGAGAGAGAGAGAGATTCATTTACTCTGAAATGTTCAGATTATCAAGCCGATAATTAAAAAAAGCAAGAAATACTACATTTTCTGTATTGGTTAATTTTGTTCATGAGGACTCTCTATACCCCCTCTGGGACCCTCTATAGCATCGGTGAAGGAGTCCCTGGGACCCCCTGTCTGTCAGTACAAATGGTAGCCCTGACCTGTCCATCTGTGTGTCTGTCTACCTGCCCATCTCTGTGTCTGTCTACCTGCCCATCTCTGTGTTTGTGTGTCTGTCCATCTGTGTGTCTGTCTACCTGCCCATCTCTGTGTCTGTGTGACTGTCTACCTGCCCATCTCTGTCTGTCTACCTGCCCATCTCTGTGTCTGTGTGTCTGTCTACCTGTCCATCTCTGTGTCTGTGTGTCTTGTCTACCTGCCCATCTCTGTGTCTGTGTGTCTGTCTACCTGTCCATCTCTGTGTCTGTGTGTCTGTCTACCTCCCATCTCTGTGTCGTGTGTCTGTCTACCTGCCCATCTCTGTGTCGGTGTCTTGTCTGCCTGTCCATCTCTGTGTCTGTGTGTCTGTCTTCCTGTCCATCTCTGTGTCTGTCTACCTGTCCATCTCTGTCTGTGTGTCTGTCTACCTGCCCGTCTGTGTGTCTTGTCTACCTGTCCATCTCTGTGTGTCTGTCTTCCTGTCCATCTCTGTGTCTGTGTGTCCTGTCTACCTGTCCATCTCTGTCTGTGTGTCTGTCTACCTGCCCATCTCTGTGTCTGTGTGTCTTGTCTACCTGCCCATCTCTGTGTCTGTGTGTCTTGTCTGCCTGTCCATCTCTGTGTCTGTGTGTCTGTCTTCCTGTCCATCTCTGTGTCTGTGTGTCTGTCTACCTATCCATTTCTGTCTGTGTGTCTGTCTTCCTGTCCATCTCTGTGTCTGTGTGTCTGTCTACCTGTCCATCTCTGTCTGTGTGTCTGTCTTCCTGTCCATCTCTGTATCTGCAGGCAGAAATTGTGCCACAGTCGGCGTCTTGTTATTTGGTTCAGTTCCAGGGTCTTGTGAACCAAGAAATGCTAATTTCAAAAAGAATTTTAAGTAACATTTTTTAAAAACTAACAGTAATTACTTGCTTTTCACCAGTTCCAATGATGAAACGCTGACAGCAGTAGCAGCCACTGGCACAGTGTACCAGTTTCAGTTTTGTTTGAACCAGTTCCAATGATGAAACGCTGACAGCAGTAGCAGCCACTGGTACAGTGTACCAGTTTCAGTTTTGTTTGAACCAGTTCCAATGATGAAACGCTGACAGCAGTAGCAGACACTGGCACAGTGTACCAGTTTCAGTTTTGTTTGAACCAGTTCCAATGGTGAAACGCTGACAGCATAGCAGCCACTGGCACAGTGTACCAGTTTCAGTTTTGTTTGAACCAGTTCCAATGGTGAAACGCTGACAGCAGTAGCAGCCACTGGTACAGTGTACCAGTTTCAGTTTTGTTTTGAACCAGTTCCAATGGTGAAACGCTGACAGCAGTAGCAGCCACTGGTACAGTGTACCAGTTTCAGTTTTGTTTGAACCAGTTCCAATGATGAAACGCTGACAGCAGTAGCAGCCACTGGTACAGTGTACCAGTTTCAGTTTTGTTTGAACCAGTTCCAATGGTGAAACGCTGACAGCAGTAGCAGCCACTGGTACAGTGTACCAGTTTCAGTTTTGTTTGAACCAGTTCCAATGGTGAAACGCTGACAGCAGTAGCAGCCACTGGCACAGTGTACCAGTTTCAGTTTTGTTTGAACCAGTTCCAATGTGAAACGCTGACAGCAGTAGCAGCCACTGTACAATGTACCAGTTTCAGTTTTGTTTGAACCAGTTCCAATGATGAAAACGCTGACAACAGTAGCAGCCACTGGCACAGTGTACCAGTTTCAGTTTTGTTTGAACCAGTTCCAATGAGTGAAACGCTGACAGCAGTAGCAGCCACTGGCACAGTGTACCAGTTTCAGTTTTGTTTGAACCAGTTCCAATGATGAAACGCTGACAGCAGTAGCAGCCACTGGCACAGTGTACCAGTTTCAGTTTTGTTTGAACCAGTTCCAATGATGAAACGCTGACAGCAGTAGCAGCCACTGGTACAGTGTACCAGTTTCAGTTTTGTTTGAACCAGTTCCAATGGTGAAACGCTGACAGCAGTAGCAGCCACTGGTACAGTGTACCAGTTTCAGTTTTGTTTGAACCAGTTCCAATGGTGAAACGCTGACAGCAGTAGCAGCCACTGGTACAGTGTACCAGTTTTCAGTTTTGTTTGAACCAGTTCCAATGGTGAAACGCTGACAGCAGTAGCAGCCACTGGCACAGTGTACCAGTTTCAGTTTTGTTTGAACCAGTTCCAGTGTGAAACGCTGACAGCAGTAGCAGCCACTGGCACAGTGTACCAGTTTCAGTTTTGTTTGAACCAGTTCCAATGGTGAAACGCTGACAGCAGTAGCAGCCACTGGTACAGTGTACCAGTTTCAGTTTTGTTTGAACCAGTTCCAATGATGAAACGCTGACAGCAGTAGCAGCCACTGGTACAGTGTACCAGTTTCAGTTTTGTTTGAACCAGTTCCAATGGTGAAACGCTGACAGCAGTAGCAGCCACTGGTACAGTGTACCAGTTTCAGTTTTGTTTGAACCAGTTCCAATGATGAAACGCTGACAGCAGTAGCAGCCACTGGCACAGTGTACCAGTTTCAGTTTTGTTTGAACCAGTTCCAATGGTGAAACGCTGACAGCAGTAGCAGCCACTGGTACAGTGTACCAGTTTCAGTTTTGGTTGAACCAGTTCCAATGAGAAACGCTGACAGCAGTAGCAGCCACTGGCACAGTGTACCAGTTATCAGTTTTGGTTGAAACCAGTTCCAATGGTGAAACGCTGACAGCAGTAGCAGCCACTGGTACAGTGTACCAGTTTCAGTTTGTTTGAACCAGTTCCAATGATGAAACGCTGACAGCAGTAGCAGCCACTGGCACAGTGTACCAGTTTCAGTTTTGTTTGAACCAGTTCCAATGGTGAAACGCTGACAGCAGTAGCAGCCACTGGTACAGTGTACCAGTTTCAGTTTTGTTTGAACCAGTTCCAATGATGAAACGCTGACAGCAGTAGCAGACACTGGCACAGTGTACCAGTTTCAGTTTTGTTTGAACCAGTTCCAATGGTGAAACGCTGACAGCAGTAGCAGCCACTGGTACAGTGTACCAGTTTCAGTTTTGGTTGAACCAGTGTTGGCGGTTGAACCAGTGTTGGCGGTTGAACCAGTGTTGGCGGTTGAACCAGTGTTGGCGGTTGAAAAATTCACCGCAGTGATTGTAGCAGTTGACTGTTACTGTTTGCTGTGTCTCTAGGTTACCAGTTGGTTTGACCCAGCTGCCTTTGACTGTTACTGTTTGCGGTGTCTCTAGGTTACCAGTTGGTTTGACCCAGCTGCCTTTGACTGTTACTGTTTGCTGTGTCTCTAGGTTACCAGTTGGTTTGACCCAGCTGCCTTTGACTGTTACTGTTTGCTGTGTCTCTAGGTTACCAGTTGGTTTGACCCAGCTGCCTTTGCCAGTTCAATAATTTGCTGCCAAGATCTGCCCCATTCTCTTGTCTGTCGCTGTAAACTTCTGTCTGCTATGTCTGAGTGGTTAGTGCATGCTTGAAATGCTGATTAACCCTGAAACCATTCCACCAGGAATGGTTTGATGTAAAAAAAATTAGCAAATCACATAAATTTCCAAGTATTCTCAAGAATATACTGTATTCTTACAAAGCTAATACTTTTCAGATAGATGCATGCTGGCACATTCACATCAACTCTGCCACCTTGGCTGATGGAGAATGCTTTCTTACAAATCAGGCTCAGAGTGTTTCCTTTCTGTCCCTATAACATGGCCACTGTTGATCATATTGTTTCATAAAGGTCTTGCAGCTTTGATTTTTGTTTTCATCTTGTATTGTAGGTTGGGATTCACTGTCAGTGATCTTCATCAGTCGGTCACATTCCAATTTTCTTTCTCCAGCTAGCTAGCTTTCTCAGTGATGTCTTTAAAACTTGGGCTCCGTTCTGTCTTCTGTGTGGCTGGGTATGGACTTGTGGTCATGTGCATGGTGTCGGAGTTTCACCGTTCTGTCTTGTCTGTGGCTGGGTATGGACTTGTGGTCATGTGCATAGTGTCGGAGTTTCACTGTTCTGTCTTGTCTGTGCTGGGTATGGACTTGTGGTCATGTGCATGGTGTCGGAGTTTCACTGTTCTGTCTTCTGTGTGGCTGGGTATGGACTTGTGGTCATGTGCATGGTGTCGGAGTTTCACTGTTCTGTCTTGTCTGTGGCTGGGTATGGACTTGTGGTCATGTGCATGGTGTCGGAGTTTCACTGTTCTGTCTTCTGTGTGGCTGGGTATGGACTTGTGGTCATGTGCATGGTGTCGGAGTTTCACTGTTCTGTCTTCTGTGTGGCTGGGTATGGACTTGTGGTCATGTGCATGGTGTCGGAGTTTCACTGTTCTGTCTTCTGTGTGGCTGGGTATGGACTTGTGGTCATGTGCATGGTGTCGGAGTTTCACTGTTCTGTCTTCTGTGTGGCTGGGTATGGACTTGTGGTCATGTGCATGGTGTCGGAGTTTCACTGTTCTGTCTTCTGTGTGGCTGGGTATGGACTTGTGGTCATGTGCATGGTGTCGGAGTTTCAGCCGCTCGTCTGCTGTCAGTTCTGACCACCAGTGATAAAAAAGGTGCTCGCATTTGTTTTTTTCCTTTTTATTATTTTTTTCCCCCAGTTACACGCGATCAGTAGCGGCAATGTCCACAGCAATCATCATTTTTTATGTAATTAGCAGCAGATACACCTGTCTTGCAGAGGCGTGTCTGTCTGAATGAAGTCGCCCTGTTGTGTACAGTTTATCAGGTTTATTAGAAACAGAGCGCTGTGGCATGTTTACATTTATCAGGTTTATTAGAAACAGAGCATTGTGTCATGAGATGGTAGACAAATCAGGCCTCTCACATAACATCTTGCTCACACGAAAAATGCCATCATTGTGTCATGAGATAGTAGACAAATCAGGCCTCTTGCATAACATCTTGCTCACATGAAAAATGCCATCGCCAACGTTTGGAAGAGAAGGCCAGTTTGGCTGTTCGTATGGATGACACGTTACACCTGGCATGCACCCTGTGTGAGAAATGGAAAGAATGAAGGAAGAAAGGAAATTGAGTGAACGATTTTGACTGGATGACATGGGAGACGACTGAATGAAGCGCCGGCCACAGCTTTACATTTCCGTCCTTATTGAGACACTTAGTGAAAGGGCAAACAAACAAGGCTTTACACATTTGTAATCCAATATTTTTGTTGCTGTAGTCTGAGCAGAAGCATGTATCAAACTTGTGTACTACTTAACTATGGAAAATTAACTTCCCAGAAAGTGATGACGTCATTTTTGCACAATATTGTGTTTGTTGTCATTGTTCTAATATTGCCTGACCACTTGCGTACAAGCTTTCATGCGGCATCTATGTTATCTACAAGAAAATAAACCCAGTCGAGTTTGGTATTAAAAGAATTGTTGGGAATTCGCCAATTCAGTCATCTCAATAGTGCAGATATATTACATTTTTCATGACAATAACTAATTATCAAACCTACAGCCCCATTTGTAATGGCCGCTCAACCTTGCCGAACGCATTGCTGCCAGACCAGCTATGCACAGATGACATTCAGTTGGCCGAATACAGTACGGTTAGCTGGCTGGTGGGGAGCGGCCTGCAGAAAACATTCCTTTCCCTAACCTGCATTCGCAGCTTGGTCTCTGCAGCTGTAAACTCCCCTGCGACTCAAAACTAAGTAACCTGCTCTGAACAGCCGTGGCGGCAGGCAGCTCTTCAGTCGGCACTACCCAGGTAGTGAGCCTGTTGTACACCAGGATGTGGATTGTCAGCGCCCAGAACCTTTGGCAAGGTGCTTTGTAAATGCTGTGTTATTATTACTAAGGACCCTAGATTATTCAGCAGAGCGTCCCAGGGATGCTTCGTTTTTAATGCTGTGAGGAAGGTTGGGGATTGTCTTCAGATGTGACAGAAAGCACAGGTCAAAATGCACAAACCTGTGCTTCCTGGATAGCTGTTTTAGCAGCTGTTTGTGTGTGTGTGTTGTTAACTTTAGTATGGGTGTTACCAGTTGCTGCTCTTTGCGAACAAGACATGCCGAATCATTTATGTGTGTGTATGTGTGTGTGTATGTGTGCGTGCGTGTATGTGTGTGTGTGGATGCGTGTGTGTTTGTGTATGTGTGCGTGCGTGCGTGTGTGTGTGCGTGCGTGCGTGCGTGCGTGCGTGCGTGCGTGCGTGCGTGCGTGTGTGTGTGTGTGTGTGTGTGTGTGTGTGTGTGTGTTCACCCAGCTGTCCTCAACGCGCTGCGGCACCTGAGCATGACGACCAGCATCCTGACAGAGCCGGCGCGGGTGAGAGAGCAGGCCACAGAGGCCGTCACCAAGGGCAGGGAATCCCAGGGAGGTCACTCCAGAGACTCTTCCGGACACCCCTGACCTCCTGACCTTTTGTCCCACGGTGCCCTGGGAAGAGAGACCCTCCCCAATCCTGCTGCTGCTGTTGTCTGTCGACGTGGACACGCTGATCAACACAGGGGGCAGCAGCCACGTTGGTTCAGTTAGGCTGGGAAAGGATGCAGTGCTAAACATCGTCTGACAGATGTTGGTGTGAAGTTTGGGTTTGAACCACTGCATTGGCTCATAGAAGCTGGACATGGTTGGTGTGATAGGTGTGTTGGTCGACTGATGCTGGACATGTTTGGTGTGAGCAACCCAACAAGTTTGCCTACAGAAGCCCGGGTGAATTACGGTGAGAACCAGTACGCTTGTCTCACAGACGCTGCAATACATTTTTTTGCGTGAACCGTCAATGTTGCTCGAATCAGATACTGGGGAAAAACTTGGCGTCCAAGTTCAATCGGCTTTAAAATGCTTGAAGTAAAAAGAAAAGAAAAGAAAAACAAAAGATTTTTGAACCAGTAAATCAGCTTGAGAGATGCTGAAAAAGAAATTTGAGTGAAAGTATAATTTGTTTTAGAACTGCTTAAAAAGTATCCAGCAGAGCAGTAGACAGGGGGTAGGATGCTTGCTCAGAAACAGTCAGGTTGGCTGAAGGACTTTGGGAAGGGAACGCATGAAGTGTGCAGCGGTGTGCTAAGACCTGTGTGTGAAGATGTTTGGCTATATGTGCCGGGTCAGCCGAGCTCTGGCCAGGGGCAAGGGCAGGTCACTCCTGGCGACTGCTGTCTGTTGCTGGGAGTGTTACATCCCTGTAGACCGACGTGGAAGAGAAGCAACGGGTCTGAAATAATGGACTGATCTACAATAACGGAAAGATTTCTGTTCAGGGACATGCTGTTGTGGATGGATGTTGCGGTGGAGATGACGACTTCCTTTCGAAGGTCCGAAGACTCTCGCAGCGACCGGAACGACTTTGCTCTAGTCTGGTCTATCTGGAATGAGAAGGAAGAAAAAAAAATTCTACAGTTCTTTCTTGTTTTCGACATAAATGAATCAGAAGAGGAAAACCTGTGGTCACCTTTTCGCCAGTGAGCGTTCCATGGTGCGTGTGGAATTCATTCACCGGTTCCAGTCGGTCTGATCACCTGTCCACCTGCTTGCTGTTCATGGGCGGCTGTGTCCCACACTTCGCTGTGCAGAGTCGAGGTGTCGGGGTCAGTGGTTCGTGTGCGGTCCAAGGCTGCGTGCAGATGCTGGGCCAAACTCGCAGAACAGCAGACAAGAAGAAGCCGGGTTACACCGTTACCTGGGAGGGCGGCCGTGGCACTTGAACAGTTCTCTGCGCGCAATGATACGTCTGTGTAGCCCGGAATGGTCGGCGACCTGCGCAGGCGATCAGGACTCCGACGAAAGGGAGCTGTGAGAGAGAGAGAGCGAGGTGAAACTTGTCTCCCTTTTGATGAGGATTTTCAGACGCGTTGGTGAAGATGTGCCAGCGCGGTGTGTTTGGCGACTGTGACTGTAAATATGGCTTCCACCTGTGACGCTGATTCAGGCGTCAGTCTGTTCTGACTGGCACGGTTTTCGTTAGCCTTGCGCAGTCCTCTGTACAATGTGAGGGCAGCCTTGATGTTTCCAGGCTGCAATGCAAAGTGTGCTCTGTTCAGGTTCACAGACAGTGCATTCAGCTTAGGTTCATATGCGTAGTGCATTCAGTTTAAACTGGTATGCATAATGCATTCAGTTTAAATTGGTATCCATAATGCATTCAGTTTAAATTGGTATGCATAATGCATTCAGTTTAAATTGGTATGCATAATGCATTCAGTTTAAATTGGTATGCATAATGCATTCAGTTTAGGTGCGTACAAATGAGTATACAGGTTAGGTGACCGCTTGGATGCTTTCAGACGGGTCAGGCAAAGCTTACCATGCTGTATTCAGACCCTGCAGATAACGAACAGTCAGGCAGAGCTTTCCGTGCTGTAGTCCAGACCCTGCAGAGACAGCTTAGTCCATTCAGGCCAGTCTGCTCCGTGTATTCAGGTTACCGTGCCTTGCGCGTTCAGACCTCTGGTGAAAGTGTTTATGTCGGCGTGTTTCTATTTCTGTGGCCGAGTGCGTTGAGAATGGCGTGGTGTGTATGTGTGGAAAAATCACAGCTGGTGGTTGTGCTCTGTGTATGTGTGGAACTCATGGTTGTGGTCTGTGGGTTTCTCTCACTTTATTGTCTGGTCCGTGCAGTGCACGTGGTGAGTGAGTGTTCTTTGTGTGTGTTGTGTCGGTTTAGTGCGTTGCATGTGTGTGACCTGAATGTGCTCTCGTGGTGGGAAAAATTTGATGCGTTGTGTGTATCACACTTCCTGAGTGAATTTTTGCATTTATTGCCTGTAAGGTTAACACCTGGGAATGATACGAGTCCAAATGGTATCAGAAGTGGCACCTGGGGAATGATACCAATCCAAATGTTTCAGAAGGGCATTTTGTCAGTTTGGTGCCAGAGCAGAATTTGTGGTCAAAAGAAAAGCACCATTAAGTTTCAGACTGCAGTCTCAGTCCCAGTCTCAGCTCATCTTGTGTGAGGAAAATGCCTTTTGACCCCAAAGAAGACGGTGACGATCTTAATCCCAGTCTCAGCTCATCTTGTGTGAGGAAAATGCCTTTTAGACCCCAAAGACTGCTGTCGATCTTAATCCCAGTCTCAGCTCATCTTGTGTGAGGAAAATGCCTTTTGACCCCAAAGAAGACGGTGCTGCTAAGATGATGAGAATGATTTGATAGGGGAATTAACTCTGCCACACACACTTCAAAATGTATTCATAATGGATGACCTTATTACTGACCTTTTATAGAAATATGGGCGAAAGTTCTACAGACACCACGCTGTCTAAATTAGCTCTTTTTTTCTGTATTTTTCTTTCATCAACTGACACCAGAGTTGGAATAGGAATTCACCAGTCAAGCTGCCACTGTCATCTACATTGAAAGTTGATCAAGTTCACAGAACTTATAAGAAGTGACAGATCAGAACCGATAACAGTCGGTTTCCACAGTCAGAAACAGTGTGAAGTTAGTCTGTGATATTCCATGCACACTCGAAGAAGTTGAACAGTGACGGATGAAATTAAATGCGTCGCGTGACATTTTTGTTGGTTTCATAGCTAGGGGAAGAAAAAGATCAAATGTATCCAACTGATTACCTTCACTTGTTTAGCATGTCGCTTCAGTGAACAGTCACAGCATATATCCACAGGTCTTTATGTTTTTTAAATTTTATTTCTTCTTTCCTTTTGAAGCTGGACCCGGCAACACTACGCAACTGTCACCATCACCGGAATCATCGCCCCTTTTGTCGTGTGAATCCGCAAGCAAATGATAATTCTTTACAACTATGTCAAGATCTGTCTGAGATGATTATTCTTGCGATTCCTTCCAGAGTGAAGTTCTTCGTGTCGCTCTCTTCATTGCTGTTGTATCCGAAAATTGGCTGCACTGCATATTTTGATGCTGTTTTGATGAGTGTCTTTGATGAGGTAGAAAGGTAGAAACTGAAAATTAACTGCAGCAGAGCGACATCACCAGAATCGGTGAGGAAGAGGCAGAAACGTCAGCTGGAAATGGAAGTACCATAGTGTTATCTCTTGCAAAAATTATCTGCAGTTTGCATTTAAGCAAAAGAAAAAGATGTTGATTTAATCTCTTGCAAAAAGTATAGGCAGTTTGCTAAAGCAAAAGGAAAAGATGATTTAATCTCTTGCAAAAATGATCTGCAGTTTGCGAAAAACAAAATGAAATGATGTCGGTTTAATCTCTCGCCAAAATTGTCTGCAGTTTGCAAAAGCAAGATAAAACGATGATGATTTAATCTCTTGCAACAATTATCTGCAGTTTGCGAAAGCAAAATAAAAGGATGACGATTCAATCTTTTGCAAAAATTATCTGCAGTTTGCGACAGCAAAATGAAAAGATGACGACCTTATATTTGGCAGTCTTGGCTGTGAAGGCATTCACTAATTCCTTCAGAGTTAGAACATTTCACAGTCGATCTCTGTCAGTGTGGTAGCAATAACATTTCACAGTCGATCTCTGTCAGTGTGGTATGCAAGAACATTTCGCAGTTGATCTCTGTCAGTGCGGTAGGCAAGAACATTTCACAGTTGACCTCTGTCAGTGTGGTAGGCAAGAACATTTCACAGTTGACCTCTGTCAGTTTGGTAGGCAAGAACATTTCACAGTTGACCTCTGTCAGTGTGGTAGGCAAGAACATTTGGCAGTCGATCTCTGTCAGTGTTGTAGGCAAGAACATTTGGCAGTCGATCTCTGTCAGTGTGGTAGGCAAGAACATTTCGCAGTTGATCCCTTTCAGTGTGGTAGGCAGAAGGTGGATCACTTTGCCCTCTTTCATAAGATAGCTGAGAACAGTTTTCCCACAATAGATTATGGAGAAGGTTTCTTTTTGTTCTTTTTTTCTTTCTTTCTTTTTCTTTTTTTTTTGTTTAATTGATTTTTTTAAAGGATTTATTCATGCAGGGATGTTTTAATTCTAAAACCTTTTGAAGTTTAGAGAGAAGGTGAAGGGCAGTGAATCCAGACATCTTTCCCTTTGTCACCTTCTCACTCCCCCCCCCCCCCCCCCCCCCCCCCCCCTCCAACCACCCCCGAAAGAAAATGAATTAAGAAAGAAAAGGCAAAGAAAGCCTCTGTTGTGGTGGTGTTTTTTTTTTTGTTTTTTTTTTTCCATAATTTTTTTTTATTCCATGGTTGCCAACCCTCCCAACTTAATTCCTAAAATGAGGCATTGTTCCCCAAACCCTTAATTTACTATTTACCGTAAAGATCAAGAATTCCAAACTGTGTTTTAAAATGTAAAAAGTTTTAGGGGTCATTTTTGAACAGGGTGGTAAAGAATTTCGAAATAAAGCCCAAATGATGGTGTGTGGATGTTGCCAACTGTATCTTTGGAAAACGAGTTTGCGTTTTAAACTCCACAATTGTCAAGTGAAATATGAGGTGGTTAGAAATGCTTTCAGTTGAAAGCAGAACTGTCCCCCTCTTCATTCCCCATCTCCCCTGGTTTTCAGATGTTGACTCCATGGGGTGTGCAGCTCTCTAAATCAATCATTTGAAGAGAAAGTTCCTTCTGGGTAACTACAAATTGAATTGATATAATTATGAAAAATGTTTGTTGTTTGGTCTGATTGGCCTTTTAACTACTTGTACATGCATGCGCAGAAATTGAGCACAGTGTAAGCACATGCAAAATACCAGTGTGGTGTTTGGCACTGTCGGATTTAAAAGAAAAAATAATTTTAAGGAAAGAAAAGCCAAGAATTAAAAGGTAAGAGTGTAATCATGCGTTGTAATAGACTGTAAAAAATATCTGGTTGTGTATGTGTGTGTGGTGTGTGTGTGTGCATGTTGTGTGTATGTGTGTGTGTGTGTGTGTGTGTGTATGTGGTGTGTTT
>CM031621.1:66933768-66960471 GCA_018398815.1 Conus ventricosus
ACTGCCATTTATTTTTTCAAATTTGACGCAAGTATTGTAGCCTTGAAATTAAAAAAAACACCCCATGAAAACTCCTCGAAAACTTGGATTTTGTTCCTGGGAGTCTGTAGGAACCCTATTGAGTGCTGTACCCGCACTGTGACAGAAATGTGCGCTATGACCCTTCTTTGTTCCTGTAAAAGATTTACATAAGGAAAGGTGTTCACACATTTTCTGTGAAACTGAGTTTGTTTGACTTGTGCTTTTTTTTTTTTTCTCTCTGTATATTCTGGAGATGATTTCAGGAATTTAAGTGGCATTTGTATGTATGTGTGTGTATGTGTATTCTACAGATGGCTTTGTTCAGGAAGGAAAACAACTATGCATTGATGACACTCAGGTACTTCTTGGGGTTTTTTTTTTCTGTCTTTAATTGATGCTACTTTAGATTTGTTCCCAATGAACAATTTTTTGGGTTTTTTTTTGGTCTTTAATTGATGCTACTTTCGATTTGTTCCCAATGAAAGTTTTTTTTTTTTTTTGTCTGGTGTCCTCTTTGAATTGGAATGTAACAGCAGGAGGATGAGGAAATGACAGAGGAAGTATGTAAAATTCAAGGTGCTGTTTAATGAATCACCAGCATCATTCTTGTGTGGATCACTCAGCCGAAGATATCAAGTATCTGGTATTTGGAAAATAGCCAACAACTATTTGAACTGAGGGAGAAGGGAGAACTGGGTCTGTGTATGTAGTCCGTTGACAGGTTCAACACTAGGGGACCATAGTGACGGCAAAAGGGTTTTCTCCGTCAACCAGTCAAGTGCACTTGTCCAAAAATAGTAGGGGCAAAGACAGCGGGGAAGAAAGGATGTGTGTGTGTGTGTGCGTGCGTGTTCGACCCAAACATTTTTTAAGCGATTGGCTCATCAGTATTTTCTGTGACATTTTCAACCCCCCCCCCCCCCCCCCCCCACCCCATCCCCTCCGCCTTTTCTGTATTTTTTTGTTGTTGTTGGAATGTGCATCTCAAGTGCTTTCGATTGTTGTTGTTGTTTTTGAGAACCGGGTCAGGGGAGGTGGGCTGGGGGTAGTGATGGTTCCAGTGCTCCTGGAATAACTCCCCCCCCCCCCCCCAACTCTCCCCCACCCCTCACTATTTTTGTCAGCAACTGACTGTGTAGACATAATTAACCGCCATGATTGTCGGTGCTGGAGAGAGAGTGTCACTGTCATCCTTGAGCTTACTAGTCATGTTTTACCTGCAAGTACATCAGCTGAAATATTAGTTGCTACCAATGAATTCAGATAGGTTCCAACAGCATTGTCATGTGGGTGACCTAAGCTTTTGACCACCTGATTGTTCAGCATCTGGTTTCTGCCAGCATTATTTGAATGACGTAAATTTTGGATCGCCCAGTTGTTTGACCTGTAATACGTTCCAGACAGTTCTTTTGGTCAAATATTCCTGGACAGTCCAAGACCCCTGTGTTGCTGGTCAAGGACGGTCAGACAGTTTATTAAGGACAGAGAAATAGTATGGTTGATGTAGTACACAGACTGCTACACCAGCAAGCCAACAGCAGTGGAAGTGATCGTTAGATGATGACCAGTGCTGCCATTTTCAGAACGTCCGACTTGTTTTGGACATGTATTTTGTGTTAAACAAAAAAGAAAAGAAAAAAAAAAACAAAGATGTGACAGATACTAATTTCTTGGACTGTTGAGTATCCTGGAACCAACTTACGAAGTTCAAGAACTTTCCACAGCACTCAAAGGCAAATTCCAAATCTCAAGGCCTTTCAAGGATGATAATGAACTTCATATGTTTACATGGATAAACACTATAGTAAATGTCGGTCTCTTCAGTTTTGGGTAACACATGACTGGACGTGCAAGTCTGTATATATGTATATATATATATATATATGCGTGTATGTATTATCAGTTTGTGTACACTCCAGTCATGGGAATTCTCAGTTGATAACCACAGTTCTGAAAGCAACTTCAGGTGAGTTCTTTTTCCTTTTTTTTCCCCCTATCACATAGCTGCCTACCATCAGGAATTTTTCTGGAATTTCTGTACCTCAGAAATTATTCCTGGAATCCTGGTTTAGTGCAAGAAAAATTCAGCATTTCTAAATTTTGTTTAAAATTGTGGGATTTGGGGGTCATTTTTACACAGGGATGAGAAAAGATTGCAGACCAAAAAAAAAAAAAAAAAAAAAACCCGCCAAATAATGGTATGTGTATGTTGGTTATTATATCTATGTATGAGAAATGGATTTCCTTTTTAAATCCACATCTGTGAACTGAAAATCAAGGGGATAAAGCTGTTTTCATTCTGAAGCCTAATATTATTGGCCCAGCCCCTCTTCACTCCACCCAACACCCTTATTCTCAAATTCCGAAATTTTGATTCTACAAGGTTGGCAGCTATGCTATCGGCCACAGATCTTGGGGAAACGCACACACTCACACACCACCATCACCACCACCACCGGAAAAAAGAGTTGTTTTCACAATCCTTTCACTTCGACAACAATGAAAAGCTCTCAGAGTACAATTTCCGTTTCGTGTCATCGTCTGCCGTATGTCGGGCGAATCATAGTCAATGATTTTGAATGTAATGGCATCAATAAGAAAAATGTGATGGTGATGATTTGATAAGAAACAAATGGAGATAGGAGTGGTTAAATATTTGTTTTTTGAAAGAAAAAGAAAGAGGCTGTATGTTAGGTAATTTTTCAATTGATGATTACAGTTCATGCTTCGTTTCAAATCGTCTCAGACAGCACAGATTCGATGAATATCTATAAATAACATTTGGAGAGGGGGAGGTGGGGGGCATGCCCCTAGACTCCTTCCCTGGATTTTTGATGGTTTTGTCCCCTTGGATCGGTTCACTTGCCTTGTAGGCATTCCTATTTATTTGCATCAAGTTATTGCCCCTGGAAGCAAAGTATATATATAAGTGATTTTTTTTTTCTCCCTGTAAACACAGTGGAAAGTTTTACTCACTTGGTGGTGACTGTAAGATCAGTAAGTGTGTATTGTTGACCGATATTGAGATTGCAAAGGACAAAACTTCTGTTGAGTTGAATTGTTGATGAATATCTGAGATTGTGTTGAGAAATCTATATTTGGAATGGTTGGTCGTTTTGATGGAGTGTTCTCAAAGGAGGGAATTGTCTTTATTAGTTTATACAATCTTGCAGGGTTGCATCTAGAAATTTCTAAAATGGGGGGCTTTGCCCCCATTGGTATGAAAATTTGGAGGGATCTGGAACCAATAAGGGGGGCTTGAGTAAAGGAACACATATACTGAACAACATTAAAAACGCACCGTTTTGATTTGCCGATTTCCCATTTGGAAAAAATGTGTATTTGGATTTGGTATATTAACACAATTTTTAAGGGACACAGATTCACACTGCCTCGGTTTCTCCGCGCTTGCCAACGTTCGTTTGACGCCCACGTGCAACTCGCCCAAAACACTTTTTTTGCCACTGGGGCCGAGACTGAACGTAGCTCATCTGTTTCTTTGTCTCAAATGGTGAGTTTGAAGTCATGCCGACTGGAAAACGGTATCAGTTGTCATTCGACCAGGCGAAGTGGTCCGAAAACAATGCCGCGACTGTCTATGCAAGAACGCGAGCGAGCCACTGGAATGTTGATGGTCAGTATGTCATCGAGAGAGACAGCCAGACAACTGAATTGCAGTCACCTTACAATTGTAAGACTATCACAACGTTTGGCAGCAACTGGTTCCACCACTGATCGGCGCCGAACGGGCCAACCTCGTGTTACCACACCAGCGCAGGATCGATACATTCGACAGCTTCATCTTCGTAATCGATTCCTTACAGCAGCAGAAACATGTCGCCAGGTGTTGGTCAACGGGGTCCAGTGTCTGGACAAACCGTTCGACGTCGATTGCAAGAATCAGGGCTCAATGCAAGAGGCCCTCATGTTGGTCCAGTCCTCACCCGTAGACACCGTCAGCAACGCCTGCAGTGGGCCAACCAGCATCTGCCATGGACACGACGTCAGTGGAGAGATGTGCTGTTCTCTGACGAAAGTCGATTCGCGTTATCTCATGCTGACGGGAGAATGAGAGTCTGGAGGCGTGTCGGGGAACGCTACGCCAACTGCTGCGTGTTTGAAGCCGATAGATGGGAGGGGGCAGTCTGATGGTTTGGGGGGCATTCAGTCATGACTACCGGACACCTCTGTACTTTTTTGACAACCATGTGAATGCCAACACGTACCAGCAGGTGCTGCAGAACCACGTCGTCCCACTGTTTGGCCAGCACCCGGAGCTGCAGTTCTTCCAGCATGATAATGCACGACCCCACACCGCAAGAGCCACCGCTGCGTTTCTCCAGGCGAACAACATTGCCGTGTTGCCCTGGCCATCTCTGTCCCCTGACATGGCTCCCATTGAACACGTCTGGGATGAGCTGGAGCGTCTTGTGGCCCGTGGAAGACGTCCACAGACTCTCAATCATTTGAGGCGTGCACTGACCGTGGAGTGGGATGGACTGCCACAGGCGTTCTTGCACAACCTTGTCTACTCCATGAGGAGGCGCTGCTAAGCGTGCATCGGGGCAAATGGCGGACACACTTGGTATTAGAGCTCGCGGACGGACATGCTCGTCGTGGTGTACTTTTTGACAGGGACCCTAGTGAAGTCAACAGCTAATTTCAGATGAATTCGGCCATTCTTGTCAAGAACAGACATTTTGTTTAATTGAAAAATGGATGCGTAATCAAATATGCTTACTTTCATTAAATAATTCTGTACTACCAACGTTGTCTGGGTCTTTTGGCAAGCGGTGCGTTTTTAATGTTGTTCAGTATATTTAGTTTTAAATTAACTTTTCACATAAAAATCACATTTTCAATGAAAAAGGTTTCTTACCTTGCAAAATTTCTGCACTCCTTTTCTTCTGTAACAATGTTTACTCCTTTTCTTGAGAAAAATAATACTGTCATAATGTTCACTCCTTTTCTTGAAAAAATAACTGTCCCATTGCACACTCCTTTTCTCCAAAAGTCAATACTGTCACACTGAACACTTGCAATGCGAAGTTACATGTTTTGTCTCCAGTCCATATGAAAAACAGTTATTTTACCTAAACACACATGTAGCTCCCTTAATACACACAGAAAAAAAGTCACATGAACATACATTTGGCCATCCCATGAATGGTCCACAATCAACTCTGGTTTCACTTGGCCTTTGGAAAAACTCTCCTATCCTTTTTACTCTTCCAGTGAGAGAGGGCTTTGCTGAAGTCAAACTCTCTCAGCTTGGGCCCTTCCAGCTTTATCATCATCAGCCTGTGCAGAGTGCGTTGCTCAAGGCGGTTCCGCAGCTTGTTCTTTGTCTGGTTGTGCTCACTAAACCCTCTCTCGCAGTCGGCTGTATGGTAGGGCATGACCAGAGCAATGGCTGCCAGGCGTAGCAGACTGGGGAAGGTATCCTTGTGATGCTGGAACACCAGCTGCCACAGCTCCTGCATTTTATCCCTTGGATATCTCTCCTGCTTCACAATAGTTTTTAACAAACTCCACTCTGGCAGCACTTTAAGAGGATCAATGAGTGCAGGACTGGTGACATCTTTCACAGTCTTCTCTTTTCCAAAATGCTCACTCAGTTGCTCTATCTTGGCAGTGCCATAACTTTCAACTTCAGCTGAAGAAAGAAAGGTCAATGGACGAAGCCCCAGAACTTCAAATGCATCCGCAATGTTTTGCGAGTCAACAGGAAATCTGGTCCTTTAGCTCTGATGTGAAAGCTTTTCTCATGCTGGTGATGTCATCAGTTGCCTTTTGAAGAGTACTTCTGTGAATTGACAGCTCAATGTCTTTGAACGACACAGTCACTTTCTCCCCCACTGTTGTCTTTTTCAGCTTCTCCTTCATCTCTGCTTGGTGGTGTGTCTTCCCTGATTCAGCTCTTTGGATGGAGGACAGAGTGTTCTGGATGGCAGGCTTGATGGCTGCAATGTCTAAATCAGATTTCTGCAGCAGAAGGCACAGTTGCGACAAGTGTGGAATGATGTCCATCATCATATGTATTGCAACAACAAATCTGTAATCTGTCAGTTTCTTCAGAAGCCCTTTTTCTTCCTGTGATTTCCCATTCTTTTGAAAATAAGTGACAAGAACTTTATAATTATTAAAAACTGCCCACAGGGCATCATAGAAAGCCAACCAGCGTATTTTCATGGACCTCTTTAAGTTTGAGTTCTGGACTGTCCAGCACTTTCTGAATTGCTTTGAGTTCTGACACTCTGCAGATTTAGCAAAGTATTTGTAGAGATTTGTGAATGTTTCTTCCAAGTCTTGAGATATTCCACCTTCTTGGAAGCCTGTGATGTGCAAAGGTTCAATCGGTGAGCCATGCAGTGAATGCTCACAAGATGAGGACACTTCTCTTTAAATCTTGTAGCAACCCCACTTTTCTTTCCTGTCATTACTGCAGCCCCATCACTTCCAAATCCTATCAGTCTGGACAAGTCTATCCCCTTATCTTGAAGAAAGTTTATGATCAAATTGAAAAGCACTTCTGCTGTACAAGAAGACCCCTCAACAGTGATATTTCCAAGAAAGTGAGTTGAAGCAACAAAGGTGTCTGGATCGATCAGTCTCACATAGAGAATCAACTTCTTTGAATTGGAAATGTCTGTGCTTTCATCACAAAGAATGCTGAAAAACTGACTTTTTCTGACCTTGTCAAGAAGCTCCGACTCCAGCACCTCAAAAATACACTCCTGAAACTCCTCAGCAGTTGCTCTGGATTGATATGACGCATTCTTGCCAACAGACATGCTTTGCACATCCACACCTTCAAAGTCAAGCAAGTCCAAGACAGCACTGTATTTAGATGTGGGAAGGTTTTCTTTTGCCATCCAGTACGCACAATGCAAAGCACTAGTCAACGATTCAGTTTTCTGATCAACAGCTGTCTTATGTGAAGACTGGAATTCTTTTTGAGTGAAATGTCTTGTACTGCTTCCTTGTGGTCAGGGAGACTGACGTGATGATCTAGCGTTGACGTGTGAAAATTCCGACAACCCTTGGTAAACGTATTCTTCTTTTTGCTTTGTAAGCACCAGTCACAGAACATCACTTTTGCTTCATTATCGTAACGAAGCCAAGGCCTACTCTTCGTCCAACTGTCCATAAAATCATGTTTGCGCTGTTTGCACGGTGGTTCGGAGACACTGCTAGCACAGTTCAAGTTTTGATCTTCGGCAACTTCACAGTCTTGATCACTCAAATCTTCAAAATCACTGTTGACACGATCTATATCGCCAGCAGCCAAAGAGGAACAAGGTTGTTCGCAGGTTGCTTGTTCGTCGATTTCCAACGCCTCTATCTCAGTATCACTGTTCTCGTTTTTCTTTTCCGATGAACGCTTGAAATAATCCAGAATCGACGCCATGATTTCGCAGTACAACGCTGCAAATCCAACTGGCCGGAAGTTGGTAAATTTAAGCGGAGCCCGTTGATTGGCTGAAAAGACTGAAAAGACCCAATCAAAATACTTGTTGTTCTCTGCTTTCGGAAAGTAATGCATCTCGCTTGACTCGCTGCTTACAACGCAGCTCTGTTACTTTCAGTTTCGAGCGATCTTTTCGTTTGCGGCATTTCTCAGAATTTGGGTTTTTTTTCCCGCAGCGTGTTTGGATTTTTGCGGGCATGCCGATAATTTTGCGGGAATCCCGCAATGCCGCGCTCTAGATGCAACCCTGATCTTGACTCAATCTGTAAGACGGGTTTGGAGATGGGAGTATATATATCATCTATTTTAGCGTAGAAATCATGTGTATGATTGAATTTTGTCAGATAGTTTTTGATAAGAAGACTGTACGTTGCATGAATGATGCTGTTTGACGATTGAACTCGAGATGAAATACACTTTTTGAGTCGCTGCACATGTTGTTGTATACAAGTCTTATCCACAGATTCATTCAGCGCTTGCTTGTCTGCGTACAGTGTGGTGTGGTGATTAGCTCTGAACAGCGTGCCTGTGATTGTGAGTGGAATTTATTGTGAGTGGAGGTTTTTCATTGTTGATTTTTTTTTTTTTTTTTTAAGAGTTGGACTGGTGATGCTAACCCAAGAATTAATGGAAGGATTTGTTTGTTTTTTTAAACTATTGTATATCGGCCATGCATGACTATTGTATCATAGACTTAAAGAGTTCATCTGTCAGCTCTTGCTAATGACTGCCCCTGAAATAACCTGCATACAATGATGGCAACATTGGTTGGGTTGTTGGCCACTTCAATGAAATAAAATGTCTTTTTGCTGAGGAAGAGGACAATGTGGTGTTAGTTGGGATGATGTTGTGTGTGACCGGAGGGAGACGCTGGTTATTCTCAGGTGGGGGCTCGGTGGGTGGTAGCCTGTACCACTGAACACCGCTGAGGTGAACGGGCAACAGTGCAGCGTCTCCTCGGGTGGGTGTCCTCCTGTCACGACTCCAGCTGATGTTGGTCTCTGCCTGTGGACGGCTGTTGCTGAGGTTACAGAGGACGAGACAGAATGAGGCCGGCTGTGTGTGGGAGAGAATGGCTGGCGTGAAACACTGGAGACGGCTGTGTGTGGGAGAGAATGGCTGGCGTGAAACACTGGAGACGGCTGTGTGTGGGAGAGAATGGCTGGCGTGAAACACTGGAAATGGCTGTGTGTGGGAGAGAATGGTTGGCGTGAAACACTGGAGACGGCTCTCAAGATGAGATGACAAGTGTGGCGTGCTTCATCTCAGTGTAGACAAAAGTCCATTTCACAAATTTTCAGTTCATAATTGTAGAACACTGGTCAAATGGAATGCAATTGCCATGTAATAATTGCAAACTTTTTTTTGGGATTGGTAGTGTACAGACCTGTATACCCTTACGATTTTGCCGTAATTTTTATGGAAAAAGATCAAAATGACGGAAATTATGCCCCCCCCCCCCCCAACCCAAAGAAAAAAATTACGGAACAAAAAAAATCAAAGAAAATTGTTAAATGCGAAGTTTCGTCTGCTACCGTTTCAGTCAAAAGCAGTAAAAAGACATTTCCCAGCATGCCTGGCGTCTTTTACCTTGTCAAAGATGGCGAAAGGTTGCGAAAGTGTTGTGATTATGAAGATTACGGGTTTGGGGTGTGTTTTTTTTCCAAATTACAGATTTTTGTCGGAGATATTACAGGTACATGAATTTGGGGTAAACAGGTCTGTAGCATATATATATATATATGGCAAGAGTGTAAAACAACTGCGTCTTTTGAGATAAATTGGTATGAGTATAATAATAATAAAAACACTAAATAAAGATGGAACATCTCAAATCCATCCACAGCCATCAGCTCTTGTTATAACCCCCCCCCCCCCCCCCCCCCCCCCCCCCCCCTCTGCTCAATGCATCAGCCCCACATAGCGCCGCACACTGAGCGAGTTGTCCAGGCACTACAGTTCACAGGGAAAAATGAACAGCAAGTGGTCATGAGGAGTGGGCATGAGCAGTGATGGTGTAATAATGCCACTGAGGCACCACGAAGGTTCAGACAGCAACAACGTCAACAACAACAATGTCATCAACAACAACAACGTCATCAACAACTACAACGTCATCAACAACAACAATGTCATCAACAACAACAACGTCAACAACAACAACGTCATCAACAACAACAATGTCAACAAATCAAGTTTTTCTCTGTAACAAATATTCCAGAGAACTGAGGGTGCTGGTGCATTTAACACAGTCACTTGGGAAGCGAATTCACTGTGCCAATGTTGATGGCAGCTCTCACAGTGCAACCTTGTCACACTGAAGGAGACAAACCAGTCTATCCCCAGTGAGCCCCTGAAAACCCTGTCACCCTGAAGGGGACAAACCAGTCTATCCCATGAAAACCCTGTAACACTGAAGGGGACAAACCAGTCTATCCCCAGTGAGCCCCTGAAAACCCTGTCACACTGAAGGGGACAAACCGGTCTATCCCCAGTGGGCCTGTGAAAACCCTGTCACACTGAAGGGGACAAACCAGTCTATCCCATGAAAACCCTGTCATACTGAAGGAGACAAACCAGTCTATCCCCAGTGCGCCGGTGAAAACCCTGTCACACTGAAGAGGACAAACCAGTCTATCCCCAGTGGGCCTGTGAAAACCCTGTCACACTGAAGGAGACAAACCAGTCTATCCCATGAAAACCCTGTCACACTGAAGGAGACAAACCAGTCTATCCCCAGTGGGCCGGTGAAAACCCTGTCACACTGAAGAGGACAAACCAGTCTATCCCCAGTGGGCCTGTGAAAACGCTGTCACACTGAAGAGGACAAACCAATCTATCCCCAGTGGGCCTATGAAAACCCTGTCACACTGAAGGGGACAAACCAGTCTATCCCCTGAAAACCCTGTCACACTGAAGGGGACAAACCAGTCTATCCCCAGTGGGCCTGTGAAAACCCTGTCACACTGAAGGGGACAAACCAGTCTATCCCATGAAAACCCTGTCACACTGAAGGGGACAAGCCAGTCTATCCCCTGAAAACCCTGTCACACTGAAGGGGACAAACCAGTCTATCCCCAGTGGGCCTGTGAAAACCCTGTCACACTGAAGGGGACAAACCAGTCTATCCCCAGTGGGCCTGTGAAAACCCTGTCACACTGAAGGGGACAAGCCAGTCTATCCCCTGAAAACCCTGTCACACTGAAGGGGACAAACCAGTCTATGCCCTGAAAACCCTGTCACACTGAAGGGGACAAACCAGTCTATCCCCAGTGGGCCCGTGAAAACCCTGTCACACTGAAGGGGACAAACCAGTCTATCCCATGAAAACCCTGTCACACTGAAGGGGACAAACCAGTCTATCCCCAGTGGGCCTGTGAAAACCCTGTCACACTGAAGGAGACAAACCAGTCTATCCCCAGTGGGCCCGTGAAAACCCTGTCACACTGAAGGGGACAAACCAGTCTATCCCATGAAAACCCTGTCCCACTGAAGGAGACAAACCAGTCTATCCCACCAGCCGCCGTGGCGAAGTGGTTAGCGTCGCGGACTCCCGGCTGGGAGGTCGTGGGTTCGAATCCCATCAGAGTCATGTGGGTTTTTTCTGCCCCGACCGGCTCCTACCCAGAGTTGAGTTTGCTGCGGACTCAGTTGGGAAGACTGGGACCACACAGTCGAGTTTCATCCACTTAATGGATGCGTTTCTGAGAGTGTTGCTCAAATTTTCTGACCAACACTGCAGGTGCCTGTATCTCTCGGGCCTGGTTGACGCCAGGATATATTATGAAAGGAAGCGTAGAGTACAGCCCTGTCATGTAGTCTCGGACCGAAATGGAAATCCGTAGCATCATCTTAATCATCCTCATTCCCATTGATCAGCATTAAAAAAAATGTCTCAGATTCTGTGGCCCTTCATGCCCTGCTCTCATGGTGACCTCAGTTTCGATGTCCTCTCCGCGTCTGTGGCCTTGGTTTGCTTCCGTCGGGGTCACCGGTATCGGCGAGTCCATGGGGGCTGTCGTTGGACGGACGTGGTGGCGCCCTCCGGAGGGAGAACTCACTCATGCCGGCTCCAAGACTAAGCAATTATTGTCGTCAGTAGGGGGCTTAGTAGGTGGTGTCCTGCGTATGTTAAATCAGAACAGGCGCCACTGAACACCACCGAAGTGACTCGGCAGCAGTGCAGTGTCTCCTCCGGTGGGTTGCCTCATGACGACTTGACACTGACTGCTCCCTGTGGATTGCTGGTGCCGGGGCTGCGGCGGGGCCGACCGGGCTGTGGCTGTGGACAGGGTGTCGGAATGAGCGGCGTGGGTGCACTGCCTCTGAGGTAGCGCAGAGGTTGGGACAGCAAAAAAAAACAAAAAAAAACCAGTCTATCCCCAGTGGGCCTGTGAAAACCCTGTCACACTGAAGGGGACAAGCCAGTCTATCCCCACTGGGCCTGTGAAAACCCTGTCACACTGAAGGGGACAAACCAGTCTATCCCCAGTGGGCCTGTGAAAACCCTGTCACACTGAAGGGGACAAACCAGTCTATCCCATGAAAACCCTGTCACACTGAAGGGGACAAACCAGTCTATGCCATGAAAACCCTGTCACACTGAAGGGGACAAACCAGTCTATCCCCAGTGGGCCCATTAAAACCCTGTCACACTGAAAGAGACAAACCAGTCTATCCCCAGTGGGCCTGTGAAAACCTTGTCACACTGAAGGGGACAAACCAGTCTATCCCCAGTGGGCCTGTGAAAACCCTGTCACACTGAAGGGGACAAACCAGTCTATCCCCAGTGGGCCCCTGAAAACCCTGTCACACTGAAGGGGACAAACCAGTCTATCCACAGTGGGCCCCTGAAAACCCTGTCACACTGAAGGGGACAAACCAGTCTATCCCATGAAAACCCTGTCACACTGAAGGGGACAAACCAGTCTATCCCCAGTGGGCCCCTGAAAACCCTGTCACACTGAAGGGGACAAACCAGTCTATCCCCTGAGAACCCTGTCACACTGGAGGAGACAAACCAGTCTATCCCCAGTAGGCCTGTGAAAACCCTGTCACACTGAAGGGGACAAACCAGTCTATCCCCCTGTCACACTGAAGGGGACAAACCAGTCTATCCCATGAAAACCCTGTCACACTGAAGGGGAAAAACCAGTCTATCCCCAGTGGGCCCCTGAAAACCCTGTCACACTGAAGGGGACAAACCAGTCTATCCCCAGTGGGCCCGTGAAAACCCTGTCACACTGAAGGGGACAAACCAGTCTATCCCCTGAAAACCCTGTCACACTGAAGGGGACAAACCAGTCTATCCCCAGTGGGCCCCTGAAAACCCTGTCACACTGAAGGGGACAAGCCAGTCTATCCCATGAAAACCCTGTCACACTGAAGGGGACAAGCCAGTCTATCCCATGAAAACCCTGTCACACTGAAGGAGACAAACCAGTCTATCCCCAGTGGGCCTGTGAAAACCCTGTCACACTGAAGGGGACAAACCAGTCTATCCCCAGTGGGCCTGTGAAAACCCTGTCACACTGAAGGAGACAAACCAGTCTATCCCCAGTAGGCCTGTGAAAACCCTGTCACACTGAAGGGGACAAGCCAGTCTATCCCCAGTGGGCCCCTGAAAACCCTGTCACACTGAAGGAGACAAACCAGTCTATCCCCTGAAAACCCTGTCACACTGAAGGGGACAAGCCAGTCTATCCCCAGTGAGCCCCTGAAAACCCTGTCACACTGAAGGAGACAAACCAGTCTATCCCCTGAAAACCCTGTCACACTGAAGGGGACAAGCCAGTCTATCCCCAGTGGGCCTGTGAAAACCCTGTCACACTGAAGGGGACAAACCAGTCTATCCCCAGTGGGCCCCTGAAAACCCTGTCACACTGAAGGGGACAAGCCAGTCTATCCCCAGTTGGCCCCTGAAAACCCTGTCACACTGAAGGGGACAAGCCAGTCTATCCCTAGTGGGCCTGTGAAAACCCTGTCACACTGAAGGGGACAAACCAGTCTATCCCCTGAAAACCCTGTCACACTGAAGGGGACAAACCAGTCTATCCCCAGTGGGCCCGTGAAAACCCTGTCACACTGAAGGAGACAAACCAGTCTATCCCAGTGGGCCCCTGAAAACCCTGTCACACTGAAGGGGACAAACCAGTCTATCCCCTGAAAACCCTGTCACACTGAAGGGGAAAAACCAGTCTATCCCCAGTGGTCCCCTGAAAACCCTGTCACACTGAAGGGGACAAACCAGTCTATCCCCTGAAAACCCTGTCACACTGAAGGGGACAAACCAGTCTATCCCCTGAAAACCCTGTCACACTGAAGGGGACAAACCAGTCTATCCCTGAAAACCCTGTCACACTGAAGGAGACGATCCAGTCTATGCAATGAAAACCCTGTCACACTGAAGGGGACAAACCAGTCTATCCCCTGAAAACCCTGTCACACTGAAGGGGACAAACCAGTCTATCCCCTGAAAACCCTGTCACACTGAAGGGACAAACCAGTCTATCCCCAGTGGGCCCCTGAAAACCCTGTCACACTGACAAACCAGTCTATCCCCAGTGGGCCGGTGAAAACCAACCACTAACGACTGCTGGCACTGCAATGTCTTTGGGTATTCACAAATCTTTGAACAGTATTTTTTTTATCGGCTGAGGCCGATTACTGTGCTTACTGTCAAGACCTCAAATATCCTTAAAAACAACAATCATGCGCTAGAGGTAAACTTGATGACAAGCGTTGGTCAGTTCTAGGCTTCTTTCATAACAATCCACCTGAGAATATGTAATAATGAGGAGACAGAACATGTCGTAGACACATCTGAGCAAGTTCACTCAATTACTGAATTTATAATTTCATTCTTTAATTTGTTTAAGCTTTCAATTTAACGACAGCATAACTGAGAACTCATCTGTGAACAGTTTATTCAAAGCATAGAACAGAAACACAGAATAGGCTTCACTCATATAAATTTACATGTTCTCATGTAAACAGCCTGTAACCTGCCTCTCTCTCTTCATCCCTACACTTTCACTCCTTGCTTTTGTAAAACACTTCGGACCTTAAGCTGGTTCAGTACAGGTATATAATGCAAACGTTTTTTTTACAATTTCACTTCATGTTTTTTTGTAAAATGCTTTGGCCAAGTGAGTGCGGACGTGACGGAGTGTCATTAAAGCACAGGAACAGTCCAGGCTCAGCTCACTGCTGGCCATGTCAGTGTCCGTGACAACACATGTTCCAGTGTCGTCATGACTACAGCTAGTCAGTGGCACCACTTGTCATTAGTCGGTGTTGGTGTTAACACAGGCTCTGATGTCGTCATGACTACTGTCATTCAGTGTCATCGCTTGTCACTATGTCACACTGGCTCAGGCCGTGTCGGTGTCAACACAGGTGGCAGTGTCATCCTCACCGAGGCTGTACCAGCATGGGTTTGAACCCAGGCCTGAACGTCACCACACACGGCTGTATCCATCAGGACTCCCACTGAGCAAGGAGCAAAGAAATCCTTGACATTCTAGAGAGGCCTGGGAGCACGTCTCCCACACCCCACCTTCCTCCCCACCCCCCTTGCCTTCAACATGGCAAACAACATGGTGACTGTCCATTCTGATGAAGTTGACACAGGATCTTGTAACACGAGTGTCGCCGGCCAGCAATACTATAAACACGACCAGCATCCCCACCACCTCTCTGTTGTCCCCCCTTCCGCATTCTCTGTCACTCGGGATGTATATATATCTTTCCGCAGTTTCTCATTTCTACATGTCTCTGAAAGTCACCACTGTGGGGAAAACAGAGAGCCCCGAGCAATGTCGGTGTCAACACGGGATACAGCACCTGTCGGTGTCAACACGGGATACAGCACCTGTCGGTGTCAACACGGGATACAGCACCTGTCGGTGTCAACACGGGATACAGCACCTGTCGGTGCCATCCTATCACAACGTAACCTTGGCAACAGCCATGTCAGTCTCCATGTCATGTTCCACCACGGCAGCCTTAAACGTCGCCACCTCTTCTTTCCCCACCATTCCGCTCTGCTTTTGCTGGTACAGTCGCTGCCAGTCCCCAAACTCCTCAGTCCTGCAGGCACTTTCCGAAGCGGAATTTTCCCCGCCGATGTTCAAGGTGTCCGTGAGGGACTTGCTGCCTGGGCCAGGGGCTGACTTCTGAGCTTCCAGGATCCTGCGCGCCTGTCTTTTCCTCTCCAACAGCTGGGCCGACAACCTCTTCACCAGGTTCCTGATCTCTGAGGCAGGGTCTTCTGCAGACAGGGTGATGGTGGCGTCATCAGGCAGGTGGCTGTACAGGTGTCTCAACAGCAACAGGAACTGGTTGACGTCCCTTGGGAAGAAAGCGTAATGCTGATTATAAGGTAAGCTAAGTGGATATTCACACACCTACATGTCTGTTTTTCCTCTGCTTTGGTTTGCCTGACTTGCTCCAATTGGTACTAAATTAATCAAATTGTGGTCTGTCTGTAACGTTACAATTCTTCAGCTCTAACAGAAAGAATAATGTGGGGACTTGCATAGCATGGTGCCCCACTCCAGAAGCAGGCTTCCTGTGCTTTGCAACAGATACTGGAGTTGATAGATTACTGAAAACTTGATAGATACTGAAAAGTTGATAATGAATAAATGAGATCAAGACGGCACAACATACAAAAGTGCTCGCTTAAAAAGTGAAAACACCACAAACCACCACCGAGTCATAAAAATCAGACAAGCCAAAACAAATGTAACTATGTAAACATCGTACATCTGAAACATAACATCAACAGGCCGAGGGTACATCTTGATAAAAGCATCAATGCAAAACCAATAAAAGCAGTACAGGCAGCATATGAATGTAAGCAAGAAGTTACTTATGTACACAGCTTTTACTGAATGCTGTGCAAGTAGTGGGTTGAGGGGTGGTCTGGACGTGTTGTATTACAACAGATGCTACTTCTCCCAACCTCTCTTTTTGTTTTCTGGCCACTTGTCAAACCCCAAACCGTTACAGCACCAGAAAAACCATGCTCATTGGTCAGGCAAAGGTGTAGAAAACCATGCTCATTGGTCAGGCAAAGGTGTAGAAAACCATGCTCATTATTAGCCAGGCAAAGGTGTAGAAAACCATGCTCATTAGCCAGGCAAAGGTGTAGAAAACCATGCTCATTATTAGCCAGGCAAAGGTGTAGAAAACCATGCTCATTGGTCAGGCAAAGGTGTAGAAAACCATGCTCATTATTAGCAGGCAAAGGTGTAGAAAACCATGCTCATTAGCCAGGCAAAGGTGTAGAAAACCATGCTCATTAGCCAGGCAAAGGTGTAGAAAACCATGCTCATTAGCCAGGCAAAGGTGTAGAAAACCATGCTCATTAGCCAGGCAAAGGTGTAGAAAACCATGCTCATTATTAGCCAGGCAAAGGTGTAGAAAACCATGCTCATTGGCCAGGCAAAGGTGTAGAAAACCATGCTCATTGGCCAGGCAAAGGTGTAGAAAACCATGCTCATTATTAGCCAGGCAAAGGTGTAGAAAACCATGCTCATTGGCCAGGCAAAGGTGTAGAAAACCATGCTCATTGGCCAGGCAAAGGTGTAGAAAACCATGCTCATTGGCCAGGCAAAGGTGTAGAAAACCATGCTCATTGGCCAGGCAAAGGTGTAGAAAACCATGCTCATTGGTCAGGCAAAGGTGTAGAAAACCATGCTCATTGGCCAGGCAAAGGTGTAGAAAACCATGCTCATTGGTCAGGCAAAGGTGTAGAAAACCATGCTCATTGGCCAGGCAAAGGTGTAGAAAACCATGCTCATTGGCCAGGCAAAGGTGTAGAAAACCATGCTCATTGGCCAGGCAAAGGTGTAGAAAATCATGCTCATTGGCCAGGCAAAGGTGTAGAGTCAGGCAAAGGTGTAGAAAACCAAAGGAAACTTGGTTTCAAAGCGAGGTGACCGAGGGCGGAAATTGAAGCAAATTTTAAAAAGAAAGGTTATTAGTCCCCAAGACAATACAAGCAGATTGTCCTGTAATCTGTTTGTCTGTATTGTCTTGCGGAACTAATAACCTTTCTTTTTTTAAAATCTGCTTCAAAGGAAACTCTTCACAACTGGAAGAGGTTCACTTTTGAAAGGGAGGTAATGCTGCAGTATATGTATATTAAAGGAGGTTCAAATCTGTTCTCCTCTCTCCCATTTTCAGTTTGAGGATTCCTGATTGGTAAGATGTGAGTCCTGACTGGTAAGGTGCGAGTCCTGATTGGTAAGGTGCGAGTTCTGATTGGTAAGGTGCGAGTCCTGATTGGTAAGGTGCGAGTTCTGATTGGTAAGGTGCGAATCCTGATTGGTAAGGTGTGATTTCTGATTGGTAAGGTGTGAGTCCTGATTTGTAAGGTGTGAGTCCTGATTGGTAAGGTGTGAGTCCTGATTGGTAAGGTGCGATTCCTGATTGGTAAGGTGTGATTCCTGATTGGTAAGGTGCGAGTCCTGATTGGTAAGGTGTGATTCCTGATTGGTAAGGTGCGAGTCCTGATTGGTAAGGTGTGATTCCTGACTGGTAAGGTGTGAGTCCTGATTGGTAAGGTGTGATTCCTGATTGGCAAGGTGTGAATCCTGATTGGTAAGGTGTGATTTCTGATTGGTAAGGTGCGAATCCTGATTGATAAGGTGTGAGTCCTGATTGGTAAGGTGTGAATTAAGCTTAAAAAAATTAGCACTTCCTTGGACAGGTAAGAAGACCAAAAAAAAAATCAGATGTTGGTTGTGGATGTTAAGCATGCAACCTGGCCAGCAGCAACAAGTGAATCTAATATTTTGATCCGGCTTCTGCCAAAGCCACATTTTCTAATCCCCGTCAGTATTCTCCCCTACCCCTTTTCTACCCTTCAACTTGGTCACATTGATTTTGGACTTATTTCATCTCTATCCTGTCAGCCCTTTCAGAGGTGTCCGTGTAGAGGAGGGCATTCATGAACCAGTCCACAGGGTGATGAAACTGAAAGCCCTTGACGACAAAGACTAGACAGCAGCAGGCACTTGAATACACAGCCAACACACTCAACACATTCTGGTCATGATTCATACAGCAGTCCACCAGGTGCTCCGAGTGTCGGGCGATGATTGAGCACCCACCAGAGAAGACTGCGCACTGCTGTCGAGCAGAGTCCAGTGTTCCCATGGGGATGTGGCCCTGCTGTGTTGAATAATGACACTCAGTTGCTGTCGAGCAGAGTCCAATATTCCCATGGGGATGTGGCACTGCTGTGTTGAATAATGACACTCAGTTGGTGTTGAGCAGAGTCCAATATTCCCATGGGGGGTGTCATAGGGTGGAGGGGGAAAAGGGGTGGGCGTCTTTCAGTTTGAATTCTATGGATCCCAACCCTCTCTAGGAAATTCTTAAGTAATGATTTCCCCCTTTCTGTTATTCCCTAGGACTCGTGGCGATGACATGAATGAGGATTTTTCCTCAGATCCACAGATTTCCACGGTAGATCCTTGTTCATTCCGCGCAACAGCATGTCAGTTCCGCGGAAGCAATCTGTGATTCATGTCTTCAAAAACATCGGGTGTCATTTATCCACAAACTATTCGAAATTCTTAAACAGCTTGGATTCGCAGTTAACTTGGTAACTTTCTCCTTCCGGCTTTGCGATCTTAAAAATGGCGACACGTCGAAAAGACGTCATTTCACGCAGATAAAATGTTTCCTGCGACAGTTCTTTGAAGAACAAGTGGAAATGGTACTGGTTGGAGAGTAAGGTGGATGATGATGAAGTGATAGGCCAGTTCAACTTGGACCAAGTGTAGATGAGAGGAGTTCCTTTTCAACCTAATGGCACACAAAATTAATGCAAGATGTCCAGCTCCACTTTGGGAGCTGGACATCCTGCATTAATTTTGTGTGCCATTAGGTTGAAAAGGAACTCCTCTCATCTACACTTGGTCCAAGTTGTGAAAGACAGTAAGTATAGTTGATTTTTATAGCTTTTTATGTAAAAACACGTTTGCTTTTTTTCTTTAAAATTTGTTTAATTTCAGTCTCAAAATGCACCAGATTGCACAGAATTGAATGTAGCAACCCAAACTGTTTCCTGTTTTTTTCCTTTATGGAGATTCCCACCCCTGATGTACTATCAGAAGGTCCCAGTCATTATACGGAGACAAGTTTCAAATTCTAGGGCCATTCCTGCCCTCCTGTTGTCATAGTGATGTCCACGCCCATGTTAATTTCATCATGTCAAGCTTCAGAGCTGGCAAGTTCATGGGCACAGTTGTCGGATGAAGGTAGTGGTGCTTTCAAAAAAAAAAAAAAAAAAAAAAAAAAAAAAAACCCACCCACAACCATTCCTGCAGGCTCTTTGATGAACTTATCAAACTGTCATCACTACAGGCATTCTTCAAACTGTCATCACTACAGGCGTTTTATAAACTGTCATCAGTACAGGCATTCTTCAAACTGTCATCACTACAGGCATTCTTCAAACTGTCATCAGTACAGGCATTCTTCAAACTGTCATCACTACAGGCGTTTTTTAAACTGTCATCACTACAGGCATTCTCCAAACTGTCATCACTACAGGCATTCTTCAAACTGTCATCACTACAGGCGTTTTTTAACTGTCATCACTACAGGCGTTTTTTAAACTGTCATCAGTACAGGCGTTTTTAAAACTGTCATCAGTGCAGACGTTTTTTAAAGTATTAAACTGTCATCACTACAGACGTTTTTTAAACTGTCATCACTACAGGCGTTTTTTAAACTGTCATCACTATAGGCGTTTTTAAAACTGTCATCAGTGCAGACGTTTTTTAAAGTATTAAACTGTCATCACTACAGACGTTTTTTAAACTGTCATCACTACAGGCGTTTTTAAAACTGTCATCAGTGCAGACGTTTTTTAAAGTATGAAACTGTCATCACTACAGACGTTTTTTAAACTGTCATCACTACAGGCGTTTTTTAAACTGTCATCACTACAGGCAATTTTTAAACTGTCATCAGTACAGGCGTTTTTCAAGGTGATGTCCAGCGTTTTCTTTTTCTTCTTATTATTATTATTATAAAAGGCGACACTAGCCATCACCACAGTGACAGGGCAGCACACCAGCCATCACCACAGTGACAGGGCAGCACACTAGCCATCACCACAGTGACAGGGCAGCACACCAGCCATCACCACAGTGACAGGGCAGCACACCAGCCATCACCACAGTGACAGGGCAGCACACCAGCCATCACCACAGTGACAGGGCAGCACACTAGCCATCACCACAGTGACAGGGCAGCACACCAGCCATCACCACAGTGACAGGGCAGCACACCAGCCATCACCACAGTGACAGGGCAGCACACCAGCCATCACCACAGTGACAGGGCAGCACACTAGCCATCACCACAGTGACAGGGCAGCACACCAGCCATCACCACAGTGACAGGGCAGCACACTAGCCATCACCACAGTGACAGGGCAGCACACCAGCCATCACCACAGTGACAGGGCAACACACCAGGGTCTCCTCTGGTGGGTTGCCTCATGACACCACGCTGACCGCTCGCTGTGCAGTGCCGCTTCTGCAGGCACTTCGGGATGTTCCCTGCCGTCCTGTCAACGTAAAGGAGATCACTCTGATTTACCAGGGTCTCCTCTGGTGGGTTGCCTCATGACACCACGCTGACCGCTCGCTGTGCAGTGCCGCTTCTGCAGGCACTTCGGGATGTTCCCTGCCATCCTGTCAACGTAAAGGAGATCACTCTGATTTACCAGGGTCTCCTCTGGTGGGTTGCCTCATGACACAACGCTGACCGCTCGCTGTGCAGTTCCGCTTCTGCAGGCACTTCGGGATGTTCCCTGCCGTCCTGTCAACGTAAAGGAGATCACTCTGATTTACCAGGGTCTCCTCTGGTGGGTTGCCTCATGACACAACGCTGACCGCTCGCTGTGCAGTGCCGCTTCTGCAGGCACTTCGGGATGTTCCCTGCCGTCCTGTCAACGTAAAGGAGATCACTCTGATTTACCAGGGTCTCCTCTGGTGGGTTGCCTCATGACACCACGCTGACCGCTCGCTGTGCAGTGCCGCTTCTGCAGGCACTTCGGGATGTTCCCTGCCGTCCTGTCAACGTAAAGGAGATCACTCTGATTTACCAGGGTCTCCTCTGGTGGGTTGCCTCATGACACCACGCTGACCGCTCGCTGTGCAGTGCCGCTTCTGCAGGCACTTCGGGATGTTCCCTGCCGTCCTGTCAACGTAAAGGAGATCACTCTGATTTACCAGGGTCTCCTCTGGTGGGTTGCCTCATGACACCACGCTGACCGCTCGCTGTGCAGTGCCGCTTCTGCAGGCACTTCAGGACGTTCCTGCCGTCCTGTCAACGTAAAGGAGATCACTCTGATTTACCAGGGTCTCCTCTGGTGGGCTGCCTCATGACACAACGCTGACCGCTCGCTGTGCAGTGCCGCTTCTGCAGGCACTTCTGGACGTTCCCTGCCGTCCTGTCAACGTAAAGGAGATCACTCTGATTTACCAGGGTCTCCTCTGGTGGGTTGCCTCATGACACCACGCTGACCGCTCGCTGTGCAGTGCCGCTTCTGCAGGCACTTCGGGACGTTCCCTGCCGTCCTGTCAACGTAAAGGAGATCACTCTGATTTACCAGGGTCTCCTCTGGTGGGTTGCCTCATGACACAACGCTGACCGCTCGCTGTGCAGTGCCGCTTCTGCAGGCACTTCGGGACGTTCCCTGCCGTCCTGTCAACGTAAAGGAGATCACTCTGATTTACCAGGGTCTCCTCTGGTGGGTTGCCTCATGACACCACGCTGACCGCTCGCTGTGCAGTGCCGCTTCTGCAGGCACTTCGGGACGTTCCCTGCCGTCCTGTCAACGTAAAGGAGATCACTCTGATTTACCAGGGTCTCCTCTGGTGGGTTGCCTCATGACACCACGCTGACCGCTCGCTGTGCAGTGCCGCTTCTGCAGGCACTTCGGGACGTTCCCTGCCGTCCTGTCAACGTAAAGGAGATCACTCTGATTTACCAGGGTCTCCTCTGGTGGGTTGCCTCATGACACAACGCTGACCGCTCGCTGTGCAGTGCCGCTTCTGCAGGCACTTCGGGACGTTCCCTGCCGTCCTGTCAACGTAAAGGAGATCACTCTGATTTACCAGGGTCTCCTCTGGTGGGTTGCCTCATGACACAACGCTGACCGCTCGCTGTGCAGTGCCGCTTCTGCAGGCACTTCGGGACGTTCCCTGCCGTCCTGTCAACGTAAAGGAGATCACTCTGATTTACCAGGGTCTCCTCTGGTGGGTTGCCTCATGACACCACGCTGACCGCTCGCTGTGCAGTGCCGCTTCTGCAGGCACTTCGGGATGTTCCCTGCCGTCCTGTCAACGTAAAGGAGATCACTCTGATTTACCAGGGTCTCCTCTGGTGGGTTGCCTCATGACACCACGCTGACCGCTCGCTGTGCAGTGCCGCTTCTGCAGGCATTTCGGGACGTTCCCTGCCGTCCTGTCAACGTAAAGGAGATCACTCTGATTTACCAGGGTCTCCTCTGGTGGGTTGCCTCATGACACAACGCTGACCGCTCGCTGTGCAGTGCCGCTTCTGCAGGCACTTCGGGACGTTCCCTGCCGTCCTGTCAACGTAAAGGAGATCACTCTGATTTACCAGGGTCTCCTCTGGTGGGTTGCCTCATGACACAACGCTGACCGCTCGCTGTGCAGTGCCGCTTCTGCAGGCACTTCGGGACGTTCCCTGCCGTCCCGTCAACGTAAAGGAGATCACTCTGATTTACCAGGGTCTCCTCTGGTGGGTTGCCTCATGACACAACGCTGACCGCTCGCTGTGCAGTGCCGCTTCTGCAGGCACTTCGGGACGTTCCCTGCCGTCCTGTCAACGTAAAGGAGATCACTCTGATTTACCAGGGTCTCCTCTGGTGGGTTGCCTCATGACACCACGCTGACCGCTCGCTGTGCAGTGCCGCTTCTGCAGGCACTTCGGGACGTTCCCTGCCGTCCTGTCAACGTAAAGGAGATCACTCTGATTTACCAGGGTCTCCTCTGGTGGGTTGCCTCATGACACAACGCTGACCGCTCGCTGTGCAGTGCCGCTTCTGCAGGCACTTCGGGACGTTCCCTGCCGTCCTGTCAACGTAAAGGAGATCACTCTGATTTACCAGGGTCTCCTCTGGTGGGTTGCCTCATGACACAACGCTGACCGCTCGCTGTGCAGTGCCGCTTCTGCAGGCACTTCGGGACGTTCCCTGCCGTCCCGTCAACGTAAAGGAGATCACTCTGATTTACCAGGGTCTCCTCTGGTGGGTTGCCTCATGACACAACGCTGACCGCTCGCTGTGCAGTGCCGCTTCTGCAGGCACTTCGGGACGTTCCCTGCCGTCCTGTCAACGTAAAGGAGATCACTCTGATTTACCAGGGTCTCCTCTGGTGGGCTGCCTCATGACACAACGCTGACCGCTCGCTGTGCAGTGCCGCTTCTGCAGGCACTTCTGGACGTTCCCTGCCGTCCTGTCAACGTAAAGGAGATCACTCTGATTTACCAGGGTCTCCTCTGGTGGGTTGCCTCATGACACAACGCTGACCGCTCGCTGTGCAGTGCCGCTTCTGCAGGCACTTCGGGACGTTCCCTGCCGTCCTGTCAACGTAAAGGAGATCACTCTGATTTACCAGGGTCTCCTCTGGTGGGTTGCCTCATGACACAACGCTGACCGCTCGCTGTGCAGTGCCGCTTCTGCAGGCACTTCGGGACGTTCCCTGCCGTCCCGTCAACGTAAAGGAGATCACTCTGATTTACCAGGGTCTCCTCTGGTGGGTTGCCTCATGACACAACGCTGACCGCTCGCTGTGCAGTGCCGCTTCTGCAGGCACTTCGGGACGTTCCCTGCCGTCCTGTCAACGTAAAGGAGATCACTCTGATTTACCAGGGTCTCCTCTGGTGGGCTGCCTCATGACACAACGCTGACCGCTCGCTGTGCAGTGCCGCTTCTGCAGGCACTTCTGGACGTTCCCTGCCGTCCTGTCAACGTAAAGGAGATCACTCTGATTTACCAGGGTCTCCTCTGGTGGGTTGCCTCATGACACAACGCTGACCGCTCGCTGTGCAGTGCCGCTTCTGCAGGCACTTCGGGACGTTCCCTGCCGTCCTGTCAACGTAAAGGAGATCACTCTGATTTACCAGGGTCTCCTCTGGTGGGTTGCCTCATGACACCACGCTGACCGCTCGCTGTGCAGTGCCGCTTCTGCAGGCACTTCGGGACGTTCCCTGCCGTCCTGTCAACGTAAAGGAGATCACTCTGATTTACCAGGGTCTCCTCTGGTGGGTTGCCACATGACACAACGCTGACCGCTCGCTGTGCAGTGCCGCTTCTGCAGGCACTTCGGGACGTTCCCTGCCGTCCTGTCAACGTAAAGGAGATCACTCTGATTTACCAGGGTCTCCTCTGGTGGGTTGCCTCATGACACCACGCTGACCGCTCGCTGTGCAGTGCCGCTTCTGCAGGCACTTTGGACGTTCCCTGCCGTCCTGTCAACGTAAAGGAGATCACTCTGATTTACCAGGGTCTCCTCTGGTGGGTTGCCTCATGACACCACGCTGAACGCTCGCTGTGCAGTGCCGCTTCTGCAGGCACTTCGGGACGTTCCCTGCCGTCCTGTCAACGTAAAGGAGATCACTCTGATTTACCAGGGTCTCCTCTGGTGGGTTGCCTCATGACACAACGCTGACCGCTCGCTGTGCAGTGCCGCTTCTGCAGGCACTTCGGGACGTTCCCTGCCGTCCTGTCAACGTAAAGGAGATCACTCTGATTTACCAGGGTCTCCTCTGGTGGGTTGCCTCATGACACCACGCTGACCGCTCGCTGTGCAGTGCCGCTTCTGCAGGCACTTCGGGACGTTCCCTGCCGTCCTGTCAACGTAAAGGAGATCACTCTGATTTACCAGGGTCTCCTCTGGTGGGTTGCCTCATGACACCACGCTGACCGCTCGCTGTGCAGTGCCGCTTCTGCAGGCACTTCGGGACGTTCCCTGCCGTCCTGTCAACGTAAAGGAGATCACTCTGATTTACCAGGGTCTCCTCTGGTGGGTTGCCCATGACACAACGCTGACCGCTCGCTGTGCAGTGCTGCTTCTGCAGGCACTTCGGGACGTTCCCTGCCGTCCTGTCAACGTAAAGGAGATCACTCTGATTTACCAGGGTCTCCTCTGGTGGGTTGCCTCATGACACCACGCTGACCGCTCGCTGTGCAGTGCCGCTTCTGCAGGCACTTGGGACGTTCCCTGCCGTCCTGTCAACGTAAAGGAGATCACTCTGATTTACCAGGGTCTCCTCTGGTGGGTTGCCTCATGACACCACGCTGACCGCTCGCTGTGCAGTGCCGCTTCTGCAGGCACTTCGGGACGTTCCCTGCCGTCCTGTCAACGTAAAGGAGATCACTCTGATTTACCAGGGTCTCCTCTGGTGGGTTGCCTCATGACACCACGCTGACCGCTCGCTGTGCAGTGCCGCTTCTGCAGGCACTTCGGGACGTTCCCTGCCGTCCTGTCAACGTAAAGGAGATCACTCTGATTTACCAGGGTCTCCTCTGGTGGGTTGCCTCATGACACCACGCTGACCGCTCGCTGTGCAGTGCCGCTTCTGCAGGCACTTCGGGACGTTCCCTGCCGTCCTGTCAACGTAAAGGAGATCACTCTGATTTACCAGGGTCTCCTCTGGTGGGTTGCCTCATGACACCACGCTGACCGCTCGCTGTGCAGTGCCGCTTCTGCAGGCACTTCGGACGTTCCCTGCCGTCCTGTCAACGTAAAGGAGATCACTCTGATTTACCAGGGTCTCCTCTGGTGGGTTGCCTCATGACACAACGCTGACCGCTCGCTGTGCAGTGCCGCTTCTGCAGGCACTTCGGGACGTTCCCTGCCGTCCTGTCAACGTAAAGGAGATCATTCTGATTTACCTGGCAAACACGAGAATGCTGGCCGCTCTGCGGGCAGGGGGGCATAACCCATCAGCTGGACGCGCACCCACTGCAGACAGGTGGGGATGTCCCCCGCCATCCGTTCTGGCCCAGCCTCTCACTGAAGACCAGGCCCGCTGACCGCAGACACGACCCATGACCTCCGCCGCCTCGTGGAGGACCAAGTCCACCTCGCACTGCCACCTCCGCTGGACTGAGCTCAGGGCCAGCAACTCTTCTTCCAATTGTGCAG
>CM031621.1:66970163-66972663 GCA_018398815.1 Conus ventricosus
GAACCTGCTTTCACCACTCAGCTATCACACACCAGAACCTGCTTTCACCACTAACCTATCACACACCAGAACCTGCTTTCACCACTAAGCTATCACACACAGAGAGCCTGCTTTCACCACTCAGCTATCACACACAAGAGAGCCTGCTTTCACCACTCAGCTATCACACACAAGAGAGCCTGCTTTCACCACTCAGCTATCACACACAAGACAACCTGCTTTCACCACTAACCTATCACACACAAGAGAGTAAAATGCACTCCTAAAATTAAGCACCATGCACACAAACAACCACAACAATGTGATACTTTAACTGAAGTAATTTACTGCCGACAAGCGTAAGGTATATAACCCCTTACACTGACCTACGCAATAAATGACACTGAAATTGTTAGAACTGGTGATGTTGCAATATCACTCTATGATTTTGAAAGTATACAGAGAGAACATGAACATCCCCCCACCCCACCACCACCCTCCCTTGCAGATTAAATCAAATGTGTACAGGAAATGTAATTCAGCTCAAAATTGAACAGCGCTTCCAACGCAAGTGTGTCAGAGCAAAGAACTGACTTTAAATCACTTAGATATTTCCATGAGAAGATGCTATCCTCCACTGCTGATTAATTAAAGCAATTTACAAACTGAACAAATTGCAGATAAACATGTGAAGGCAAATCAATTCTTCAGTCTTTTGAAAAAAACTTAACATGATTTCAAAGAAAATCAGGTAAAACCAATGAATACTATGAAACAAAAGAAACAATGGAAGAGATGAGATAAACACAGTTTCTTTCTTTCTTTCTTCTTTTTACTTTTACTGATAGCCCACTGAGAACATCAAATTTGATTCGGATCCAGATGCTTCTGTTACTACAATGCAACACTACCAGAATGGGAACTGACGTATGGGCACATGTATGGAAGCTCCCATCCTGTGGAAAACCGTTGTTTTAGCTCACCCTGTACCACAGTTTCAACGCTTTACCTCTTCTTCAGCAGGCTGGTACATCATAAATCTAACAAAATTACATGCTGATTTATTTTATTAAAAAAAAAGCTCACAAAACTAGATAACTTGATTTCAAATCTGTAAGGCACAGTGTCACGACCGACCCCTGGAGGTCTGCCCTGACAGGATCGGTCTAGATGGGAGTGAAGGAGTGACTGACCTCACACGCCTCGCAAGAGACCACACAAGAAAGATTACAATACAACACCCCATTTATTCACACCAACACACACAATCACAATTAAGCATTCCAACACACACAACATGCACAATCACAATCAAGCATTTCAACACACACGACATACACACAATTAAGCATTCCAACACACACAACATGACCATAATTACAAATAAGCATTTCCAGCACACACAACATAACCATGATTATAAATATGCATTTCCAGCACCCATCCCTTTCCGTGTCTCATGTAGTTCCCCCACACCCCTGCCTCTCCAAAGTCCACTGGGAGCACCCTGACGCACCAGGTGCCCCAAACCGGGTCGGTTCTTGAACGGAGTGTCCTTCGATGCCGACACCACTGACACACACAACATACGCCCAAATCGCACGCCACAGAGCTACTACACCGGTCACATGGGCTGTTTGAAGTGCGAGGACGGTGGAGAGCGCATCCCGTGGGACGAGGTGTTGTCGCTGGAGGTCCCGGACAGGGATCAGGACCGTCCGGCAAAGCCCACGTGCTTCTCCACCAGCGCGCGGCCCCAACCAGTGTGCGGCCCCAACCAGTGCGCGGCCCCAACCAGTGCACGGCCCCAACCAGTGCAGGTTCCGGGTGAAGCCCCCGGGAGGAGGGAAAACGGAACTGGGAGGAAAGAAGAAAGGGTACTGGAACCCCGCAGTCAGTACGGTCTGACACATGCTGTTAAATCCTAACAGCCACTCGCATGATGGGCGAGGGGAGGTTTGCTGAATACATTAATAGCACCAGCTCAACACAGACCTGAGCATAACACAGTAAACAAACCAAATCAGGAATGTTCGCTAAAGGTCTTGTCACACGAAGCAGGCAAGAGACTGCATTAAATTAACAGGCTATAAAACGAATATGAATTATCTTCATCCTCCCCTCACTCACGTTCAACATTTTCCTTTCTTAGGAACTGAACTAATACAGCAACCATTGCTTTATAACTGCCACCACATTTGCAAATAATAATAATTCAATGGCACAATTATCCCCACATTTTATAGCAACATTTCAAAATAACACAAATCTCCAACCACGCATCCAAACGACTAATCATGCGTACGCACGCTCGCAAACATAAAACTCGTTCTCCTTGCACCCACAAACAGACGGTGGCCGAAGAATAAGAGTCCGGCGAATGTGACAGGGGCGGACGAGCGAGACCAAGCAAGTACCAACCCTGAATCACCAGGTTCTCTCCCATCCCCACCGACTACCGCATCACCAGATGCATAAAAAGGAGAAAGAATTTTGGATATAATTTAGAATGGCCAGGTTA
>CM031621.1:66977663-66985163 GCA_018398815.1 Conus ventricosus
CTACCTTAGTTTGACCCCCTTATTTAATAATAAAAAGTGCTTCAAACTTAACATCCATGCTTCATAATGGATGCTGTGCTGTACGCTAGTAGTAGTACAGTTATAAAACATTCCCACAGCTGGCACAATTGCTTTCACCAGATATACAGGCTTTAATGATTTTCACATATTGGAGAAAGAAAGCTCACACACAGAAATAAAGAGAGTGAATGTTTAGATGCTCCCATGTGTATGTGTGCACTGAGTATTCCAAGTTGTGATAAACAGTTCTCCCATGACTTTAGGAGCCCCCAAAATACAGTCAGCTTAGACCATTCTGTTTCAACGTGTGAGTGAATGACTGAATGAGGTAACTCATCTGAAACAAATGATTTATCATGCTGGAATGAAGAAAAGTACCACCATCTGTGTGGTACAACCCTCTTCTGCAGTCTTGGACTGCAATGGAATTCTATTAGTCCATAACGTCATCTTCATCATCCTCTTTCATCAGCATAAAGATGTCTCAACCTTGTGGCCCTTCAGTTCATGCCCTGCTGTCATACCTCAATGGCAACCTCAGTATCCACCTCCTTTCCACATCGACGCCCTTGGTGAGTTTACCTCAAGGTGAGCCTGGTCGCAGGTATTCATAATGGGGGCTGTCACTGGAGAGGCAGGATGGCACCCATCCGATGGGGACACTCACTCCAGCCGATTTTGTGAATGAGCAACGACTGTTATCCGTTGGGGACTTGGTAGGTGGTGTCCTGTGCATGTTGGATAAGGACAGGCGCTGATATATTAGTGATAATACTGAAGTGATGTAGAGGCACCCCTCTAGGTGGTGTCCTGTGCATGTTGGATAAGGACAGGCACTGATATATATAGTGAAAATACTTAAGTGACGTAGTGGCACCCCTCTGGTGGGTTGCCTAACGATGACTTGACGTTGACTGCTCCCTGTGAATTGCCTGCGTTAGGGATACAACGGGAACAGCCGGGCTGTGACTGTGGACAGGGATCTCAAATGAGCCACGTGGTGGTAACACCAGAGAAGTGGTATGGAAGATGAGACAATAAAAAGAAAAACAAACAAACCAAATGAGCCACGTGGTGGTAACACCAGAGAAGTGGTATGGAAGATGAGACAATAAAAAGAAAAACAAACAAACCAAATGAGCCACGTGGTGGTAACACCAGAGAAGTGGTATGGAAGATGAGACAATAAAAAGAAAAACAAACAAACCAAATGAGCCACGTGGTGGTAACACCAGGAAGTGGTATGGAAGGTGAGACAATAAAAAGAAAAAGAAACAAACCAAATGAGCCACGTGGTGGGAACACCAGGGAAGTGGTATGGAAGGTGAGACAATAAAAAGAAAAAGAAACAAACCAAATGAGCCACGTGGTGGGAACACCAGGGAAGTGGTATGGAAGGTGAGACAATAAAAAGAAAAAGAAACAAAGCAAATGAGCCACGTGGTGGGAACACCAGGGAAGTGGTATGGAAGGTGAGACAATAAAAAGAAAAAGAAACAAACCAAATGAGCCACGTGGTGGGAACACCAGGGAAGTGGTATGGAAGGTGAGACAATAAAAAGAAAAAGAAACAAACCAAATGAGCCACGTGGTGGGAACACCAGGGAAGTGGTATGGAAGGTGAGACAATAAAAAGAAAAAGAAACAAACCAAATGAGCCACGTGGTGGGAACACCAGGGAAGTGGTATGGAAGGTGAGACAATAAAAAGAAAAACAAACAAACCAAAAAACAACTCCCCCACCTCCCATCATCCCCGCACCTGCTGAGCGGCAATTCCAACAGGTTATACTGAAAATCAAACTGCCAGTGGCTGATCCCCACATCCACCCATGTATCATGTACACTGATAGTGACACAGACCTGGACTTGTTCCAGAACGGCGCTGACAGCAGGCTGTAGATTGCTGGCACCCTCGTCATTGCCAGCAGGAAAGATGTCCTCAGAAAAAGAGCCAACAGCACTGCTGCTGCGCCTGTCTGCAACAAACCCTTGCAGATTGGTCAGCAGGTAGCCATCGGGGTGATGGTAAGGCACATCCCTGTCACCAAAGAGCAGCAGCAACTGATGTCCACCACACTGAGAAAATCACCCACCAGAGCTTGTGCGACATTGGCCCAGTGATGCTTCACCTGAACACAAGGAAAATTTCAACTGTCATATTCACAATATCAGGATTCATGACATAATTTGCTGTGTACAAGTTACACAATGAAATAACACAACATCACCCACCAGAGCTTGTGCTGTGTTGGCCCAGTGATGCTTCACCTGAAAGCAAGGGAAAAATTCAGTTATCACATTCACAATATCAGGACTGCCTAACTTGCTGAGTTCAAGTTACACAACTAGACAACACAATGTTTGCGTTTGCTAGTTAATTACCTGTATTTCACAGGACCTGATGAAATTCCAACAAAAATATCAGCTGGCAGTAGATATCTTAAAGAGTAATCATAACTTTAAAAGTGGACACTGATGGTGATAAAGAAGACCGCTGCTGCATTCATAGCATTTGACTTGCATTGATTGCTGTGACTAGGCTATGAAGCGTTGTTTCACCCATTTGCCTAAAGTTGTCGAGTTTGCTAAATTGGTTTTAAAAATTATTACGGTCTCGAAAACATAACTCATACAATGACTCAATACAAAGTTCTAATACAAAGACTCAAAGAATAAGTGACGTTTTCTTTTTGAGTCTGCTGAATTTTGGGTTCAGCCAATCACTATCAGGTAACTAGCAGTAAAACTAGCCAAATGATGCTGTACTAGGAGGACACATCAGTCCGAACATACAGTTGTTAACCAGAATTTTGGCTTACATGTGGTCAGTGTTATGGCATACAGTGTTTTTAGTTGTATTGTCAAGGATAGTTCTCCTTCTTAGTTGCACTCTCTGCAAGCTTTGTTTGTAAATTATTCTTGCTCCTTCAGCATGATGAAAGACATATATATCGAAACAACGCAGTTTCAATTTATTAAAAATTTGTCTTGAAATTGTTACAAAGCTTTCTTCTTCTTTTTTTTGAGTCCTTTCTTTTTTTTAATTCGAAGATTTTATTTATTTAACATTCATCTTTACTGTTGATAATGACTTGCTTTACTAGGTGTAGTAGCATCCTTAACTTCATATTTTTCCTTGAAGAGGAGAGAGTGCTCAGCGTTTGGCTATGGGGAGGTGGGAGAGGTGGGGTTTTACTTCAAAATGTAACTAAGGCTTCCTAAAATCAGCTTACACAGGAAAACTTTTGCATTGCAGTACATCGCACAGTTTCTAAGCACTCTTAGAAGCAATGACTATTTCGCCCTGGATGATTACTCCAGATTGCTATCATATGAATTAAACCTGGTTGTCACTAACACAACAGCAACACAATGAAATTCCAAGCCCAACACATGCGCAAAGCAGACCTAAAAATGGTAACTGGAATATTATTAGAACTTAAGTTAAACTTGAATGCCAGCAGAAGCCCTCCCAGTGCAATAAAATGGGCATCACTTACCTTGATGCATTTTACACAATGTGCCGTCCCCCCGGCCCCCCCCCCCCCCCCCCCAAAAGTATAGACTGTATAAAACCTGATCTAGATCTAACCTGGTTTGCTGTTCCATCAACTATGAAACACTGCTTTCTGTCTGTAAGGCAGATCAAGATGTTGTCATCAAATGGCAAAACATTTGTCACACAGAAGACAGGGTAGACCGCGTCAATGTGTGTCCCCAGAGGGACACAAGTCTGCAGGACTCCATCAGCCAGTGTTATGACATAGCCATCGTTCAAGCCAACAATACACAAGTTCTCATACACAGATATTCTATTAGTTGTTTCACACCTCTGACATTGATGGATATTGATTGAAGACACTTTGGGTGCATATTCTTGAGGCAGAAAGTCTCCAGTTCTCAGAATGTTTCTGCTAAATTCATCATTTTCATGATGCCTTTCCAAAGCTACTGTTACAAGGGATGTGCTGTGCTTTCCTCCCACTTCTTTCTTTTGTAGTATGGCAACAATCCAATTTTCCTCCGACACAACACACACAATAACCGAATCCCATTCTTTATGATTGTCAACTCTGCTTAAACCATTCTCCACTCCATTCTGTTCAGTAGGTTCACTGGAATTACTTTCATTTGTATCACAGACAGAAAATTCATTTTTACACACAGTACTTTTAGTATTTTGCGACTTTGAGTTACATTCATTTAAGTTCAAACGAAGCAGCGATAATATGTTCTGATTGGCAACAAGAATCCTTGGTCCATATACAAGGAACACACAGATGACTTTGTGAGAGGTATTGTGCATAAGAACTTCACGCACGGAACCAAATCCTCTGATTTTCTTGGACGATCCTCACCGGTTTCTGTTCTGGCACTTCCAGTTTTACCACAGTTAATGTGATGGCTAGTCACTAACGTTCCACTCCATTTCATTTGGATCACACAAAGCGATCTCTCGCTCTTTGACTCCCCATCACAAGATACTAGAATGACAGGTGTTTCTAGCCCGCTCCTTTCATCGACAGTGATTTTGACATCCTCAATTTCCCAATGAAATTTGGATGTAATTTCTGACTTGGAAACCAGCTCTGCACAAAAATCAGTCGGCCTGGAGAAACTAAAACTTTCTGATTTTACCGATGCCTTGGTCTGATGGAAATAAATCAAACGACCGTTGTGAACCACAGCCACTGACTTGTCCATGGCTGTGGCATTTTTTGCAGTTTCTTTTTCTTTCTGGGATATATACACTGTTTCTGTTCGTCTTCACACAGATCACCTCCTGTTTATCACGGAGAGCGCCATGTTGAAAGTTCCGCTTACTCTTATCCAATCAAAATTGGTTATTCAAGGGAGGTCACGCACAACCAGTATTCTTGTACATTTTAAGTTTAGCTCTCTTGAATGTCGCATTACTACAGATTCTTACCAAAGCGCTGGTGTAAATTGCAAGGAAAAAACTAACGAAAACGAAAAAACAAAACAAAACAAATTACAAAAAATAACAAGAAAAACAAAAAAGATTGTCAGTGGACAAACTAGTAGTAGCTCTCATGGGGAGCGTGGCAGCAGAGTCCTCAGAAGAGAGGCCCCCTTCAAGCAAGTGTTTCGGCCCTTATCTCCTGACACTCTAGGGCGGTTGGGCCACACACGGTTCATGACTCCAGATGTCCCTCTGCTGCCCCCTTTTTTCCATCTTGGGACGAGTCACGGATGGGATTCGAACCCATCAACATGCTCATTTTAAGGACTGTCCACTTAATGTCTCGCACTCTGAGCCACTAGGGCACCTGATATTTGTAGGGAAAGTTAAGCCTTATGAAGTTCACTTTTGTTCTTCCTTGACCAGATCCAGCTTGAACACCTCTCTGCCGCTTCTGCCAATACTTCCTGTGTTCTGGGTTTTTTTCCCTCCCTGCAACTGAGAGCTTATTCATGAGGCTGTATGCAGACGTTCCTACAACCCCCCTAGCTCCAATTTCTGCAGTGAGGACTTTGATCTGATAGCCTTCTCTCCTCAGGCTGTTTGCCAGATCAGCATACTTTTCAGTCTTGTAGATTTGAGCTGCCTCTATTCTGTTCTCATATGGCACCGTGAGCTCGATCATGGTCAGCTGCTTGGTTGACTGAGAGTGGACTACTATGTCTGGTCTCTTGCCACTCTTGCTGATGATCTCTAGGTGACTCTTCCATTCTGGGAGGTCTGCAGTGCAATCCCAGTCATCTGCCCCGTCCAGCAGACTCTGCCTGCATGTTCCGAGTGGCACTGTTGTTCTTGGCCATGATTTGCTGCCTCCTGCCGTGTAGAATGTTGCGGGTGCTTTTGGAGTCCTGATTTTCCCTGTTGTTGTGTTGGTACTAGCCCAGACTACTTGTACAATCTCTTTGAGCACTTGGTTGTGCCTCCATGTGTACCTTCCTTGAGCCAGGGCTACTTTACATGAGCTTAGGACATGCTCCACTGTTTGTTTTTCATGGCAGAGTGGGCATGCAGGATCGTCTGTTTTTCCCCACTTCACCAGGTTTGCATTTGAGGGCAGAAGGTCATATGCAGATCTGAGAATGAAGCTGATCCTGAGAGGGGCCACGTGCCAAATGTCATTGCAAGTGAGACTTCTTTGAAGTGCATTCTCCCACGTTGTCCATTGCCCTTGCTGGCTCTACTGGACTGCTTTTTTGGAGTCTTTTTTGGTCTTCTTCTTTTCTTATCTCCTGAATCATCATGTCTCTTTTGGCTTTTCCTTTGGCCTTTGACCACCATTCAGTTTTGGTCAACCCCAGTCCTTGTCTGTTGGTCTGTGTGTGTCCTGTTATTTCTCTGATCTTGAGACTTTCTTTTGCAGAATCCATCGCCTCTTGAACTTTCTATTTTCTACCTGTCTTCAGCTGGGGCTTGATTGCTTCTACCACCATGTCTCCTGAGTCCTCCAGCATGCTTTGAAGTCTGCTCTTCCCGGCTTTGTATTCCTCCAGGATGGATTTCAGTGGTAGTTTCAGCTTTGCTTGACGACGGTACAGCGCTATGTCAGTGAGACAGGGTGGACACCAAGCCATTTCCTTGTGAACTTGCTGATTTTGGCTTCCATTGCCTTCACTATGCTGGTACAGATGTTGTATACCATCAGAGGCCATAGGAGCTTTGGTATCAGCATGAGCTGCAGACACCAGACCTTGTATTTGCCAGGGAGCCCACACTGGTCAATGGTCTCCAAGCCTTCTTCCGACATCTGTTTGGTTTCTTTTGCTCTTTGTGTGTCTTTCAGCGTATCATCATACCATCTTCCAAGGCTCTTGACTGGCTCTTCTGTGACTGTTGGAATGGCCTGGTTGGCAACACTGAAAACCACAGATTCGGCCACTTTTCCTTTCCTCAGTAAGAGACTCCGTGATTTCTTTGGCTTGAACTTCATTCTGGATGAGGCAACTATGTCGTCCAGCCTCTCCAGCACATGACGTGTCTCGTCTTCTCTGGATGAAATCACTGTAGTGTCATCCGTGAAGGCCTTGAAAGGGGGCATCTTGTATCCATTGCCAAGGTCTGTTTGTCTTGCGTTGCTTGTTGCTGCTTTCAAGATGACTTCCATTGCCAACACGAACAGTATTGGGGAAATTGCACAGCCCATTGCAATGCTCACTTCCAAGTTGATCCAATCAAGGAAACCTTTGATCAGCATCTATAAACAACGTGTCCTTAAAGCATTTCTCCTGATATCCTCGACCCTTGCAGAATCGGATTACATTCAGGTTGGAGTTCTTCCATTGAGTGACTTATTTGTTGTCCAGTAAAAGAATGTCACGCCAAAAAAAAAAAAAAAAATCTAGATTAGCCCTGCAACATATGCAGTCATTAATTTACCTTGAATTCTAGACCTTCTACTAAACTCCGAGTTTCAATAATTAGAATTAGACTACTTAAATCCAGTCTTAGAATTATGCCACTTGAAACCAGTCTTAGAATTATGCTACTTGACACCAG
>CM031621.1:66990868-67035868 GCA_018398815.1 Conus ventricosus
GTATGTGTGTGTGTGTGCTGCACAGTGGGACCTCTGAAGGTACAGTTTCAAACATTTGTTTGGCCTTGAGAAGTCCGTATTCTGGATATTTTATGATAGGTCTCCAAAAGTCACTCCTTTGTTTGCCTGAGTGTGTGAAGGCCCTGCCTGACACTGCCTTAGCTGCTGTGTGATGGACACCAGTGATGGTATGACCTTGTGTCCGTCCACAGAGCTGCACATCTTGACTGAAAGCCCTGCCCTCTTTCATTGTGGAGACAGGTCAGTGAACAGGTATCGGGGGCGATACTCTGCAGGAAAGAGTTGTGCGCTGCTGTGTGACCTCACAACAGCAGGCAGAACGAAGCCTGTGGAAAGGAGCTCTGTTCACAAGCCTGACCTGCCTGAAAAGCAGCCACTGCCCACCCACCATCCCTTCCCGCCCCGTCAGCAGCAGGCCTGGTCCTGACTGCTTCAGCTATCTGTAGCACGTGCATGGCATTCTGCAGTTCCTATCTCTCTCTCTCGGCCTGCCACCACTCGGTCAAAGCCACCTCAAAGTGGAGTAGTTACCGCCGTAATAAGTCAGGAAAAAATCAAATCCAAAGACAGTTTCAGACTCACTGCATAAAACACTACTCACTGGCAAAGATGTGAAGTTTTGAAAACTTTTTTTTTAATCTGAAGTTTGTAGGTTTCCTCCTATGTTTGTGCTAAAAGCAGTTGAAATGAGTACTTCTCCTGTTGTTCACAGGTCTCCAGTGTCGCACCAGTTAAAATGAGTACTTCTCCATGTTCATAGGTCTCCAGTGTCACACCAGTTGAAATGAGTACTTTCCCTGTTGTTCATAGGTCTCCAGTGTCGCACCAGTTGAAATGAGTACTTCTCCATGTTGTTCATAGGTCTCCAGTGTCGCACCAGTTGAAATGAGTACTTCTCCATGTTCATAGGTCTCCAATGTAGCACCAGTTGAAATGAGTACTTCTCCATGTTGTTCATAGGTCTCCAGTGTCGCACCAGTTGAAATGAGTACTTCTCCATGTTCATAGGTCTCCAGTGTAGCACCAGTTGAAATGAGTACTTCTCCATGTTGTTCATAGGTCTCCAGTGTCGCACCAGTTGAAATGAGTACTTCTCCATGTTGTTCATAGGTCTCCAGTGTCACCAGTTGAAATGAGTACTTCTCCATGTTCATAGGTCTCCAGTGTCGCACCAGTTGAAATGAGTACTTCTCCATGTTGTTCATAGGTCTCCAGTGTAGCACCAGTTGAAATGAGTACTTCTCCCTGTTGTTCATAGGTCTCCAGTGTCGCACCAGTTGAAGTGAGTACTTCTCCATGTTGTTCATAGGTCTCCAGTGTCGCACCAGTTGAAATGAGTACTTCTCCATGTTCATAGGTCTCCAGTGTCGCACCAGTTGAAATGAGTACTTCTCCTGTTGTTCATAGGTCTCCAGTGTAGCACCAGTTGAAATGAGTACTTCTCCATGTTGTTCAAAGGTCTCCAGTATCGCACCAGTTGAAATGAGTACTTCTCCATGTTGTTCAAAGGTCTCCAGTGTCGCACCAGTTGAAATGAGTACTTCTCCTGTTGTTGGTCTCCAGTGTCGCACCAGTTGAAATGAGTACTTGTCCATGTTGTTCATAGGTCTCCAATGTAGCACCGTTGAAATGAGTACTTCTCCATGTTCATAGGTCTCCAATGTCGCTCCAGTTGAAATGAGTACTTCTCCCTGTTGTTCATGGGTCTCCAGTGTCGCACAGTTGAAATGAGTACTTTGGCATGATGTTCATAGGTCTCCAGTGTAGCACCAGTTGAAATGAGTACTTCTCCATGTTGTTCATAGGTCTCCAGTGTAGCACCAGTTGAAATGAGTACTTCTCCATGTTCATAGGTCTCCATTGTCGCACAAGTTGAAATGAGTACTTCTCCATGTTGCAGTGTTGATTCTGAGCGCGCCCTTGCGGGATTCCGCAATATTTTTCTGAAGGCCGCAAAAAATCGCGAAAGACGCGGCCCAAAAGCCGCAAAAAAAAGAGAACGAACGCGTTTTTGCACAAACCAGCGCGGCTTCGCCGCTGCCGTGTGTATAGCCTCCTGAGCAATTCCTTTAGCCGAACGCGCGTTCTACCAAATTGTTTCATTGGCGAGAAGCAGCAGTTGAGCCAATCAGCGGTACTGGCAGTTCAACAGTCCTCATGTCGGCTTCAACGATGAAGCGCGCGAAGCCAAACACTCTGTTTTCTTTCGCCTTCACGAAGAAAAAAACGCACTGATATATCTAAAGATCATCAGCTGGAAGCCGATAATGAGTCTACAGCACGTTACGGCTACTCAGTCAAGCGATAGCGTGTCTCAGCCGATCGACGCCGGAGGCGAAACGGTTGAAAGTGCCAGTGAACCGAAGATCAGCAAGATAATGAAGGTGGTGAAAACGAAGCCGACTGCCGACTGTGAGCGTGGTTTCAGTTCCCAAAATGCCATCAAGACAGCCAGGAGAAACAGGCTGAAAGAAGACGGCCTCAATGTGCTGATGACCATCAAATGTGAAGGTCCTCCCATCAATGACCATGACTTCACAGCTGCTGCAGCAGAGTGGAAGCAACAGAAGGATAGGAGGATCTACAAGAAATGAATGGAGTTCTGTGGGCTGTAGGCCTACATATGTATTTAAAGCTTTTCAGTTGTGTATGGTGAAGGTGTACACAGTGACTTTTCACAGTTAAAGGGTTTTCTTAAGGTGATACTGATGGTATATAAATCTTGACAATAGTGATGGTCACTTCATATAAAGAGACTGAATTAATTGTGGGGTAGGCTTAGAGTTGCTGGATTCTATGATGAGGTGACAACAGACTTGCTCACTTGCTGTATGACTGCCAAGAAGGGAGCTCAGCTGAGTACATGCACCACCAGAAAAGACAAGTCTTCTAAGGTATGTCAGAATGTGTGTGTACTCTGTGTGTGTGTGTGTGTGTGTGTGTGTGTGTGTGTGTGCGTTTCTGTAATAAAATGTAACTCGTTTCTTTTTGTTGTTTTAGTTTACTTTGGCCATAATGTAATCATTGTGATTAAGCTTTAAAATCTGAATTTTCACGCGTTTTGAGGGCCTCCCATTTTCACCCTATGGGCCCCTTTTTTTATGTGAGGGGGCCTTGGGCCCCCTTTTTTGAAATCCTAGAATCAACACTGATGTTGTTCATAGGTCTCCAGTGTCGCACCAGTTGAAATGAGTACTTCTCCCTGTTGTTCATAGGTTTCCAGTGTCGCACCAGTTGAAATGAGTACTTCGCCATGATGTTCATAGGTCTTCAGTGTCGCACCAGTTGAAATGAGTACTTCTCCATGTTCATAGGTCTCCAGTGTCGCACCAGTTGAAATGAGTACTTCTCCCTGTTGTTCATAGGTCTCCAGTGTAGCACCAGTTGAAATGAGTACTTCTCCATGTTGTTGGTTTCCAGTGTCGCACCAGTTGAAATGAGTACTTCTCCATGTTGTTGGTCTCCAGTGTAGCACCCGTTGAAATGAGTACTTCTCCATGTTGTTCATAGGTCTATAGTGTAGCACCAGTTGCAATGAGTACTTCTCCATGTTGTTCATAGGTCTCCCGTGTCGCACCAGTTGAAATGAGTACTTCTCCATGTTGTTTGGTTTCCAGTGTCGCACAGTTGAAATGAGTACTTCTCCATGTTGTTGGTCTCCAGTGTAGCACCAGTTGAAATGAGTACTTCTCCATGTTGTTCATAGGTCTCCAGTGTAGCACCAGTTGAAATGAGTACTTCTCCATGTTGTTCATAGGTCTCCAGTGTCGCACCAGTTGAAATGAGTACTTCTCCATGTTGTTCATAGGTCTCCAGTGTAGCACCAGTTGAAATGAAAACTTCTCCTGTTGTTGGTCTCCAGTGTCGCACCAGTTGAAATGAGTACTTCGCCATGATGTTCATAGGTCTCCAGTGTAGCACCAGTTGAAATGAGTACTTCTCCCTGTTGTTGGTCTCCAGTGTCGCACCAATTGAAATGAGTACTTCTCCATGTTCATAGGTCTCCATTGTCGCACAAGTTGAAATAAGTACTTCTTCATGTTGTTCATAGGTCTCCAGTGTAGCACCAGTTGAAATGAGTACTTCTCCATGTTGTTCATACGTCTCCAGTGTAGCACCAGTTGAAATGAGTACTTCTCCATGTTCATAGGTCTCCATTGTCGCACAAGTTGAAATAAGTACTTCTTCATGTTGTTCATAGGTCTCCAGTGTAGCACCAGTTGAAATGAGTACTTCTCCTGTTGTTCATAGGTTTCCAGTGTCGCACCAGTTGAAATGAGTACTTCTCCCTGTTGTTCATAGGTCTCCAGTGTCGCACAGTTGAAATGAGTACTTTGGCGTGATGTTCATAGGTCTCCAGTGTAGCACAGTTGAAATGAGTACTTCTCCATGTTGTTCAAAGGTCTCCAGTGTAGCACCAGTTGAAATGAGTACTTCTCCCTGTTGTTCATAGGTCTCCCGTGTAACACCAGTTGAAATGAGTACTTCTCCCTGTTGTTCATAGGTCTCCAGTGTAACACCAGTTGAAATGAGTACTTCTCCATGTTGTTCATAGGTCTCCAGTGTCGCACCAGTTGAAATGAGTACTTCTCCATGTTGTTGGTCTCCAGTGTAGCACCAGTTGAAATGAGTACTTCTCCATGTTGTTCATAGGTCTCCAGTGTAGCACCAGTTGAAATGAGTACTTCTCCATGTTCATAGGTCTCCAGTGTCGCACCAGTTGAAATGAGTACTTCTCCATGTTGTTCTTAGGTCTCCAGTGTAGCACCAGTTGAAATGAGTTCTTCTCCATGTTGTTCATAGGTCTCCCGTGTAGCACCAGTTGAATGAGTACTTCTCCATGTTGTTGGTCTCCAGTGTCGCACCAGTTGAAATGAGTGCTTCTCAATGTTGTTCATAGGTCTCCAGTGTAGCACCAGTTGAAATGAGTACTTCTCCTGTTGTTGGTCTCCAGTGTCGCACCAGTTGAAATGAGTACTTCTCCATGTTGTTGGTCTCCAGTGTCGCACCAGTTGAAATGAGTACTTCTCCATGTTGTTCATAGGTCTCCAGTGTCGCACCAGTTGAAATGAGTACTTCTCCATGTTCATAGGTCTCCAGTGTCGCACAGTTGAAATGAGTACTTCTCCATGTTGTTCATAGGTCTCCATTGTAGCACCAGTTGAAATGAGTACTTCTCCATGTTGTTCAAAGGTCTCCAGTGTCGCACCAGTTGAAATGAGTACTTCTCCATGTTGTTGATAGGTCTCCAGTGTGTCGCACCAGTTGAAATGAGTACTTCTCCCTGTTGTTGGTCTCCAGTGTCGCACCAGTTGAAATGAGTACTTCTTCATGTTGTTCATAGGTCTCCAATGTAGCACCAGTTGAAATGAGTACTTCTCATGTTGTTCATAGGTCTCCAATGTAGCACCAGTTGAAATGAGTACTTCTCCATGTTCATAGGTCTCCAATGTCACACCAGTTGAAATGAATACTTCTCCCTGTTGTTCATAGGTCTCAGTGTCGCACAGTTGAAATGAGTACTTTGGCATGATGTTCATAGGTCTCCAATGTAGCACCAGTTGAAATGAGTACTTCTCCCTGTTGTTCATAGGTCTCCAATGTCACACAGTTGAAATGAGTACTTCTCCCTTTTGTTCATAGGTTTCCAGTGTCGCACCAGTTGAAATGAGTACTTCTCCATGTTCATAGGTCTCCATTGTCGTACAAGTTGTAATGAGTACTTTCCATGTTGTTCATAGGTCTCCAGTGTAGCACCAGTTGAAATGAGTACTTCTCCTGTTGTTCATAGGTTTCCAGTGTCGCACCAGTTGAAATGAGTACTTCTCCCTGTTGTTCATAGGTCTCCAGTGTAAACACAGTTGAAATGAGTACTTCGCATGATGTTCATAGGTCTCCAGTGTCGCACCAGTTAATATGAGTACTTCTCCCTGTTGTTGGTTTCCAGTGTCTCACCAGTTGAAATGAGTACTTCTCCATGTTGTTGGTCTCCAGTGTCGCACCAGTTGAAATGAGTACTTCTCCATGTTGTTCATAGGTCTCCAGTGTAGCACCAGTTGCAATGAGTACTTCTCCATGTTCATAGGTCTCCAGTGTCGCACCAGTTGAAATGAGTACTTCTCCATGTTGTTCATAGGTCTCCAGTGTAGCACCAGTTGAAATGAGTACTTCTCCATGTTGTTGGTCTCCAGCGTCGCACCAGTTGAAATGAGTACTTCTCCATGTTGTTCATAGGTCTCCCGTGTTTGCACAGTTGAAATGAGTACTTCTCCATGTTCATAGGTCTCCAGTGTAGCACCAGTTGAAATGAGTACTTCTCCATGTTGTTCATAGGTCTCCAGTGTCGCACCAGTTGAAATGAGTACTTCTCCATGTTGTTCATACGTCTCCAGTGTAGCACCAGTTGAAATGAGTACTTCTCCATGTTCATAGGTCTCATTGTCGCAGAAGTTGAAATGAGTACTTCTTCATGTTGTTCATAGGTCTCCAGTGTAGCGCCAGTTCAAATGAGTACTTCTCCTGTTGTTCATAGGTTTCCAGTGTCGCACCAGTTGAAATGAGTACTTCTCCCTGTTGTTCATAGGTCTCAGTGTAACACCAGTTGAAATGAGTACTTCTCCATGTTGTTCATAGGTCTCCAGTGTAACACCAGTTGAAAGGAGTACTTCTCCATGTTATTGGTTTCCAGTGTCGCACCAGTTGAAATGAGTGCTTCTCCATGTTGTTGGTTCCAGTGTAGCACCAGTTGAAATGAGTACTTCTCTATGTTGTTCATAGGTTTCTAGTGTAGCACCAGTTGCAATGAGTACTTCTCCATGTTGTTCATAGGTCTCCAGTGTAGCACCAGTTGAATTGTGTTCTCCATGTTGTTCAAAGGTCTCCAGTGTAGCACCAGTTGAAATGAGTACTTCTCCCTGTTGTTGGTCTCCAGTGTCGCACCAGTTGAAATGAGTACTTCTCCATGTTGTTGGTCTCCAGTGTCGCACAGTTGAAATGAGTACTTCTCATGTTCATAGGTCTCCAGTGTGCACCAGTTGAAATGAGTACTTCTCCATGTTGTTGGTCTGCAGTGTCGCACCAGTTGAAATGAGTACTTCTCATGTTGTTGGTCTCCAGTGTCGCACAGTTGAAATGAGTACTTCTCCCTGTTGTTCATAGGTCTCAGTGTCGCACAGTTGGAATGAGTACTTCTCCATGTTGTTCATAGGTCTCAGTGTCACACAGTTGAAATGGAGTACTTCTCCATGTTCATTGGTCTCCAGTGTAGCACAGTTGAAATGAGTGCTTCTCCATGTTGTACATAGGTCTCAGTGTCGCACCAGTTGAGATGAGTACTTTTCCATGTTGTCATAGGTCTCCAATTGTAGCACCAGTTGAAATGAGTACTTCTCCATGTTGTTCATAGGTCTCCAGTGTAGCACCGTTGAAATGAGTACTTCTCATGTTCATTAGGTCTGCAGTGTGCACCAGTTGAAATGAGTACTTCTCCATGTTGTTCATAGGTCTCCAGTGTCGCACCAGTTGAAATGAGTACTTCTCATGTTGTTCATAGGTCTCCATGTAGCACAGTTGAATGAGTATTCTCCATGTTGTTCTAGGTCTCCAGTGTCGCATTAATTGAATGAGTACTTCTCCATGTTGTTCATAGGTCTCAGTGTCGCATTAATTGAAATGAGTACTTCTCCATGTTGTTCTAGGTCTCAGTGTCGCACCAGTTGAATGAGTACTTCTCCATGTGTTCATGGGTCTCCAGTGTAGCACCAGTTGAATGAGTACTTCTCCATGATGTTCATAGGTCTCCAATGTAGCACCAGTTGAAATGAGTACTTCAGAGAACGGTCATATGCGCTTCTGGCTCACCCGCTCACCGGCCTTGGCCGTCTCGGTGCGGGCGACTCCAAAAGCGGCATATTACCGTTCTCTAATAAGCATGACTTCAATAACCAAAAAATACGACCCTACAACATACATTTTGTGTAGGGTTGTCCGTTTTTAATACTAATTTACTAAACTTTTCAGATTTCAGTTTTTGCTTAATCTATGTTTTTCCTGATCATTTTCAATAACATCATTTTCGCGCAAAACATTCATCAAATGAGTCTCTGTCTTTATGTGAAATTAAACTACAGTCTTTAACTGTTCTCTAAGTCTTTTAAAACGGAGTTATATATTTTGACATAAAATCCACACACTTATTCCAGCATGTCTTCCACTGAAAGCCAGTTTTGACAAAGTGTTTCTCTTTTTAACTATGTCTCTTTCTGCGAACAGTCATCTATAATTAAATAGTGTCTGCGTTCCTTCAAACAGTTATATAAACTGTTCTAAACACTCACTCAGTTTATTGCTAGGATCAACTAAATATACGTCATCATCTGTCCATATAAACCTATCATGATATGTTGTTCATTTAAGTGTTGGGCAGAAAATTACAATATAATCAAAATTATATGCGATAAACTGTTGTAATAGGTCGAGGATAATATTGTTTTCCACAACGTCTGCCCACAAATTAATGAACAATGAGGGGTTTTTGTCATAAAGTTTAACTGCTCCATAGTTTTATAAACAGAATTTAATCTAATCCAGTTATTATTTTTATCATGCTCTCGTCAAAACTGTTCAGTATATAAAGGGGGAAAGGGGGGGGGGGTTTTTTTTTTTGCCCCCCCCGGGGGGGGTAAAAAACCCCCCGGGAAAAGATCAACCCCAAGATAAAGGGGAAGGGGGGGGGGGTTTAAAGGAAACCCCAAAACCAAAAAAAAAACGGGCCGACTGGGGGAGCGTGTTTCAGCCCCAAAAAACCCATCAAGAACCCGGGAGAAACGGGCTGAAAAAGCGGCCTAAAATGTGGATGCCCATCAAATGTGAAGGTCCCCCAATGACCATGACTTCACATCTGCAGCGATGGAAGCAACAGAAGGATAGGAGGATCTACAAAAAATGAATGGAGTTCTGTGGGCTTAGCCTACTTGTTTTAAAGCTTTTCAGTTGTATGTGGGGTTTACACAGGATTTCCAGTAAAGGTTTTCTTTAAGGGAACTGGGTATAAAAATCTTGCAATAGTATGGTCACTTCTAAAAGAGACTAAATTAATTTGGGGGGTGGGCTTAGATTCGGGGATTCTTTTGGGGGGTAAAACAGACTTGCTCACTTGCTGTAGGGACTGCCAAGATAGTCAGCTGAGTCCCTCACCCCCAGAAAAAACAAGCTTCTAAGGATGTAGAATTGTGTGTACTCTGTTGTTGTGGGGGGTTTGTTGTGTGTGTGTGCGTTTCTGAATAAAATGTAACTCTTTCCCTTTTGTTGTTTTAGTTTATTTTGGGCCATAATGTAATCTTGTGTTTAAGTTTTAAAACTAATTTTCCGCGTTTTGGGCCTCCCTTTTTCACCTTGGGGCCCCCTTTTTTTATGTGGGGGCCCCTGGCCCCCTTTTTTTGAAATCCTGAATAACACTGGGGGTTTTATAGGTTCCATGTCGCACCAGTTGAATGATACTTCCCCTGTGTTCATAGTTTCCATGCGCACAGTGAAATAGTACTTCGCTTATTTCAAGGCTTCAGTGTCCACCATTGAAATGATACTTTCTCCATGTTATGGTCCCATGTCGCACCATTAAAATGATACTTCTCCCTTTTGTTCTGGTCTCCGTGAGCACAGTTGAAATGAGTACCCCAGGGTTTTTGGGTTTCCAGGTCCCACCATTGAAAAGTACTTCTCCATTTTTGTTGGTCTCCAGTGTAGCACCAGTTAAATGATATTTCCATTTGTTCATAGTCTTAGTGAGCACCATTGCAATGATACTTCTCCATTTTTCATAGGCTCCATGTCGCACCTTTTGAAAATAGTACTTTCCATGTTTTGGTTTCCAGTGTGCACCTTTTGAAAGAGTACTTCTCCATGTTTTGGTCTCCATGAGCCCAGTTGAAAATGATACTTCTCCATGTTGTTCTAGGTCTCCCAGTAGCCCAGTTAAAATAGTACTTCTCCATTGTTCTATTTCCCCAGGTCGCACCAGTTGAAATGATACTTCCCGTTTTCATGGGTCTCGTGTACACCGTTGAAATGAACTTCTCCTTTTGGGGGTCCCGGTCGCACCAGTTAAAAATGATACTTCCCTATTCATAGGTCCCCGTGTAGCACCATTGAATATACTTCCCCCTGTTTTTGGGTCCCCGTGTCGCCCAAATTAAAATGATACTTCTCCATGTTATAGTCTCCATTGCGCAAAATTGAAATAAGAAACTTCTCATGTTTTCATGGGTCTCCAGGTACACCATTAAAATGATATTCTCCATTGTTTTTCGCTCAGTGAGCCCCCATTTTAAAATGAGACTTCCCATTTTTTGGGTTCCTTGTCGCACAATTTGAAAAAGTCCTTCATGTTTCATAGGTCTCCATGTAACCATTGAAAGATATTTCCCCCTGTTGTTCATGGGTTTTCCAGGGTCGCCCATTAAAATGAGATTTCCCGTTTTCATGGGTCTCCAGTTCGCCCATTGAATTTGAACTTTGGCATTTCATGGGTCCCAGTGTAGCCCCCATTGAAATGAGACTTCCCAGTTTTTTAAAAAGGTCTCCAGTGTAGCACCATTGAAATGGTATTTCTCCCTGTTTTTCAAGGCCCCGTGAAACCCATTAAAATGAGTACTTCTCCCTGTTTTTCATTCTCCTGAAACCCCAAGTTAAAATGGTACTTCTCCAGTTGTTCATAGTCCCGTGTCCACCATTAAAAATGATACTTTTTTTTTTCCTTCCATTTTGTTTTTTTGGTTTTTTCTCCATGTAGCACCATTAAATGATATTTCCCATGTTGTTCATAGGTTCCATGTACCCGTAAATGATACTTCTCCATGTTCATAGGTCCCCAGGCGCACCAGTTAAAATGAGTCTTCTCCATTTGTTCTTGGTCTCCTGTACACCTTTAAATGATTTTCCCATGTTGTTCATAGGTCTCCCCTTACACCATGAAATGATATTTCTCCATGTTGTTGGTCTCCATGTCCACCAGTTGAAATGAGGCTTTCTAAATTTGTTATGGGGCTCCATTGTAGCACCAGTTAAAATGATACTTCTCCTGTTTTGGCCCCGTGTCGCACCATTGAAAAGGTACTTCTCCATTTTGTTGGTCTCCAGTGTCGCCCATTTTGAAAGGGTACTTCTCCTTTGTTCTAGGTCTCCAGTGTCCCCATTAAATGTTACTTCTCCATGTTCATGGGTCTCCATGTCGCACCATTAAAAGATACTTCCCATGTTGTTCTAGGCCCCATGTAGCACCATTAAAATGATACTTCCCCATGTTTTCAAAGGTCCCGTGTCGCCCGTTAAATATTTTCCCTGTTGTTATAGTCTCCAGTGTCGCACCAGTTGAAATATACTTCTCCTGGTTGGTCTCCATGTCGCCCAGTTGAAATGGTACTTCTTTCATGTGTTCATGTCTCCAATGTAGCACCATTGAAATGAGCTTCCCTTTTGTTCATAATCTCCAATTGCCCAGTTGAAATGAGTACTTCTCCGTTCTATTTCCCAAAATGCCACCATTAAAATAATTTTCTCCCTGTTTTTGGGTCTCCAGTGTCCCACTGAAATGAGTACTTTGGCAGATTTCATAGGTCTCCAATGTACACCAGTTGAAAGGGTACTTTCCCTGTTGTTCATAGGTCTCCAATGTCACACCATGAAATGAGTACTTACCCCTTTTGTTCATGGGTTTCCAGTGTCGAACCATTTTGAAATGATACTTCCCAGTTTCATAGGTCTCCATTGCCCACAATTTTGAAAGTACTTCCCATTTTGTTCATGGGCTCCATGTAGCCCCATGAAATAGTACTTCTCCCTGTTTTTTAAAGGGTTTCCAGTGTCGCCCAGTTGAAATAGACTTCTCCCTGTTGTTCTGGGTTTCTCCAGTGAAACACCATTTGAAAGAGTACTTCGCCAAAGTTCATAGGCTCCATGCCCGCCCAGTTTATGTATTTTTCCCCTTTGTTGGGTTTCCAGTGTTCACCAGTTGAAGGTACTTCCCCTTTGTTGGCCCAAAGGGCCACCAGTTAAAAATGATACTTCTCCATTTTTGTTAAAGGGTTCCAGTAGCACCAGTTGAAATGAGTATTCCCCCATGTTCAAGTCTCCAGTGTCGCCCCTTTTGAAAGAGTACTTCCCAGTTTTTCTTAGGTCTCCATGTGCACCATTGAATGATTTCCCTGTTGTTTGTTCCACGTCGCACCTTGAAATGAGACTTCTCCTGTTTTTCTAGGTCCCCGTGGCCCAGTTGAAATGGTATTTCTCCATTTAAAGGGTCTCCAGTGGCCCATTGAATGAGACTTCCCATGTTGTTCAAGGTCTCCAGTTCGCACCATTGAAATGATACTTTCCGTTTTCATACTCCCAGTGTCACCTTAAAATGAGTATTTCTCCTTTTTCTGGGTCTCCATTGTCGCAAAATTAAATGATACTTTTCATGTTTTTTAAAGGGTCTCCGTGTGCGCCTTTAAATATACTTCTCCCTGTTTTCTGGGTTTCCCGTGTCGCACCAGTTGAAAGATACTTCCCCTGTTGTTCATAGGTCTCCAGTGTAACACCTTTTAAAAGTATTTCCCCTGTTTTTTCATGGGTCCCCGTGTAAAAACCAGTTGAAGGATATTCCCAGGTTTTTGGGTTTCCAGTGTCGCCCATTGAAATGAGGCTCTCCTGTTTTTGGTCTCCAGGGGCACCATTGAAATGATATTCTCTATGTTGTTCATAGGTTTCTAGTGTCACCAGTTGCAATGAGTCTTCCCCATGTTTTTCTATCCCAGTGTCACCAGTTGAATTGTGTTCCCAGTTTTTCAAGGTCCATGTAGCACCAGTTGAATATACTTCTCCCGTTTTGGCCCATTCGCCCAGTTGAAAGATACTTCTCCTGTTGTTGGTCTCCAGGTCGCCCCAGTTGAAATGAGTCTCCCATTTTCATAGGTCCCAGTTTTGCACCTTGAAATATACTTCTCCTGTTTTTGGGTTGCTGTGGGCCCAGTTGAAATGGGGGTACTTCCCCATGTTGTTGGTCTCCATGCGCACCATTGAAATGAAAACTTCTCCCTTTGTTCATAGGTCTCCAGTGTCGCACCAGTTGGGAAGGGTACTTCTCCAGTTGTTCATGGTCTCCGTGCACACCATTTAAAATGAACTTCTCCTGTTCATTGGTCTCCATGTAGCCCATTGAAAGAGTGTTTCTCCAGTTTACATGGGTTTCCCCCAGTGTCGCCCCAGTTGAGTGGTCTTTTCCAGTTTTTTCAAGGCCCAAATTAGCCAGTTAAAATGATATTCTCCATGTTTTTCGGGGGTCCCAGTGTAGCACCAGTTAAAAAAAGTACTTCTCCATTTATGGTCTGCAGTTTTTAGCCCCAGTTAAATGAGTACTTCCCAGTTTTAAAGGGTCCCAGTGTCGCACCAGTTGAAATGAGATTTCTCCATGTTGTTCAAGGTCTCCAATGTACCCCAGTTGAAATGAGTACTCCCCGTTTTCATAGTCCCAGTGTCCATTTTTTGAAATGAGTACTTCTCCATGTTGTTCTAGGTCTCCGTGTCGCTTAATTGAAATGATACTTCTCCAGTTGTTCAAGGGTCCCAGTGTCGCACCGTTAAAATGAGTTTTCTCCATGTTGTTCAGGGGGCTCCGGTGCACCAGTTGAAATGAGTATTTCCCAGATGTTATAGGTCTCCAAGTAGCACCAGTTGAAATGAGTACTTCAAAAGGGTAATATGCCGTTCGGCCCCCCCGCCCCCTCACCCGGGCCTTGGCCGTTCCCCGGGGCGACCCAAAGCGCTATTCCCGTTCCTAAAGCATGACTTCAATAACCAAAAAAAAACGACCCTACAAAACAACATACTGGGGGGTTGTCCGTTTTTAATACTAATTTCTAAATTTTTCAGTTTTCGTTTTTGCTTAATCCTATTTTTTTTCCTGATCTTTTTCAATAACATCATTTTCGCGAAAAAATTTCAAAAGAGTCTCTGTCTTTATTTTTAAAAAACTCAGCTTTAACTTTTCTAAAGTCTTTTTAAACTTTTATTTTTTTTTGCATAAAAACCCAAACACTATTCCACAGTCTTCCCGGAAAGCCATTTTTTGACAAAGGTTTTCTTTTTAACTATTCTCTTTCTCCGAACGTCACTATAATAAATAGTGTCTGCGTTCCCCTCAAACAGTTTAAAAACTTTTTCTAAACACTCCTCAGTTTTTGTAATCAACAAATATCGTCATCATCTGTCCAAAAAACCTATCTGTTTGCTTTGTTCCATTTAAGTGTTGGGCAGAAAATTACAATTAAAAAAATTTTATAGCAAAAATTTTTGTAATAGGCGAGGAAAATATTGTTTTCCCCAAAACCCAGTCCCCCCACAATTAATGAACAATGGGGGGTTTTTTGTCAAAAGAACTGCTCCTAGTTTTATAACAAATTTAATCTAATCCGTTATTTTTTTTTATCAGGCCTCCGCAAAACCTGTTCAGTATAAAAAAACCCTTTAAAAGGGCCCAAAATTTTTAAAAAGATAATCCAATTCAGTCTGTAAGATTATTTCATTTAATTTCCAACATTGTTTTTGTTGTTGTTGTTAAAAAACCCAAAAAATATCCCCCTTTGTAAAAAAACACGATGGTAATTTTTAAGACGTTTAACTCTAAGTTTTGCCAGCTAATTTAATTCCTTTATAAGGACGTCACAACGCCCACAACCCCTCCCTCTCCACATTTTTAAAAGACAGAAATTTCAAATATCTTGGAACGCATCTCCTAATTTTCTCTTGGAAAACTGTAATTTTGTAAAAGTTTCCTTTAAAACCGTTTTTTTTCTTGAGGATGTAGGGGTTTTTTCCTTTCGGCGTTATTCAATCTCTTTCCGACTATTGTCGCCCGGGCATAAGATTTACATGTAAAGGGCCAGGTTTGAATGCTTTTCAAATTTTTTTGTGGGCAAAAAAAGTAAAGGGGCTTAATCAAATTTTTTTTTCCCCTTCAAAATTGGTTCTAATGCCTTTTGGGGTCAGGTTTTCGAACTTTTTTTATACATACTCCCCAACATTATTTGCTTCTAGATTGCGCTTTGTTCTAGTTGGGAAACTTTTTTGCGTCCCCAACCCTTTCTTTAAATCACCTCTTTAGGTACTAAAAACCATAAAAAGCCCAATCCACCTTTCTGTTCAAAGTCGAACGTCGCAAGGTCTTTTAATTCTAAGTTTTTTACACCTCACAGGCGCAAATGTAACCCTTTTTTTTGGGCCCCCCGCGACATTTTTTTTTGAAATAATTATTTTTTTTCCAAAAAAAAAAAGTGCAGGTTATCACATTTAAAACGATTTTACCTGTTTTGTCTGCAATTTTTTTTTTAAAGACCAACCCCCCACAAACAATTTTTTTAAACAAAAATTAGGAATTGTATAATTTTTAAACCAATATCAGTTTCCCCCTGATGGAAGGCCTTAAAACAGTTGAGGGCCTTCCATCAAAAATTTTTCATCAGTGCCAGCTCGCCCCAAATGAACATAGAGTAATGAATGAATGCAAGATCGAGGGGTTTTTTCCCCCTCAAAGTATTTTGCGGGAGTAACCTAAATCATATTGTTAGCTGCAAACCAAACATTTTAGTAGCCTTTTTCAAAAAAGAAACCTCCTTCTTCAGGCTTGAATGTTAAACTTGTTTTTAGATTGCATTGTTAGTTTTGAGGTAATTTGAATTTACTCTTTGCTTCTTTTAGTGAGCAAAACCCTAATAACCATCGGGGTATTTTAACTGGCTAACTTTGGGCCCCCCTGTTTTTGTCAACTTTTTAATCTTATTATCTTCTTTGATTCATTATTAAACCATACAACTTGTAAAAATTTCAGAAGCGCGCCATTTTTTTTCCCGCAATCGTTCTTAACACATTTCAAAAAACGAAGGAGGGTTTTGGGGTTTTTTTGTTACAAACATTTTTAAAACAAATAAAAATGGGGGCCATTAAAAATTTACTGATGCAAAATATCTGTTGGGCCGCCTAAATTTTTAAAAAATAACAACTGACCCCCTTTGACATTTCTGTGCCCGGACTGACACTTTTCAAAAAAAGGGGGGAGTATCCATTAAAAATTTTCAACCCCCCTTTTAAAAAAAACTACATCGAAAAAAGTGTGGTTCTCACCAATCAGTTTATCAAAAACCATTAAACTTGGGCTTGTTTTGGGCATAATGGTTGGGGGGGTTGTCGTAGCAAAACACTTAAAATCATCCTTCCTTTGGGTGGGTCATGTACAATTTCATTTTTATTACACTTAAACTATTTTGAGAACTGCGGCCCCATTCCCAAAAATGAAAAACCGGTTTAATCCTTCAGCAACCGAAAGACTGAAGGCTTTTGAAAGGACTGTAACGAATTCAATATTAAACACAAGACGATTTTAGAAAAAAGTTGGCCCTTTAATCATGGCAGGACCCCTTTTTTTTGGGGCTGCACAGAAAGAAAACTTGCCGGAACCCTCTTACACACTTTCCTTCAGCCAGTGTTCCCTCGGGTCCATAGAGCAAAGCATAAAACAGCGGGCGACTTTTATCTTAGACATTCAAAAGGGCCTAATAAAGCAGGAATAGAACGAATAACACTTTTCGTACTTTTTTTTGGTGTTTGCAGGTTCCAAGCACAAACGAGATGAGTAACTTTTCCTTCTACGGGTTTTGACGAAAAAAACAATACTTAGAAAATTTAGAGACGCCATTAATTCACAGTTGATTGCCTTAAAGTATTAAAAGGTCCAAAATGTTTTACAAAACGAAAGATCAAAATAGACTTTGTTTTTGGCGCTTTTTTATACAGCTACCTCTGACCTCAGACCCCAGAAGGAACAAAAAAACCCCAAAAAAGAAATCCTTGTGGCACAATGAACAGAAGGTCGGGAAAAAAAAAAAAATAAATTTGAGCCAGTAAACAAGCATAAAAAAACACCAAGAAAAGTCACCAAACCCCCCAAGGCCCAAAGCCCAAGGCCTTTGAAAACACGAAGTCACGAAGTCAAAAAAAAAATGACCATAATATGAAAAGCAGCGCGTTTTTGGTTTAAAGGGCCTGGGTTATCCTTCTTTATTTTACAAAGAGTACCCAACTATTAAGGCTAATGTCCATAGTCTCGCCAAAAAGCCAACTACTTTGCTTGCAGTAACAAAAGCCACTAACGACCCCCCTAATTTCCCCGGGTAAAGAGTCTTTGCTTTACCAGCTAATTTTTTAATAACCCCGCAAATAAAAGCTTTTTTTTTTTACCCATGATTTATGGGCGGGGGAGGGTGGTGGGAGGCACGCCCCGGGTACCACCGCCCCCCGTAATAGCCATCACCAGGGGTATTTTTGCAAACCCAAAAGGCCGTTAAAGTTTCTATGTGACCCCTTGCTCTTAAACAGCGTTCTATTCTTTCTGCTAGGTTTTGTGTCCAAAAAAAATTCTTTGGTTTATTTCTCTTTTTCTGTCCTTGAGTTCGTAAGTCTTCTGGGTTTAGTGAAAAGCTTTAGTTTGCTGATCTTCTTGTTCAAAACTTTTATCTTTGGTTATTTTTTTTTAAATTCGCCCAAAGTTGGCGCATCACCTCCGAGTTTTCTTTCCTTTTTAAATTTGCTCATCTTTTCACCCAGTTTTGCTAAATTGTTTTTAATTCGCCCTGATTTTCCAAAAGCAGATAAAGGCCCCGCTTTTCCCCGCATGGGAGCGGGGAATCAAATTGTTTTTTTAAAACGCCTTTTCTTCGGAAAATGGTTTCTGCTGCATTACTTTGTCCGGTTTGATTAAAATTTGAATTTCCCCATGTTTTGTTTTTGGGTATTTTTTGGAGTTTTTGGGTGTTTTGAATTTTGCAACTCCCTCTCCCCTTTTTTTTGGTTTTTTTACATGCCAAGGCGATTTTCGATCGCCACACTGACCCCTTTGTCAATTAAAACTGCCTACAAACTTTGAGGGGCTTTTTAGTTTAAGCTAAAAACAATTGTCTTGGTCGTTTCACAAAAAATGGTCATTTTTTACTTCAAATCATAAAGGGTATATGCTTCGGGGGTCCTATCCTAAACTTTGGGGATAATGATCTGCCCTTTACTTTCTGTTAATTCACGCCTTTGCCCCCCCTTCTACTTTTTATCATGCAAGGGAAGCCCCGGCGATGCCGCCCAAGGGGGAAACCCCAGTCGTCCCCGGGATCAAAAACATCCTAATCTTTTTCACCTTCAATCCCTCCCAGTTTCTTTAATAAAAAACTTTTTTTTTTGTTTTTAAAAAAATGTCACAAATAGGGTTTCGATTCTTGACCCGCATAGAAAGCGAAAGAACCCTTTGGCGTGAAGGGAAAAAAGCGGAATTTTTACTGTTCCAAAAATAATCCACTACTTTTTATGGGGTCAAATTCTTTCTGTTAATTTCCGACCTAGGAGGGGATGAGTGATTGTGCCAGGCTCTGCCGCTTAAATTTTTAAATGAACTCCTTCAAAAACGACCCAAACAGGGGTTGTACAAAATCTGGGGCGGGCAACGTTAAGAAAATTTTAAAAACTTGAGGGGCAAAAAATATTTTCTTTACACAATGCAACTATTTTAACCCATTTATCATGGCTACCCGCAAGAAAGGGGACTGCTTTAAAGGAATCAAAATAAAGAAGCATAAAACTAAATAGGCGCCGAAAAACCTAAAGCGGAAAAAGGTTTTAGCCGAAGTTTGCGTAGGGAAAATCGTTTTTTTATCCCCCGGGATTTTGAGTTTTTAAAAGCGCATGCCCCTATTTTTCAAGGAGCTTTAAAAAGACAATTTATATGAACTAACTTTTAATGAAAAAAAACGTGTTATCTATCATCAACACGAAGCAAAGTACAGTTTTCTGACATCTCTTTTGGTTTTGACGTTGTTAGAAACCAAATTTTAGCAACTGATTGAGCAACAATATCATAAAAATTAGCAATATATTACAAAGGGATTCATCTTCCAAACCAAAAAGCGGGGAGACACTAAGGAATTTCAGTTTTGTGCCACAGCAAATCGTTTAAAGGTATTTATTGCTGTGTGAAGATAAAGGGACCATCAAAAGACAAACGAAAATTTTATTAACCTAAATAACGAAAGTGAAGACAATGAGGGTATTTAAACCCAAAAAACGTTTTGGGCTTAAAACCCCTTTACACTTTTTGATGAAATAAAAAAAATTTTGGAGGCGGGAGGTGAGAAATCCGAATTTGACCGGGGTTCAAAGATCTGCATCTTCACGTGTTAGACTTGACTTTATTAAAAACAAATACGGTTTTGGATTGACCAAAGGGTAAACGGGGATAAAAAGTTCAGGGAAAGTGGGGAACGTTAAAGGGGCAAAATAAACTTTAAAATTGATAAAAAGAAAAAACCCGAAAAAAACCATTTTAATGGGTATTTGTTTTTAAATTATGAGCGCATGAATATTCAAGATAACAGATTAGAAATATACTTACTAAATTTTTTTTTCATTTTTAAAAAAGCATGCTGCGAAAATTTCCAAAACCCCTGGGGCCCAGAGTCGCCGAGAGAAGGGATAGCCCCCGGCATAAAAAACCTTTTAGAAAAACCAACTTTACACAAATGCTACAAAACTAGAGCAGGACCTTTCAAATACAGCAAACCAAACGAAGGTATTCTGCGCCTTAAATGCTTTTTACATTGTTAATACGGGAGCATCACTTTGAGTGCCTATCGGCAGGGACAATGGGTCTTTTAGCAACGGTTTTTGGGTTGCACCTTAGTATCCTTTTGGCGGGCGTTTTTTAGCTCTTGCGTGGTTCATTACTGTGGGGCTGCTAGCAAAAAAAAAAAAAACTAACTTCCAAAACACACAGCTATGGTTCAACTAATAACACTAAACTTTTTCCTTCAAGCATTATAAAAAAGCACTAGCTGACTCAAACATCACGGGTGAAGAATTTAGTCGTTTTCAGGCCGATTTTTATGACTAAAAAGACAAAAATTTGACTTCAAAAAGGCGGGACAATTTTTTTTCACCCAGACCCGGCGATAAAAAAAGGAATGTTTTAAAAAAAAAATAAACGAAAAATTTAAAACCCGTTTTTTAAAAAGCTCCATTAACAAACCCCCAAAAGGGGGTTATCTTTTGTTTTGATCTAAAACCAAAAAAAAACCGTCGATTTGATTAATTATTTTTTTTTTTTTAAATAATATTTTGAGTTGAAAAAAAAACTCAAATGGTAAGAATATTAAAGGGCGGACAATTGTTTTTAAGGGAAAGTTTTAAAGGAAAAGCGTTTCAAGAGGACTAAAGATATTTATTTAGAATCATTATCCCGCAAACTACAGGCAAATTTTGCAGCTATTTCTCAAGTTCCGGTAAAATAACAATAAACCCCCCGTTAAATTTAAATTTTCTGTTTTAAAAACGACTTAAAAAATAAATGAAGAAAAACTAAAATCGGGGGCCAACTAAACAACAGGTTTTTTCTTTCTCTATGCTTAACACCCCGGGGGGGCAAAACCCAAAGCTTACGCAGTTTGTGGCCGCCGAAGAAGCCAAAAGAAAAGGCCTGGTTTGGGCAGAGGGCAAGCCAGAGATCAGATTAAAACATCTAATTTTCGCCGATTGTTGGGAATCTTACATTCACGCCTCCACATTTGTGCAAAAAAAACAGTTTAAACATAAAGAATTATTCAGACAACAAAGTTTATGTGGTGTGTTCCGGAGGGTGCATTACTCCCCCAAAAAACAGGGATGTCTAAATATCACCCTTTCATCAAAGATCTTAACTTAGTGGGGTGTCCTTTCCTGTTAGCGGGATTCCCTTATCGTTTGAAGAACAAAAAAACCAATAAAGTTATGTTTACAAGGAAGGAAACAAATCTACAACCCATTAAAGTGTCCAAGAACAGCCCCCAAAAGGTATCCAGCAAAAATCATTTTCTTTTACTGTTTTTTTCACCAGGGGGGGTACCGCATTTCAAATTGATACGAACAATGAGTAGTTTTTTGCGGCAAAAAAAAACTTAAAGCATTACCAAAAAAGAATTCTGCAGAAAATGTTTAACAAAAACCCTCTGCTCAAAAACCGCAAGCGAACAAAAAAACATTGTAGAAACCCATTACTGTAATAAAAACTAATTACGCCCCCAGAAGGCAGTAAAGTTATTTTAAGAACGAAACGGGTGCAAAATTCCCCCAAATAGTTACGAGACTCGAATCACTATTGTTCCTTTTAAGGGCCCCGCGCCCCCAAAAACTTCGAAAAAAAAAGTCTTAACATAAACACCAATTTGTTCATTTTCCTTCGTTATTGTCAGGTCGGAGGCTTATTAAACCAGAATTTTACAAGGACCAAAACGCAGAATACTTCTTTAAAAAGCATGCGCAATGCGTAATGCTGTTTAATAAAAATATTTATCTGAAATCATAATGACGCCGAAAGACCAAGAACAGTATGACTCAGCCCCCACATTGTGGGGTTTTTTGGTTTAAACTAGGAAAAACAAAAATCCAAAAGTAAGAGACCATTACCTTAGCGGAAATTCAGAGGACACACATAGTAAATGCAATCTTTAAATAAAGTTTATCCAAAGACAGGAGCGCCCCTTCTTTCACAACTTGCGAGGTTATGACTCTCATCTTATAATGAAACAGTAACCAACTCCTTTGGGGGTTTATGTTGCACAGTCATCAGAAAAGTACATGTTTTCACTTTAAATAACATGTCCCCTTTTAGACTCTACAACACATGATGGGTTTATTAAGCACTGGCTATGCCTTAAAATCCTCTCCAAAAACGGAAGAAAATTTGACCCAAAACCGTTAGAAAGGGGGGTTACCCCATGAACATGAAAATTTGGGGGGGTTTTACAAATACACTTCCCCCAAAAAGGGGCCCTTCTTTTTTCTTTTGAGAAAGGGCATCAGTGATTCGAATTCCAGCATGCTCAAGAGCGTGGCGAAGTTAGATTGTAAAAAAGAGGGGCTATCATGAAATCCTACTTTAAAGGCCCATGTTGTTTGTTGGCGGAGTCTTTGAAAATTTTAGGGGAAGACCGCAGAAAAAATTTTTAGCTTGGATCCGCGCATTATATTTCTTTCGCCCGGATGAGTTGGGGTGCTTTTTTAAAGTTTTTCGGGGGTACAGATTGATTTGTTGTCAAATTTACCAAGCTTAAAGATTGAAAAAGGATTGCGTGGGGAATTAGTAGGGCACCATTACTGTAAAGCAAACAAAAAATACTTGCCCACATGATCGAGTAAAAAAAGGGCTAACTAACCTGTATTTAGCGCAAACAATCTGTTTTGGGGGCATGGCGCAACGCTTTCCAACGCAACTTTAAAAAGACACTGGGGGTATTAAAAACATTCAAGAATTTGTAAACACGCATACTCTTACAGCTGATCGAAAAAGGTTTATTTAGAAGTTTTACTTAAATTCCTCATGAATCCCTGAACCCATAAAAGAAATCCATTAGCCGAAAACTAAAGACAATCCAAAACGCCTAAAATTGGCCTAACTTTGAAGCAAAAAAAATTTTGTCTGTATTACAGACTTCTAAATTTTTTTTAAGACACGGTTTTTTAAGTGACAGCAGTTCACGGTAATTGCTTTTGATCAAGAAAAAATTTATGAACCATACATCATGAAGAACCGATTCAAACTAAATCCACAGAGCTTCGAAAAAGACTTTTTTTAAACTGAGAACAAAACCCTTTTGGAAAGACTATGGAAATCCGCACAAGCGCAAAGATGTTAGATTGGGCACCAAGAGAACGAAGCAATTAAACTGACTTCAAAAACCCAATTTCAGGGCTTTGAGATTTTATGATCAGCTTTTTTGGGATAATGATGAAAAAAAAAGTCAAATTAACAACCCGATTTATTGGTTTTTTGTTTTTTAATTGCAAGCTTTAATGTTAGAATTTTTTTATACTCTTTAAACCCTTTTATCCAGTCCAAAATACTTTCACAGATACAGAAATTTTGTTTTAGTATCCCTCTGAAGACACTAAAAGACAGGAAAAAAGAAGTACTAAAGACATCGGATGGTATGACACATCCCTTACCCTAAAGATTCGCCTTTTATTAATTACAATAAGAAGGTTTTGGAAAAAGAAGGATGAATTTTCGGAAAGGGATCAAGGGTATGGGGGTTAAGGAAAATGTACAGTATTTTGAGCCAGGAGAAAACCATTAAGAAAACAAAGGGAATATCCGCGCGTTGTGCAGTCAAAAAATATCACTGCAACTCCCAAAAAAAGGGATTTTTTGGCAAAAAGACTTTTCCAGACAACAAAACTACATCTAAACTACATAGGCAACCAACAGTTGTAACAAAAAAAAGTCGTTAGATGAACAAACCAAAAAAAGTGTTTTTTATCCAGAGTTTTCATAGAATTGGGCACTGAGAAAGCCCTAAATTACATACCACTTTTATTCCTCAAATTTATTATAAAAAAATATTTTTTTCCCAAAATTACAATCAAAATTGGGGAATTGGGCGCGGGCATTGGATGCGATGAATCCCCGCAAAGGTTTCCTTAATAGTAGAATCGTACAATGTTTTGATCAAATTCCCCGGTTCTTTCCCTTTTTCTTTTGTTTATTCGCGCTTCCTTTTTGAGCTTCCATTTTTATTAAATTTTAAAAAAATTATTAAGCAACTGGGAAAGTGTCTGGAGGATTTTTCTGCATTCTTTTAAAAAAAGCTTTGAGGACTGGGTTTTTTTGTTGTGTCAGTTTTTCGTAAATAATACACGGCGGGTTCACTTTTCAATTCTTTTTATTCATATGGGTCAACACCCAAAGGATCGGGTTTTCCCTGATCGAGTGCCCCTTCTCTTCCCCCGAAATAAAGGTTTTCTTTCTTTCAAACCAAATGGTATTTGTTTGCTGGTTGTGCAGCGTCTTTAACAACTTTATTTTTTTCTTTTGATTGCTTGTAGGTTTTAGCCTTTAAATTCTTCATTATTCATTGGGGCAAAAATGAGGGCAGTCTTCTAACCCATTCGGGTTACGAGAATTGCAATAACTCTCGTGACGGGGGGAAAAAAGTCTTTTAATCGTTGTTAAAGTTTTCAACTAAACCGTATCGTGAACCCGGGGTGCCTTTTTAATGGGAAAAACTGTTTTCAACAATAATTGATTCACTTGCCTTTAAATTTTTTTCCATCGTCGACTTGAACACGAGGGGGAAGTTAGCGGGCCTGTTGGGATATTAATTGTTAACAAACACAGAAGCACTCTTTTTTGTTAATGGGTTCCGCATCTTTTTATCTTGAAGCTTTGAATGACTGTAAGGGCTATTAATCTTTTTGCTAACTACAGGGAATATAGAAGGTCCATTTGATGGGGTTGTTTTGGAGTTGTATTGAAAAGTGTGGTCTCTGTATTCCCTGGCGCAGGTAAAAAAATTTGCCAATCGTTTTTTAGATAAACCTTCTTTTTTCTTTTTGTTCACTACCCAGCGCTTGGCTTAGTTTTTTTGCTGTTTTCCCCCAAATCCTTTTGGGAATAAAGATTTTTTCATTTTTTTTCAGCCAATATTAGTGCAAAAAATACACGTTTGGCATACCCAAAGACAATAAACCATTTTTGCATCCTTTTGTTTTTTTGGTAAAAAGTCGCGAATTTTGGTGGGGGGAAAGTTTCAAACGGGTTTTCCTGTTCGAAAATTCTTTTATTGCTTGGCAAACCCTTTTAAAAGTGAAGCTGATGCCCGTTTTTTTCAGGGGGTTTTAATAAAACTAACTGCTCAAACTTTGGGGTTTTTTAGTGATCTTGTGCGCGCAGTTGCCCACAGTTTTTATTCTTTTTCTCTCGCCGTCGTCCCTTTACTAAACCGAATTACTCCGTAAAAGCAAGCGCATTTCCCCCGCGCCACCTACACATTACGAGGAACCATTTTTTAAAAAGTATTTTTTTTCCCTTTACAATTTTAAAATTTTCTGGAATTATTTTTTTTTTTGACTAGAAAAACTTTTGTGGCAAACGAAGCTGTTATAAAAAAGAATCAGTTTGCGAATCCCAAAATCTAGTTTTCCCGATTGCTGGTTAATTTTTAACAAGTTTTACCAAGCATTGTTATCCACCTTAGACCTCCAAAACGGCAAATGGATACAAAGGTTGGCAAAAAAGTTTTTTTTTGGGGCTCTTTTTTAAAAAATAAAAAAATTTATTTAATAAAAAAAATAACACCGATGATCTACTAAGCACAGGTGGGCCACCTGTCTTGAAAATATTAAACCCCGGTTTATGACCAAGCTATAAAAAAAAAGGAGAGGTTTATTATTTGCAGCATCGGGAAAAACAAAACAGTTCCTCGCATGAATTCCATAAACAGATTCAACAAGTCCCACAAACATTTTAAAAATCATAACAGGGTTTAAACGACTTGGGGGCGAGAAAAGGAAAAAAATGTGGGGCAAACGATTTTTAGTTTGTACTAAAAAATCAGTAGATTTCCCCCATTGATTTTGAACAGACTTATGTATGATTTACAAGGGTCCAGTTTTTAAAAAAGTCATTAAGTCTCTAACTGTGATTTATATTACGATTTGGAACATTGTTATCGCGTTAATCATGGGGTTAATTTCTTTTTTAATCATAAGATTTTTTTCCTCAAAATGAAACGAGCCGAAAACCCAAAATCAAAACATGAATCAGAAAACTTTTAATCAAAAAACATTGAATCAGGTGGAGAATATAACCGTAAAAAGCCCCCTCATCCTGGACGCATTGCAGCAGGAAAAAAAATTAGCTGAGTGGAAAAACAAAAAAAAATTTCAGTTACAATCACAGAATATAGCCATAATGAAAAAATAACGCCGCCAACGCCAAAAATTTAAAATTTAAAAGCCAGCTCCCCGAACAAAAAGTTAAAATTTAAGGGCCCAAGTCTTTAGAATATTGAACTTAAAAAAGTTTTCTTTTTGGCGTCATTGGCGCGGGGGGTGGTTAACAGTTATAAAATTAAAACAAGGCAAAAAAAACCCAAAAATCGAAAAATCCCCCACAAATATAGAAACCCAACACAAAAAACTGCCAAAAAAACCGCCAAAAACAAAAGACGTTTTGCCCTTTAAAGAAAAAATTTTAAGAACTTAATTTAAAATTTTTTTATAAAAAAGATCATGGCGTATTTAAAAAAATAGAGTCAAAAAATAAAAAACATGGGGTCCCTTTAAAAAACATTACATAGCCCCGAATTGTAATCAAAGTGGTTGCTTGGATGTAAAACTTCATTAAATCTATGCTGCCGATTTCCCCGAGGGACGCTGAGCAAGACATCCCCAAAGATGACGCGTTTTTTTAAAAGGGGTGTGTGTACTATTTAGAAATTTTTCTATTTAAAATAAAAACAAGATTGTCTTTTTTTTTTTTTTTTTTGATAATTATAATATAACTTAAATAAGAACTTGGTTTACTTAAAGGAAGACTTTAATTTAAATCTAGTTTCTTTTAGTAAGAACAGAGGGTGACTTGAGGACGACTTTTGTAAGAATTAGAAGGGCTTGGGGTGACTTGAGGATGACTTAGTAAGAACTTGGATGACTTGAGTAAGAATTGGGGATACTTGAGGGTGGTTTGGGGCAACTTAAGGAATTTGAAGTGACTTGGGGGGACTTGAGTTAAGAAAATTAGAAAATGACTTTGGGGTGTGCTGTGGGGGGGGTGGGGGGGGGCGTGCGTGCGAGGGTGGGAAAAAACCCCCAAAACACAAACAAAAAAAAAACACAAACACAAACAAACAAAAAACAAACACACAATAGACAGGGCCGTGCTTGTAGGAAAGGAAGGGGGCTTTTTGTGGTTAACTTGAACTCGTAAATTCGAACAGCCCAAAAAAGCGCTTACAAATCCGAATCAATAAAACACAAGATCTCTTCAAAATTTGCGCGCCTCTGAATAGACCCTTTAAGAGGGGGAAATTTAAACATGAATAGTTTAAAAAGTTGAAGCGCCCGCCCCAACAGCAAAAGGCATGGGGCAGGAGTAAGAAAGCAGCAAAAGGGCCAACCGTTCACGCTGTGAGCGGTTCTATTTAGGCTGTGATCAGCAGGAAAAAAAGGGAGCAGGTAAATAGGGAAAAAGTTAAACAGCCAAAAGGGAGGATCCACAAGTAGGCACCGTTTCCGCTGGAGCGGGTTGGCTATTGCCCCACTATTTTTGGGTTGATTCGCTTTTAATTCCCCCCCGTTCACGCGGAGGGGGGTAATGAAGATTTTTAGTTTTTAAAATAGAAAGTGATCCATGCCGGGAGGAATTAAGTTTACGCTGTGTTGAGAAAACAATAGATTTGATGACACTTCTTCCAGAATTTCCTCTTAATCTGAAGAAAGCTGTTTGAGACATAAATAATTTTGGTAAAAAACCCTTTTCCCCCACAGAAAACCAACACGTCTTCACAAACGACACCAGCAAGGGGAAAAGACAAGACAAATAAGGCCGTTCCCAAAGTCAACAACAGTGGGGGGGGATGTGACGTCTTTTTTCTATCAAGATTAAATCTTGACTTTTGATGGGAAGTAAGAACATTCTATATTGTTTTTTCCCCAGGGGGGGAAAAAGACTGAGCAAATCCTTTCAGCCATTATAGAAATCTCGCATTTCAGAATCAGGGAATAGAAAATCCGATCGTTTCATAACTCACCCTAGGAACGTGAAAGCCGGCATTGAGCAACCGCCCCCCAAACGCATGCCCAGTAGAAAACAGTCTACTGATATGTGTGTTGCTGTGTAAAAATTTTTTTCAATTTTAATAGGCTTTTTAAAGTCATTGAATTCCCTGCGCGGCAAGCGGGGGGAGGTATGGTTTCACTTCAGCGCACTCGGTTGGGGGCATTGTGCGTGTTTGACACTAGCTTTCAGTGGAAGAATGCTAGGATAAGTTTGTGGTTTTATTCAGAAAAAAAACTCCGTTTTTAAAAAAACTTTTGGGGTTTTTAAAGACGTATTTTATTTTTCCCGAAAGACGAGATGCATTTTTGAATGTTTGCGCGAAAATGGTTAATGAAAATGTCAGGAAAAAATAGGGGTTAAAACAAAAACTAAAATCTAAAAAGTTTTGAAATTGTATTAAAAGAAACCCAAGTTCGGAGGGGGTTATTTTTGGGGGTTATTAAAAATCATGCAGAGAAATGAAAATCCCTTTTGGAGGGGTGGAACCGGGGCCGGGGAAGGGGGACCAAAAGGGCATTTAAGTTTTTTACTTTTTAAAAATTTTTCAATTCCCAATTTGGCACCGTTGAAATAAAATTTTATTTTTTCAACTCTGTGAATAAAATGAACTTCTCCAGGTTCCTATCTCCAGTCCACCAGTTGAATTTAACTTCTTCATTTTTCATGGGCTCCATGTGGGGACCGGAAAAAGGAATTCTCCATGTTTTCAAGGCCCAGGCGCATTAATTGTGGTTCTTTTCCTGTTGCATAGGGCCCAGTTAAACCCTTTGGGAAATTGGGATTTTCCCCTTTCATATCTCCATGTCGACCGTTGAAAAAGATTTTTTGTTTTTCAAAATCTAAAGCACCATTGAAAAAGTACTTTCTCCTTGTTTTGGGTCCCCCGTGCGCACCAGTTGAAAGAATATTCTTTTTTCTCCGTGGCCCCTTTTAAAATATTTCCCGGTTTTAAGGTCTCCATTATACCGTTGAAAAAAGACTCTCCATGTTTTTTCAAAGGGGTCCATGGCCATTTAAAGGTTTTTTCCCAGTTTTTCATAGGCCCAAATGTAACCAAAAGAGTATTTCCCCGTTTAGGGGCTATTTTGGGTTAAAAACCTCATGTTGTAAGGTTCCGTGTCGCCCGTTGAAATGGCCTCCCGGAAGGCCCGTGGCCAAAGGGGAAAAATACTTCCCCCATGTTGTTTTAGTCCCAGTAGCACCCGTTTTAAATGAACTTCTTTCCCTGTTGTTCATAGTCTCCAGTGTGCACCCGTTGAAATGAGTATTCTCCTGTTTTTAGGTCTCCATTTTCGCACCCGTTGAAAAAAGACTTCTCCTGTTGTCTCCGTTGCACCCTTTGAAATGGAAAATTCTCCTGTTGTTCAAGTCTCCAGTGTCGCAAATTGAAATGAGTATTCTCCTGTTTTCATAGGTCTCCAATGTAGCACCATTGAAAATGGTACTTCTCCTTTTTTCAAGGTCCCAGTGTCACCAGTTGAAATGAGTCTTCTCCCTTTTTTTGGTCTCCATTGTAGCACCAGTTTTAAAGAGTAACTCAGTTTTGGTCTCCCTTTTGACCCTTTTAAAAGAGTTTCTTCTCCATGTTATAGGTCTCCAAAAGTCGCACCAGTTGAAAAGATCTTCTCCCTGTTGTCATAGGTCTCCGGGCCCCCAGTTAAATGATACTTTTCCCCTGGTTCAAGGGCTCCAGTGTAAACCCGTTTAAAGGTCTTCTCCCGTTGTTCATGGGCCATGTGCACCAGTTGAAATGGTACTTCTCCATGTTCGTTCCATTTTCGCACCAGTTAAATGATACTTCTCCTGTTGTTCTAGGTCTCCATGTGCACCAGTTAAATAGTACTTCTCCTTTTTTCATTTGGGCCCAGTGTCGCACCAGTTGAAAAGATACTTCCCTGGTTCAAGGTCTCCCGTGTCGCACAGTTTAAAAGAGACTTCTCCTGTTTTTGGTTTTTAGTGGCACCCTTGAAATGAGTATTCTCCCCTGTTTTTCATAGGTCTCCGTGTCACCAGTGAAAGAGTACTTTTCCCCTGTTGTTGGTTTTCCCGGTAGCACCATTTAAATGATACTTCTCCTTTCTAGGGCCCCCTTTTCACCATTTTAAAAGAGACTTTTCCTTTTTTGGTTTCCCCGTGTAAACCGTTGAAATGATACCTTTTCCGGTTTATAGGGGTCCATGTCGCACCATTGAAAGGTCTTCCCCTGTTGTTCATAGGTCTCCAGTGCACCCCTTGAAAAGAGACTTCTCCTGTTGTTGGTTCCAGTTCCCCCATTTAAATGATACTTCTCCATGTTTTGGGCCCATGTAGCCCCGTTGAAAATGAGTATCCCCTGTTGTTTTGTCCCAGTGTAGCACCGTTTAAAAGGTACTTCCCTGTTCATAGGGCTCCCCTGTGACCATTAAAAAAAAAGACTTCCCTGTTGTTCAAGGTCTCCAGTGTGCCCAGTTGAAAAGTACTTTCCATGGTTCTTTGGTCTCCGTGTTGCACCATTGAATGAGTACTTTTCCATGTTTTGGTCTCCAGTGTGCACCATTTTTAAATGAGTACTTTTCCATTTCATTTGCCCCCGTGTCCACCATTAAATGAGTACTTTCCAGTTTTTTGGTCTCCAGTGTCCACCGTTGAAAAATACTTCTCCGTTGTTCATAGGTCTCCAGTGCCACCAGTTGAAAAGATTTCCCTTTCAAAGGGCCCAGTCCCCAGTTGAGGAACTCCCCCCTGTTTTTTCTTGGCCCGTTGTGTCTCTTGTGAAAAAGCTGGGCAAGTTAAGATTCTTGTTTAGGTGTTAGTGAAATAACCTCCGGTTCATTCCCTTCCCCATAGACGAGAATTTTGGGGGTTTAGGCGCCATATTGAATTTTTCCAAAATGAAGCATGACCCACCCATTTGACTTCACCCTTTTAAAAAAAAAGTGAAAAAAAAAAGATTCTTCCATGGGGTTTGGAGGACAGAAGAACTGATACTTTTCCCGCTCAAAAGGGGCCCGAAAAGAGTCCAGTGCAAGGGAACACCGTTTAAGAAGATTCTAAGAAGTCCAGGGGGGGGGGGGGGGGCCCCCATAAAATGAGGGGGGGGTCCCCCCCCTTTTTTAAAAAACCTTTTAACCCCCGTTTGGGGCTCCAGTGGCACCAGTTGAAAAGAGTATTTCCCCCTGTTGTTGGGCTCCCGTGTCGCACCATTGAAATGAGTACTTTTCCTGTTTTGGGCTCCTGTCGCACCAGTTGAAATGATACTTCTCCCTGTTGTTTGGCTCCAATGTCGCACCTTGAAATGAGTACTTCTCCTTTTTTGGTTTCCATGTCCACCAGTTGAATGTCTTCCCGGTTTCTCCGGCGCCCGGGAAAGGAACCCCCCTGTGAGGCTCCTTGCCCGTTAAAAAATCTTCCCTGTTTTTGTCTCCTTGCAATTTAAATGGGAAATACTTCTATTTCATTGTCTAGTGTTCACCACGCGCGTTTTTTTTAAAACAGGAAAATAGGTTTACCTAATGTTTTTCCCCAAGGCATCAACCACTTATTTGGTTGGGTTTTAAAAGTGGAAAGGGTTTCTTGGATGGGTTTAAGGTCTTAACATTAAGTGGAAAGGGAACCGTGGTGGTTCAAGGGGCATTAACATTTTCTGAAAGCAAATTAATGAAATTAACTTCGTAAACTACAAAAGATAAAAAATGAAATCTATATCATTTTGAAGGAATTGAATGAAGATTTTGAATTGGGCTTCTTTTGTTTTAATTTTGATAATACAAAAGTATTTAGGCTTGTAGATTTGGATAGATTTTTTTGCACGATCAAAAACATATGTATTTACCACATCCAAACAAGAACACACAGCAAAAAAGTTGAAAATAAAGTTTGTATTGTCCACACTACACCTGTAAATGAAAGTAAAACAGTTTGGAAGTCTATCAAACGCTCACACTCGATGCAGACTGACCAGTCCACGACCACGCCCCCCCCCCCTCCCCACCACACCCCCTTGCTCAACTTCAACCCTCTCTTTCACTCCTCATCTTCCCCTACCTTTTCGTCTGCACCGTGTCACGCCGCGAGCAGGCCACGATCCCCTCTCGCACTGATTTCACATCACTGGACACCAGCACGCAGTGCAGAGTACACACTTGGCTGGCTCGTTCGACTGACGCTGTCAGCTGAACGCACACTGAGGTCACAGAGCCCTACTCAATAACTGACGAATATGGTCGGCAATTCCACCACTATCATCATCTCACCTTCATGCTCGAGTTAGTCGTTGAATAAAAGATTATTGTGTTTGTCAAAAATCATCAGCAGAGCCTGCTCAGCTGTGTAAATACGTTGACTTGTCGCTGGTCGCTTCGACAACGAAGGTTGCGCCGCCATCTTTGCAAGCGAGACACGAAGTGCTGGCTGGTCACCCAGTCAGTGATAAGAATAAATGGGCTTTCCCCTCACGTGTGGTCATTTACATATTATTTTAAGACTACAGACATATAAGGCTTTCTACGCAAACTCTATTTGAGTCCGTTGATAGAAATAGTAACGAATGAAAACTCAAGAAAAATGCATGACGTCAGGGGACTGCCCATAGGCACATGGAAAGCACTTTATTTCCGCGTCAGCTGACTGACTAAAGGCGCTCAACGGGTTAGTATTAAAAACGGACAACCCTACACAGTATGTCTGTTTGTAGGGTCGTTATTTTTTGGTTATTAAAGTCATGCTTAGTAGAGAACTGTAATATGCCGCTTTTGGAGTCGGCCGCTCGAACCGCCAAGGCCGGGGGAGAGCGGGTGAGCCAAAAGCGGCATATTACAGTTCTCTACTTCTCCATGTTGTTCATAGGTCTCCAATGTAGCACCAGTTGAAATGATACTTCTCCATGTTGTTCATAGGTCTCGAGTGTCGCACCAGTTGAAATGAGTACTTCTCCATGTTGTTCATAGTCTCCAGTGTCGCACCAGTTGAATTGAGTACTTCTTCATGTTGTTCATAGGTCTCCAGTGTAGCACCATTGAAATGAGTACTTCTCCATGTTGTTCATAGGTCTCCAGTGTCGCATTAATTGAAATGAGTACTTCTCCATGTTGTTCATAGGTCTCCAGTGTAGCACCAGTTGAAATGAGTACTTCTCCATGTTCATAGGTCTCCAGTGTCGCACCAGTTGAAATGAGTACTTCTTCATGTTTTTCATAGGTCTCCAGTGTAGCACCAGTTGAAATGAGTACTTCTCCATGTTGTTGGTCTCCCGTGTCGCACCAGTTGAAATGAGTACTTCTCCATGTTCATAGGTCTCCAGTGTCGCACCAGTTGAAATGAGTACTTCTCCCTGTTGTTCATAGGTCTCCAGTGTATCACCAGTTGAAATGAGTACTTCTCCATGTTGTTCAAAGGTCTCCAGTGTCGCACCAGTTGAAATGAGTACTTCTCCCTGTTGTTCATAGGTCTCCAGTGTCGCACCAGTTGAAATGAGTACTTCTCCATGTTCATAGGTTTCCAGTGTCGCACCAGTTGAAATGAGTACTTCTCCATGTTGTTCATAGGTCTCCAATGTAGCACCAGTTGAAATGAGTACTTCTCCATGTTCATAGGTCTCCAGTGTCGCACCAGTTGAAATGAGTACTTCTCCATGTTGTTTCAAAGGTCTCCAGTGTCGCACCAGTTGAAATGAGTACTTCTCCCTGTTGTTCATAGGTCTCCAGTGTCGCACCAGTTGAAATGAGTACTTCTCCATGTTGTTCATAGGTCTCCAGTGTAGCACCAGTTGAAGTGAGTACTTCTCCATGTTGTTCATAGTCTCCAGTGTAGCACCAGTTGAAATGAGTACTTCTCCATGTTCATAGGTCTCCATTGTCGCACCAGTTGAAATGAGAACTTCTCCCTGTTGGTCTCCAGTGTCGCACCAGTTGAAATGAGTACTTCTCCATGTTGTTCATAGGTCTCCAGTGTCGCACCAATTGAAATGAGTACTTCTCCATGTTGTTCATAGGTCTCCAATGTAGCACCAGTTGAAATGAGTACTTCTCCATGTTGTTCATAGGTCTCCAGTGTAGCACCAGTTGAAATGAGTACTTCTCCATGTTGTTGGTCTCCAGTGTAGCACCAGTTGAAATGAGTACTTCATGTTGTTGGTCTCCAGTGTAGCACCAGTTGAAATGAGTACTTCTCCATGTTCATAGGTCTCCAATGTCGCACCAGTTGAAATGAGTACTTCTCCCTGTTGTTCATAGGTCTCCAGTGTCGCACCAGTTGAAATGAGTACTTTGCCATGATGTTCATAGGTCTCCAGTGTAGCACCATTGAAATGAGTACTTCTCCATGTTGTTCATAGGTCTGCAGTGTAGCACCAGTTGAAATGAGTACTTCTCCATGTTCATAGGTCTCCATTGTCGCACCAGTTGAAATGAGTACTTCTCCATGTTGTTCATAGGTCTCCAGTGTCGCACCAGTTGAAATGAGTACTTCTCCCTGTTGTTCATAGGTCTCCAGTGTCGCACCAGTTGAAATGAGTACTTCTCCCTGTTGTTCATAGTCTCCAGTGTCGCACCAGTTGAAATGAGTACTTCTCCATGTTGTTGGTTTCCAGTGTAGCACCAGTTGAAAATGAGTACTTCTCCCTGTTGTTCATAGGTCTCCAGTGTCGCACCAGTTGAAATGAGTACTTCTCCATGTGTTGGTTTCCAGTAGTAGCACCAGTTGAAATGAGTACTTCTCCCTGTTGTTCATAGGTCTCCAATGTAACACCAGTTGAAATGAGTACTTCTCCATGTTGTTGGTTTCCAGTGTAGCACCAGTTGAAATGAGTACTTCGCCATGATGTTCATAGGTCTCTCCAGTGTCGCACCAGTTGAAATGAGTACTTCTCCCTGTTGTTCATAGGTCTCCAGTGTCGCACCAATTGAAATGAGTACTTCTCCATGTTGTTGGTTTCCAGTGTCGCACCAGTTGAAATGAGTACTTCTCCATGTTGTTGGTCTCCAGTGTAGCACCAGTTGAAATGAGTACTTCTCCATGTTGTTCATAGTCTCCAGTGTAGCACCAGTTGAAATGAGTACTTCTCCATGTTCATAGGTCTCCAGTGTCGCACCAGTTGAAATGAGTACTTCTCCATGTTGTTCATAGGTCTCCAGTGTAGCACCAGTTGAAATGAGTACTTCTCCATGTTGTTCATAGGTCTCCAGTGTTGCACCAGTTGCAATGAGTACTTCTCCATGTTGTTGGTCTCCAGTGTCGCACCAGTTGAAATGAGTACTTTTCCATGTTCATAGGTCTCCAGTGTCGCACCAGTTGAAATGAGTACTTCTCCATGTTGTTGGTCTCCAGTGTCGCACCTGTTGAAATGAGTACTTCTCCATGTTGTTCATAGGTCTCCAGTGTCACACCAGTTGAAATGTCGTTGGTCCAGAGCTTACTCAAGAGCGCGGGCAGACTCCCGCACAGTTGCAGGACTGCCTGCCCTGTTCACTGATCGTTGCGGGGCGCTCGTTTGTCGTCTGCTTGAAAAACTGAAACTAGAACTGAGCATGAGCTAACGATTTCTTGATATTTCATTGGCTGTTAGTGTAAATCAACCAGTCGGCGGCGTTCATCTCCTCCTTCTCGATCACCGACGAGAAGTTGCGAGAGTTTAGGACGCCATATTGGATATTTTCCAAAATGAAGCATGCACCCACCCTATTTGACTTCGACTTTCGTAGAAGAAAAGTGAAAAAAAAAAGATTCTGTGCCATGCGAGGGTGAGAAGATCATGAAGAAATCGTGACTACATCCAAAAGCTCGGAGAAGAAGCCCGAAAAGAGTGCCAGTGCAAGGGAACACCGGTTTCAAGACGATTGGCTGAAGAAGTGGCCGAGGGGGGGGGGGGGGGGGGGGGGGGGGGGGGGGGGGGGGGGGGGGTGGGGGGGGGGGGGGGGTGCCCTTTACAAATGAGGGGGGGACTGCCCCTTTTTGAAAAATCCTAGATTAAGCCCGTTGGTCTCCCAGTGTCGCACCAGTTGAATGAGTATTCTCCTGTTGTTGGTCTCCAGTGTCGCACCAGTTGAAATGAGTACTTCCCATTGTGTGGTCTCCAGTGTCGCACCAGTTGAAATGAGTATCCTGTTTCTTCCATGTTCGCACAGTTGAAATGAGTATTCTCCGTTGTTTTCCTGTCGCACCAGTTGAAATGATACTTCTCCTGTGTTGGTCTCCAGTGTCGCACCAGTTAAATGAGTACTTCTCCTGTGTGGTCTCCAGTCGCACCAGTTGAAATGAGTACTTCTCCCTGTTGTTGGTCTCCAATGTCGCACCAGTTGAAAATGAGTACTTCTCCATGTTTGATAGTCTCCAGTGTTGCACCAGTTGATGTCCTGTTTGTTGTGTTGACCAGGGAAAACAGTGAAAATGATGGGTACCTGTAGATGTTGTTCACAGGTCTTTACATCATACCAGCTGTGATTTGGTGGGTTGGTTGGTTTATAAGCAGTGGAAATGGGTACCGTGGATGTTGTTCACAGGTCATTAACATTAGCAGTGGAAATGGATACCTGTGGATGTTGTTCACAGGTCATTAACATTAGCAGTGGAAATGGGTACCTGTGGATGTTGTCACAGGTCTTTTAACATTAGCAGTGGAAATGGGTACCTGTGGATGTTGTCCACAGGTCTTTTAACATTAGCAGTGGAAATGGGTACCTGTGGATGTTGTTCACAGGTCTTTAACATTTGCAGTTGAAATGGGTACCTGTGGATGTTGTTCACAGGTCATTAACATTAGCAGTTGAAATGGGTACCTGTGGATGTTGTTCACAGGTCATTAACATTAGCAGTAGAAATGGGTACCTGTGGATGTTGTTCACAGGTCATTAACATTAGCAGTGGAAATGGATACCTGTGGATGTTGTTCACAGGTCTTAACATTAGCAGTAGAAATGGGTACCTGTGGATGTTGTTCACAGGTCATTAACATTAGCAGTGGAAATGGGTACCTGTGGATGTTGTTCACAGGTCTATAACGTCATACCAGCTGTGTTAGCCACACCACCACAAATGCATATAATTCTGTTTTGATAAACTGCTAAAAACCGCATAGAATCAGTCAGAGGAAGTTGACATCAACACTGCTGACAACCAGAGGCGTTCAGCTGAAATGCAAATGGTTTAGGGAACTGGGAGTGGGCGAAATCAGACCCACTTAACACTACTTAACACAGGAAATTTGGATCTGGAAATGGGTGAAATCAGACCCACTGAACACTACTTAACACAGGAAATGTGGATCTGGAAATGGGTGAAATCAGACCCACTGAACACTGCTAACACAGGAAATGTGGATCTGGAAAGGGGTGAAATCAGACCCACTTTACACTGCTAACACAGGAAATGTGGATCTGGAAAGGGGTGAAATCAGACCACTTTACACTGCTAACACAGGAAATGTGGATCTGGAAAGGGGTGAAATCAGACCCACTTTACACTGCTAACACAGGAAATGTGGATCTGGAAAGGGGTGAAATCAGACCCACTGAACACTGCTAACACAGGAAATGTGGATCTGGAAAGGGGTGAAATCAGACCCACTTTACACTGCTAACACAGGAAATGTGGATCTGAGAGTGGGTGAAATCAGACCCACTTTACACTGCTAACACAGGAATTTTTGCAGGTGGTTCTGGGGCTGGGAGGGGGTAAAATCACACCCATTTAACATTGCTAACACAGAAAATGCAGGTAGTTGTGGGAACGGGTGAAATCACACCCATTTGACACTGCTAACACAGGAAATCAGGTAGTTGTGGGAATGGGTGAAATCACACCCATTTAACACTGCTGACACAGGAAATGCAGGTGATTGTGGGAATGGGTGAAATCACACCCATTTAACACTGCTAACAGAGGAAATGCAGGTGATTGTGGGAATGGGTGAAATCACACCCATTTAACACTGCTAACAGAGGAAATGCAGGTGATTGTGGGAATGGGTGAAATCACACCCATTTAACACTGCTAACAGAGGAAATGCAGGTGATTGTGGGAATGGGTGAAATCACACCCATTTAACACTGCTAACAGAGGAAATGCAGGTGATTGTGGGAATGGGTGAAATCACACCCATTTAACACTGCTAACAGAGGAAATGCAGGTGATTGTGGGAATGGGTGAAATCACACCCATTTAACACTGCTAACAGAGGAAATGCAGGTGATTGTGGGAACGGGTGAAATCACACCCATTTAACACTGCTAACACAGGAAATCAGGTAGTTGTGGGAATGGGTGAAATCACACCCACTTAACACTGCTGACACAGGAAATGCAGGTGATTGTGGGAACTGGGAGAGGGTAAAATCAGACCTAGTTTACAGCATGAACAAAGGAGCCCTGCATCATCAGCAGGAAGGAAACGCTACAGATGTGGTTTGCAGAGTGCCAGGAGTAAGAGTGGCGGCCCTTTAGTTCATCAGCAGTATAAATCAGACCTAGTTTACAGCATGAACAAAGGAGCCCTGCATCATCAGCAGGAAGGAAACGCTACAGATGTGGTTTGCAGAGTGCCAGGAGTAAGAGTGGCGGCCCTTTAGTTCATCAGCAGTATACAACATTGAAATCACTCAATTTATTCAGACATTGAGGGAGTCACCATTGTATACTACCCAGAACAACTGCAGACATCTATTACAGTTCCACCTAAAATGCCCACGTAAACACCATGATCTGTATTGTTCTGTGTTTGCAAATAAATTTCCATATATTGGCTCAAGTTTTTACAAGTCAGCCAAGCAAATTGCATCTTCCATTTGCACTCATTACTGATTAATTTTTTGTTTGGATAAAACTGCCCAATTCATTTTCACTGTTGGATAACTTCACATCAAAATTTGAATTGTGGCTGATTCTAGTGAAATCGGCAGTTAACAAATATGCACACAACTTATGTCTCTGATTGGATCAAAAATGCTCATGTTGCCACCTGGTTTGTGAATTCCATTTCCACCTGCTTGTGAACCTTTGTACTGTGTCCCTGCATACCTGCACATAGCTCTTCACAGTGGGGTCTTCCATTTCCACCTGCTTGTGAACCTTTGTATTGTGTCCCTGCATACCTGCACATAGCTCTTCACAGTGGACTGTGGGGTCTTCCATTTCCACCTGCTTGTGAACCTTTGTATTGTGTCCCTGCATACCTGCACATAGCTCTTCAAAGTGGGGTCTTTAATGTCATTCTGAAAACTGTTTTCACACCAGCTGATGCATTTTTTCCCTTTTCTTTTTTGTTTGTTTGTTTTGGATTGTCAAAGATTGTATAAGGAGTGACTGAAGAGGAGAGGATCAGATGTTGTTTGATTCTTTTGAGGAAAAGCTTGGTGGAGAGGAAAAATGCTTTCTGTGGTAACTTACGAGAGCTACTGTGGTCAGAATGAGGCAAGGCCTGTTGCTTATTGCTCTCAGACGGGTGTGGTAATTTAGGAGAGCTATTGTGGTCAGTGTGAGGCAAGGCCAGTGTCATTGGTGTGTGATGTTGCTTATTGCTCTCAGACGGGTGTGGTCACTTAGGAGAGCTATTGTGGTCAGTGTGAGGCAAGGCCAGTGTGATTGGTATGTGATGTTGCTTATTGCTCTCAGACGGGTGTGGCAGTGTGCACCAAGGGTCACAGAGAGTGCTGTCAGGCACAACGGTTGATAGCAATGACAGTTCTGACGGAAACTTGTCAATAGCCAGCAGTGAGTAGCATGCATGAGTGACATGTGTTTTCCCTTGGTTCTGCTCTTCCCCTCTGCATGCTCTTCTCCACATGGGAAGGAGGGAAAGGGTGGGAGAGTAAGGAGGGAGGGGAGAATGTTGATAGGATGTCGGCAAGTTTGACATGGAGGTAAAAGGAACATTGGGATGATAGAAATAATGTGACACTCTCTAACAGTTAATGCGTTTAGTATCAACAGTCAATAGAAGGGACATTGGGATGGTGGGAATAACATAGAATTCTCTAACAGTTAATGCATTTAGTGTCGGCAATCAATAGAAGGAGCATTGGGATGGTGGGAATAACATAGCATTCCTTAACAGTTAATGCGTTAAACATCAACAGTCAATAGAAGGAGCACTAGGATGGTAGGAATAACATAGCATTCTCTAACAGTTAATGCGTTAAACATCAACAGTCAATAGAAGGAGCACTAGGATGGTAGGAATAACAAAGCAACTGAGTCACACATATCTTTACTTTGGAGAATCATCATTAGTTTGGTGCTTTGCTGGAAAGATGGATGTTTTAGACAGTGATAATATGTCATAGAGGTGAGGAGCACCAGTTATTTGTTTTTGAGAATGACCAGTGGTTGGGTGTGTCATAGTCAAGATGGCCACATTTAACAGTGAGAATGACCAAGGGTTGGGTGTATCATTGTCAAGATGGCCACATTTGACAATGAGAATGACCACTAGTTGGGTGTATCATGGTCAAGATGGCCACATTTGACAGAATGACCAGTGGTTGAGTGTATCATAGTCAAGATGGCCACATTTGACAGTGAGAATGACCAGTGGTTGGGTGTATCATTGTCAAGATGGCCACATTTGACAGAATGACCAGTGGTTGGGTGTATCATTGTCAAGATGGCCACATTTGACAGTGAGAATGACCACTAGTTGGGTGTATCATGGTCAAGATGGCCACATTTGACAGAATGACCAGTGGTTGGGTGTATCATTGTCAAGATGGCCACATTTGACAGTGAGGATGACCACTAGTTGGGCGTAATGATTGTCAAGATGGCCACATTTGACAGAATGACCAGTGGTTGGGTTTATCATTGTCAAGATGGCCACATTTAACAGTGAGAATGACCAGTGGTTGAGTGTATCATTGTCAAGATGGCCACATTTGACAATGAGAATGACCACTAGTTGGGTGTATCATGGTCAAGATGGCCACATTTGACAGAATGACCAGTGGTTGGGTGTATCATAGTCAAGATGGCCACATTTGACAGTGAGAATGACCAGTGGTTGGGTGTATCATTGTCAAGATGGCCACATTTGACAGAATGACCAGTGGTTGGGTGTATCATTCACCATTGTCAAGATGGCCACATTTGACAGAATGACCAGTGGTTGGGTGTATCATTGTCAAGATGGCCACATTTGACAGTGAGGATGACCACTAGTTGGGCGTATGATTGTCAAGATGGCCACATTTGACAGAATGACCAGTGGTTGGGTGTATCATTGTCAAGATGGCCACATTTGACAATGAGAATGACCAGTGGTTGGGTGTATCATTGTCAGATGGCCACATTTGGCAATGAGAATGACCACTAGTTGTGTGTATCATGGTCAAGATGGCCACATTTGACAGAATGACCAGTGGTTGGGTGTATCATAGTCAAGATGGCCACATTTGACAGAATGACCAGTGATTGGGTGTATCATTGTCAAGATGGCCACATTTGACAATGAAAATGACCAGTGGTTAGGTGTATCATTGTCAAGATGGCCACATTTGACAGAATGACCAGTGGTTGGGTGTATCATTGTCAAGATGGCCACATTTGACAGAATGACCACTAGTTGGGTGTATCATTGTCAAGATGGCCACATTTGACAGAATGACCAGTGGTTGGGTGTATCATTGTCAAGATGGCCACATTTGACAATGAGAATGACCAGTGGTTGGGTGTCTCATTGTCAAGATGGCCACATTTGACAATGAGAATGACCAGTGGTTGGGTGTATCATTGTCAAGATGGCCACATTTGGCAATGAGAATGACCACTAGTTGTGTGTATCATGGTCAAGATGGCCACATTTGACAGAATGACCAGTGGTTGGGTGTATCATAGTCAAGATGGCCACATTTGACAGAATGACCAGTGGTTGGGTGTATCATTGTCAAGATGGCCACATTTGACAATGAAAATGACCAGTGGTTGGGTGTATCATTGTCAAGATGGCCACATTTGACAGAATGACCAGTGGTTGAGTGTATCATTGTCAAGATGGCCACATTTGACAGTGAGTGCATTATTGTCAAGATGGCCACATTTGACAATGAGAATGACCACTAGTTGGGTGTATCATGGTCAAGATGGCCACATTTGACAGAATGACCAGTGTGTGGGGTGTATCATTGTCAAGATGGCCATATTTGACGGTGAGAATGACCACTAGTTGAGTGTATCATTGTCAAGATGGCCACATTTGACAATGAGAATGACCAGTGGTTGGGTGTATCATAGTCAAGATGGCCACATTTGACAGAATGACCAGTGGTTGGGTGTATCTTTGTCAAGATGGCCACATTTGACAGAATGACCACTAGTTGGGTGTATCATTGTCAAGATGGCCACATTTGACAGAATGACCAGTGGTTGGGTGTATCATTGTCAAGATGGCCACATTTAACAGTGAGAATGACCACTAGTTGTGTGTATCATTGTCAAGATGACCACATTTGACAGTGAGTGCATTATTGTCAAGATGGCCACATTTGACAGTGAGGATGACCACTAGTTGGGTGTATCATTGTCAGGATGACCACATTTGACGGTGATGATATGTCATAAAAATGAGGAACAGGAATTAGTTGTTCAGGTAATGGTCAGTAGTTTAATGTATTATTGTGAAAATGACTGAAAACAGAAGAAAGAGCACCAGTGATACATTTAACCAAAGGGAGTTGTGATGTTAAGCATTTGTAGCAGTACACTGTACAGTACTGAAAGTGTCGCAGACTGCTCATAAATGAACATTAACTGAAAATCAGTGTGGAAAAGAACGTAAAATAAACTTTAGTTTAGACCTTTTTGTTTCTTCTTCTTCTTTCTTTTTTTTTGTCTAAGAGTTTGGGTGTTTTTTTATCTAGAGTCAGAGGGGTATTATTGAACTTTAAAAGTTTGTTCTTGTTTCTTTTTTCTTTGAGTTTTTTTAAATTAGTGTCATGGAGGTGTTATTTTTTGTGTTGTTGAATTTGAAAATTTGTTTGCTGTGGTGCTTTGCATATTGTCATGAAGGAGAATGGAGACTAAAAAGGGGTGGAAGGTGTGTCCATCATCTGCTGGTTTGTGCCGACTTAAAGGAGAATGCCAGCTGAGCCTGTAGGACACTGGCTTTCTGCTGGTTTTGTGCTGCAGTTTGGTCTGCCCTCTCAACCTTCAAAGATCTTGGCACATTCTTCCCAGTCTACACAGCGTCATTGTCGTGGACTGGAGGATGGTGATGATAGAGAAGATGACATGATTAGTCATGTGCCTGTGATCATCCCTGTGTGTCCATGTCTCTGGCCTGGAAAAGAGCAAGAAGGAATGATAAATCATGTGCCTATGATCAGCTTTCAGTATCCCATGTTGGGGTCTGGAAAAGATTGAAAAAGGAATGATGAATCAGGGTCTGGAAAAGATGGAAAAAGGAATGATGAATCAGGTGCCTGTAATCAATGCTCGGTGTCCCCTGTCTGGGGTCTGGAAAAGATGGAAAAAGGAATGATGAATCAGATGCCTGTGATCCATGATCAGTGCTCAGTGTCCCATGTCTGGGGTCTGGAAAAGAGCCAAAAGGAATGATGACTCGGATGCCTTTGTGGCTCTCAGTGTTTCTGGCCTGGAAAAGAACCAGAAGTAATGGTCAGTCAAGTGCCTGTGATCAGTCTTCAGTAACCTGTTTGGCTGGCCTGGAAAAGATCAGGAAGGAATGGTCAGTCAGGTGCCTGTGTTCAGTCTTCAGTAACCTGTTTGGCCTGGAAAAGAACCAGAAGTAATGGTCAGTCAAGTGCCTGTGTTCAGTCTTCAGTAACCTGTTTGTCTGGCCTGGAAAAGAACCAGAAATAATGGTCAGTCAAGTGCCTGTGTTCAGTCTTCAGTAACCTGTCTGGCCTGGAAAAGAACCAGAAGTAATGGTCAGTCAAGTGCCTGTGTTCAGTCTTCAGTAACCTGTTTGGCCTGGAAAGAACCAGAAGGAATGGTCAGTCAAGTGCCTGTGATCAGTCTTCAGTAACCTGTTTGGCCTGGAAAAGAACCAGAAGTAATGGTCAGTCAAGTGCCTGTGTTCAGTCTTCAGTAACCTGTTTGTCTGGCCTGGAAAATATCAGGAAGGAATAGTCAGTCAAGTGCCTGTGTTCAGTCTTCAGTAACCTGTTTGGCCTGGAAAAGAACCAGAAATAATGGTCAGTCAAGTGCCTGTGTTCAGTCTTCAGTAACCTGTTTGGCCTGGAAAAGAACCAGAAGGAATGGTCAGTCAAGTGCCTGTGATCAGTCTTCAGTAACCTGTTTGGCCTGGAAAAGAACCAGAAATAATGGTCAGTCAGGTGCCTGTGTTCAGTCTTCAGTAACCTGTTTGGCCTGGAAAAGAACCAGAAGGAATGGTCAGTCAAGTGCCTGTAATAACTCACAATATCCCCTTTCTCTGGCCTGCAAAATCAGCAGACAAAATGGTGACTCGTGCATGTGATAGCCTGGTCTCTGGCCTGGCGACAAATGAAAAGGACTGTCAGTCATGTGCCTGTGATCAGCCCTCGGTCTGCCCTGTGGGGGTTGATGAAGATAAAAAGGCTGACAGTTGTCCTGGGGATCAGGCTGACTGTGAAGAACAAGAAGAAATGCTTTGCTTGCTGATCTCTAAGTACATGGCCTACTGATCTTTTTCTTTGCATTCCTTTTGCTAAACTGAACCTTAACCTCAAACACACACACTCGCACCCAGCCCTCCACCCCAACCCTTGCAAGGTGTGGCCGAGTCCATACCTGTCATTTGTGTGTTGCGTTTGGCTGCATTTCTCTTCTGTTCTGAATGAGTTTCTGCTGACAGTTCTGCATGTGTGATTGTAGCAGAGTTATGCCTGTGGTTTACAGGTGGAAAATCAACAATGAAGGGGAAAAATGCTGGGTGGATGTGTGTGATTGTAACAGAGTTAGCCTGTGGTTTACTGTTGGAAAATCCACAGTGAAGGAGAAAAATGCTGGGTGGATGTGTGTGATTGTAACAGAGTTAGCCTGTGGTTTACTGTTGGAAAATCCACAGTGAAGGGGAAAAATGCTGGGTGGATGTGTGTGATTGTAACAGAGTTAGCCTGTGGTTTACTGTTGGAAAATCCACAGTGAAGGAGAAAAATGCTGGGTGGATGTGCGTGATTGTAGCAGAGTTAGCCTGTGGTTTACTGTTGGAAAATCCACAGTGAAGGAGAAAAATGCTGGTTGGATGTGTGTGATTGTAGCAGAGTTAGCCTGTGGTTTACTTTTGGAAAATCCACAGTGAAGGGGAAAAAATGCTGGGTGGAAGAAAAACTGAGGGGTGTTGTGCAACTGGCCCAAGTTAATGACAGGCCTTTGGACTGTGTTCCCATTGTTTGTGTTCCTGGTTCTGTTCAGTTG
>CM031621.1:67040868-67074336 GCA_018398815.1 Conus ventricosus
GGGGCAGGAGACGGTGCCATCTGACAGAGCTGGCTGGGCCTGTGGTGTAGAGAGGGGGCAGGTGGGGGTGCAGGCTGAAGGGGCAGGAGGAGCACTGGACAACCTGCAGTGGGCAGAAGGTGAGGGTGGGGTCAGTGGAGCGGTGTTTTGTGTGTCGGCCTGTGGCTGTTGCTGGTGTGCCCGGGTGTGGCTGAGTTGTGCAAGGACTGGTGTATTGGCCCTCAACTGAGAACCTGGTGGACAAAGCTTTGTTTCACCTACCAAACTTTATTCCCATGCCATGTTTAACTTGAGCTTGCAATTGTTTGTCTCGTAGCTGTACGCTTGCCATTGATTTGTGTTGACCTAGTGCTTCAGGGTTGGGGGCATTCCTCCCCATGCTGGCCATGATTTGTGTTTACCAAGTTCTTCAGGTTTAGAATTTTCCTCCCCACCTGACCTTGCTAGCTTTTCCCTTGGGTTTGCCTGGTTTGCCTGCACTGTGTGCGGCACAGTTCTGATGGGGAATGGATCAGATGAAGGTGTGGTCAGTCTGCTGCTTCTCTTCAGATGCCAGCCCCCAGACACTCGGCCTGTACGTTTCACATAGTATTATGAAGGGGAAGAAGCAGTGTAGTGGGGGACAATCTTGAGGAAACGCGCAGGTGTGCCCTAAAGTGATTGCCATGGGTCAGAAAAGGGGTTTTAAGTGATTGCCATGGGTTTGGTGACCATGCCTGTCACATTCAGTGTAGTGTGTAGCTGGGGTGTGTGGGCCATGCCTGTCACATTCAGTGGGGTGTTAGCTGGGCTGTGTGACCATGCCTGTCACATTCAGTGTAGCTGGGCTGTGTGACCATGCCTGTCACAATCAGTGTAGTGTGTAGCTGGGCTGTTGACCATGCCTGTCACATTCAGTGGAGTGTGTAGTGGGCTGTGTGACCGTTCCTGTCACATTCAGTGTAGTGTGCAGCTGGGCTGTGTACCATGCCTGTCACATTCAGTGTAGTGTGTAGCTGGGGCTGTGTGACCATGCCTGTCACATTCAGTGTAGTGTGTAGCTGGGCTGTGTGACCATGCCTTTTCACATTCAGTGTAGTGTGTAGCTGGGCTGTGTGACCATGCCTGTACATTCGTGTAGTGTGTAGCGGGGCCCTGTGTGACCATGCCTGTCACATTCAGTGGAGTGTGTAGCTGGGCTTCAGCTTGGATTAAGAGAGAGTTGGAGGTATCTCGGCTCACTGTCCCGTGACTGGCATTCCGTGGAGTTCAGTGTGCTCATGCCAGTCATTGCCCACTATTGGAGCACTGCAGTCATCCCGTGTGTGTGAGGATTGGTGTATGGACTGGACTGCCCTCTGGGTGCCCACTAATGACAGCTTGGTGTTGCCTGCTATGGAGAGAGGTCGGGCCCCCTGCCTTCATGTAGCCATTGCCTGCAGCCGAGCACTTGGGGTGGGCTTCAGATCAGTTGGATACTAAACTGGGGCAAAGTATGATGAACAGACAGCCAGCTTGGGGACAGCGGGCCGACAGGTCAATGCTATCCACAGCAAGTGGCCCGTGCCCTCAGTATTGTCAGTGATGCTCCTACTGTGGTCAGGTGCAGGTAGGTATCCTCTCATCTGGACTGAGGGGTTGGAACCGTTTTCACACACCAGTGCCATGTGGGACGTGCTGTGAGCTAAGAGGCCAGTCCTTGTTTGTCAGCTGACAGAGTGCCCCCCACCACCCCCCATGGAACGGTTGTGAACCAGCGCAGCAGGGAAGCATAAGGTGGGCAGGAAGTGGGGCAGTGAGGTGACTGGGGCGGGCACCCAGTGTGGGGACCACGGTGAAAACCCCGGGCAGGCTGTCGGTCTGTCAGTCAGCAGGCCACAATTCAGTGATCACAGTCATGACAAAGGCTGGCCCTGGGGAGGTGAGCACAGTGGGGGAAATCACCTCATGGCATGGGGTCTTGGTTGTGATGATGTCTCCATCATACTGTAGCCTTCAGTGCTGAGGATGACTCTGTGAAGTGGCCTGATGGTAGGTGGGCTTAGTTCTGAGGATGGAGATGTCTCCATCATACTGTAGCCTGCAGTGCAGCAGACTGACCAATGATGGAAAGAAGGCGCAGCTTGGGTGAGGGTTAGGGGAGCACCGTGACCTGCTTGGTGGGAAGAGGGGAGGGGGGAGATGATGACTAGGGGCCCATGATGGGCGCCTGTTCAGGGATGTGGCAACGTTGGGACACGCCACAGTGTGCATGGTGTGAGTGGGGGTGTGGTGTGACTGGTGAAGAACAGATGGCTTGGTGACTGATGTGGTAGTGGTGGAGTGTGGATGGGAGGGGTGGACATTGTCAGAGGGTTGCTGTGGGAAGGATGAGGTTCTTCAGTGGCCTCCTGCTTGACACCCTCATCGAGAGCCTCATCAGGGGCCTCACAGCCACCCCTGGGCTGGATGGCTTTGTTTTCTAACTTTTTTTTGTTTTGTTTTGTTTTGTTTCAATAAAAGCAATAATTCCTGAGCATCATTTAAAAAGTGAATGTGCTTGGTGGTCTGGTTCCACTTGCTGTTTGGATGCTTTCTGCCCACTTCTGTTGAATTACTTGTCTGGGATAGCATCCACACCTGGAACATAGATCAGAAATGTATGGTGTTGTAGGAGAGACCTGTTCAGGACATGGGTTGCAGACCCTTCCTAGGTATGTGTGTCTCCAGCTATAAACAAAAGATGTATCGGAAATAACCTGTGTGTGTGCTTGTGGATCTGCATGTCTGGTCAGTTAATGAAGCACTGGATGGAGACTTTGGAGAAGGGTGATATATGTATTTATTGATGTGTTTGTGGCTTTTTTTCTGGCCCCCCCCCCCCCCCCCTCCCTGACTGAAAGGACTGATGACTCTCAGTAGAGCTGTCTTCATGCTGGCTGCCCTGTGGTCTGCCAGGTTTGTGTCAGAGTCGGCATGTCCACCCCATGGACGCTTGCCAGACAGCCGTCTCCAGGGCTCTGCTGCCAGGGAAGACCTAGCTTTAACACTCATTTCTTTGGGCCGCATCTGTGGGCTGACATGTGCACCTTGTTGCCAGGCCACCTTGCAGTGCACAGGTCATACAGATCCTTCAGTCTGAAAGTCTGTGACTGTGGAGGACCCCATTGCAGGGGCTGAAGAGGTTGTGGACATCTGGACAGAAGTGCATAGGAGTTCTTAAAAGTGCTGGAAAATGAAATTTTGATGGACCAGGTTAAAGTTGTGGTGAGAAAATCATTAAATTATGCATAGCACTAGTAACATGTGGAAAAAAGGCTTTATATAGTATCAGCTGAAGTGTCCTCTTCCCCTGCTACTAACTGGATTTTTTGAGAAGGCTTTATGAGCCAATTGAAGCCTACATAAAGGTTAACATTTTCTGTATAACAGTTCTGGAATTTAGTATTAGTCCTTGAAAAGTCCTTAGAAAGTCCTTGAATTTTTGTGGTTTGTATGAACCATTTAAAATAATTGGTTCTAATCACATTGATGGCTGAGTGAGAGCAGTCTGCCAAACCTGTCATTGCAAAGTAGACATCAGCCTACCATACGGAGCATTGATGGTTTACTCTGAAAACAGAGTAGATGTCGGCTGCCATACAGTAGCATTGATGGCTTACTGTGAAAGCAGAGTAAATGTTTGCTGCCATACAGTAGCATTGATGGCTTACTCTGAAAGCAGAGTAGATGTTGGCTACCATATAGTAGTAGCATTGATGGCTTACTCTGAAAGTAGAGAAGTCGGCCTACCTCATAATATCATCAATGGCTCTGTGCAAGAGGAGAGTGTATATCAGCCTTACCTATAATGGCATTGATGGCTGGGCGTGAAAGCAGGGTAGACATCCTTGCTACCTGCTGCAACATTCTCCATGACTGGGAAGAGATTGGGAGGGAAACAGGTGGGATGGGAGTGCCCCAGAATGGAGTCTCCCGATGCACGTCATGGACATCATTCCAAATGATCTGCTGGTGGTTGGAGAGCGACTGCAGCTCATTGGTGGTAACCACTAAGGTTGAGGAGGCGGCATGAAGCAAGGACAGGTGGGAAGACAAGCTGACCAGATAGAAAGCAGTACACAAGTGGGAACTGAGAGACAGTGGGGCCGTGTCCACAGGGTGAGGATAGAGGGGCCTCACTCAAAACTAGAGTTGACAAGCTAACAACGAAGCATTCAACTGAAAAGGTGATTTCCCTGCATAGTACAGAGGAGACAGTGATCAATAGGTTGAACATGCCATCCGTGTGTCCAGGAGGCCATTGCTGTGTTGAGCAGGCCTTTGGAGCTTATTGCTCTGTAATGTTGTTTAGGAGAAAAATTTCTCTGTCAAAATATGGATGCTTCTCATACACAACAGCAATTACTACTACGATATGTGGATGTTTTGTCAGAGAAATGTTCCAGGGTTCATCATTGACTTGTATGCTGACTGTTCTGTGTTGTCACAAATGCTTGTCTGGTATCGGCAATAGAAATGCCGTTGAATTAAACACTTGGGGCCATTGTTGGTAAACATACAATGTTTACATTAATTTCAACTGCTGAATGGAGCGAAAATAAGATATCAATGATGAGCGCTGACTTTATTGCACATTGAGATTAACATTGATGATTTGTTGTGCACTGAGATTTAGCTTATATATTCCCAGAGGTAAAAAGAAAGAGAAACACACACACACACACGCACACACACACACCACACACACACAACACACACACAGTTGGGTTGTTTTTTTACAGTGCACAGAAGGAAACATTGCATTGAATTATAACTGGCGGTGCTGAAATGAACAAGTTGATGACACACAGGTAAGTTTTCAACCAGGAGACGGGTGTATAGTCTGTGTGCAATGGGGTCCTCATATGATGAAGGCAGAGTGCAAGAGAACCAGTGTAACCTGTGGGATATGAGCCCTTGGGATGGCCTCAATGTAAAGACTCCAGCCGCTGTCCTTCAGTGGGTAAGAACAGCGCGATACTGTGTAAAGGAAGCAAGTCCAGTATAGAGAATAGTGAGAGCAGAGGTGAGGAGGCTGCCCATCTCGGGGTGCCATGTAGGATGGTTGGCCGCCAAGCCAGGCCAGTCAGCAAGGGGCTGTGTAACACCTGGGCATGACAAGGTGCATGTGCAGTGAGGATGGCCAGACAAGACAGCCATTCACATGGTCACATCTTCAACAGGGTTCCTGGCAGCCAAACAAGCAGTCAGGGAATTGGGGTCAAGGACTACCCGGCAGTATCAGGAATGGGGTTCAAACTGGGTCAAGGACTACCCTGGCAGTATCAGGAACGGGGTAGAAACTGGGTCAAGGACTACCCCAGCATTATCAGAATGGGGTACACAACAGAACACTAAGCCAAGGACTACCCAACATTATCAGAATGGGGTACACAGCAGGACACTGGGGCAAGGACTACCCCAACAGTATCAGAAGGGGGTGCACAACAGGAGACTAAGCCAAGGACTACCCCATTAGTGTCCAATTGGGGTACTCAACAGGACAGTAGGTCAAGGACCACCCCAACAGTATCAGAATGGGGTTAACAACAGGAGACTAAGCCAAGGACGACCCCAGTAGTGTCAGGAATGTGGTGCACAACAGGAGACTACAGCAGGACATCGGGCCAAGGACTACCCCAACAGTATCAGAATGGGGTACACAACAGGAGACAAAGTCGAGGACTACCCCAGCAGTATCAGGAACACTTTGAGGATAGACATTTCAGGATGAAACACTTTGAGGGTTGATATTTCTGGATATAACACTTAATGGATGTCCCTGGATGGAACACTTTGAGGATAGACATTTCAGGATGAAACACTTTTGAGGATGGATATTTCTGGATGTAACACTTGGTGGATGTCCCAGGATGGAACACTTTGAAATAGTTATTTCCGGATAAAACACTTTGAGGATGGATATTTCTGGATGAAACACTTGCAGATTCTGAATTGAAACGATATATGTCGAGCAATTAGATAAACAAATGAACAGTTGATTTGGATGGGGGGTTTTTTTAATACAGGAGAGGGAAAATAGTTAAAGAAACAGTACATCATTCATTGTGTAATTTTTTAAAGACTGAAACTGCGCAAAATTCAATATTTGTAATGTCTAGTATTCTATTTAGAGACACTAATTAAGTTTATTGGGCCACACTAATTCCTTGTTGGAAACACTTTGATATTTTGAAATGACTAGCTGACTGGATATGAAATTACCCTCTTTTGTTTCGTCTCTTTTGGGCAAAATTCTGATCATTCAGATCATTTTGATAACTTTGATAGTGCATTCATGCATTAAAGATGGGAACTTGGATGAGAAGACCAAATCAAACTTATAAATGCAGGCCCCAAACCAGACTTTTAACCTAGCCCAACTAACCTAATCCTAACTCTGAAGTTTGCCCAACCCTAGGTGTATGAAACCCAGTAACAACCTTCATCGATAAATTGTGGCAGTACTGTTGGGATGATGGCGTTGTCTTATCCTTTCTCCATTGAAGAAAGTCCATGGATTATTTCAGTGGCATTGGTCGCAGAATGGTGAGCATGTTTGTATAGCACAGGGCCTTGAACCTGCAGAATGATGACAGTTGGCAAGGAAGATCTCGTGTATGTTTCATGATCAGTGTATCTTAGCATGAGATGTCAACAGGTGTGTCTGGTTTGGAGGTGACAGGTGGTTAGCACCACCTACCTTGCCAGTAATGGTCCTAATGTGAAGTGACATACATAGGACCTACTTTGATGTGGTTTGGTCCTTGTGGATGGACTTTGATGTGGTTTGTTCCATGCAGATGGCCTTTGATGTGGTTGGCCCGGTGAATTTGAGGAATGCCAGGCTAGGTGAGCAGTGTGAGGCGCGCAGAGAGGGTACGTGTGATACAGTCCAGAATGGACCATGGAGATAGTGTGGGGAAGGGGTGAGGGATGTGATGTTATTGCAGGCCAGTTATACAGTGCAGTCCTTTGTGTTGGACACAGTGTCTGGTCATGTCATTCATTGGCCAGTGGTCAGGTGTCTTCCTCAAGATGACAGGGTGTTGCCAGTTGGACTGGTTCTGCTGGACACTGACTGGCCCTCCTGGCTGCATTGTCAGCTGAAGCATGGGAACTGTGTGATCAGTGGTCCTTCAGCCACGCGCTGTGTGGGATTGTGCTGTTATTTCTCTACACCTTCACTTTTTTTTCCTCTGATCAACAATGGTTGTTCCAGTGACCCTTACGGCCCCATCGGCGACCAAGGCATCACCCTAGTGGACAGATGTGAGTTGTGGAAGGCTTCCCAGTGAGAAATCGTCATACGCAGTCCTTTCGCTTTTGGTGCAGAGGCATTTGGTGGTGCCTGTTTTCTTGTTCAGCTACATGTGGAATGTGCTGGCTGACTTGAGTTGTTCCTGTTTTTTCCTCTTCTTTCAGACAAGACGTGGTGTGCACTGCACTTGGCATTGTAAAAGTGAGTGTGTGTGTTTGGTGCTGACAGCACACTGTATGTTGTGTGATGCTCCACATGGTTTCCACAGTATATCGACATGTCAGTGTCATACCCTGCACCTGTTACATATCTCGGAGGCTTTCCTTTGGTGTGGTAGTTGCCAGTGTGATTTTGCAAAAAAGAAATCTGAAGGGTGGTAGCAGAATTCATTCAGGACCAGGATATTGAATTGTTTGTTCTTTGCATTGGTAGTGCCTTTGTACTCCACAACTTTTCCTCATCTGATCATTCTACTGGGTCATCTTTTAGGATCTAGACGACGCTCAGTACTTTTTGCTTTGTCTGCAATGAAACATTTCAAATTGAACAGACAAATCTTCCGTTCTGAGGGTAGGGTAAATTTCTAGGATATTCTGTGTTGGAGAATACCAAATGGAGCAAAATGGAAATGTTCAAGGATATTCTTTGAGGACTCGGAGAGGTCAGGAGGATGGAAATGTGACTAAAGCTGGATCTGTAAAGCTTTGGCTGGCTGGGCAAGGTTGATAAGAATTACAGAACATCTGTAAAGCTTGGGCCACCGTGGCTTGGCTGTAAAACATCTGTAAAGCATGGGCCACCCTGGCATAGCTGTAAAACATGTCGAGCATGGGTCAGCTGGGCTAAGCTGTAAAACATCTGTAAAGCATGGGCCACCCTGGCTTAGCTGTAAAACATCTGTCAAGCATGGGCCAGCTGGGCTAAGCTGTAAAACACCTGTAAAGTAATGCTGTTAACAGTTCTGTTAGTTGTGCTGAGGCCTTTATTGTCAGGAAGTGTGCCTGCAAACTGTTGTGTCCGGGAGAACTGGCCTGCAGCTCTTGAAGAGGGGGATTTGCAGCGTCCACCACTGGCTCACACCCAGTGGCTTCAGAGGACTCTCTCTACACTAATGATTCCTTAGGTAAACGCGACTATCCACACAGGTGAAAAAAAAACACATCATGGCAACGTGGGGTACCGAATGGGGTCTATTAGAAATAAGAGGGCTTTAAACCACTTCATGTGTGCAATTTGTAATAAAACAGAAAATATGTGATTTAGCCTCTCCTTTAATTGACACGTTTCATGCACACAGGTGTGTCTAGATGCTAGGACCAATGTGCTGTATGAAGAATAAACTTGCAATATACTGGTTAGTGTAGCATTTTCTGGCATGCTTTCCACAATTTGGATATCTCCTGAATGCTGGCCGTGTCTTGGGTACGCAAAGACGAAGGTGTGTGTGTCTGTGCAAATCTTGGAATGTTGCTCTCCATGGGCATCATTTAGATGTGGTGTAGTAGCGCAGGTTTTTTTAAAAATCTGTTTTACTTGCATTAGATGATATGTATGGAGGTATGTGTGGTTTTTCACTCGATGCACTTCTGCTAATGTAAGTGGCTAGATGTTTGTACATTTGACTTGGTGATGTTATGCCATTGACATGACAGTATGAATAAAATTAGAACATAAACAGTATCGACATGTATGGTTGCTTTGTGTCAGAAAGGGGGGGTGTCCCCAGTAGAAAGAATTCCTGCAGTTGAACCTGATCATGTTGAAGCCCAGATCCAGACTTATCCTCCAGTCCTCCTCCTCCGGTCACATTGAGAGCAGGGCCTGTTCTCTGCCAGATGTGCAGTGGACCAAACTGAACCAGTCCCTGGATAACGACATGCTGTGGGTCCTGAGAGGAGGCCGACTTCCAGGGGCAAGATGGGCTTCACCTGCGACTGTCTCTTAAGTGGACTGAGGCCAAAAACCTTCCTTTGGGCACTGGGCTGTCCACTGGGTCATCGGTTAAATTACTGTGCTGTAGTCAGGGCATGCTTTGCTATGTGTATTGATGGGACTCGGGTATAGTCAGGGTAGCTTTGCTATGTGTATTGATGTGCCTCAGGTATAGTCGGGGTATGCTTTGCTATGTGTATTGATGGGCCTCAGGTATAGTCGGGGTATGTTTTGCCATGGGCCTCAGGTATAGTCGGGGTATGCTTTGCTATGTGTATTGATGGGCCTCAGGTATAGTCGGGGTATGCTTTGCCATGGGCCTCAGGTATAGTCGGGGTATGCTTTGCTATGTGTGGATGGTGGGCCTCAGGTATAGTCAGGGTATGCTTTGCTATGTGTGGATGGTGGGCCTCAGGTATAGTCAGGGTATGCTTTGCTATGTGTGGATGAGGGGCCTCAGGTATAGTCAGGTGTGCTTTGCTTTGTTTTTTGGGATGGCCACAGGTATAGTCAGGGTATGCTTGCTATGTGTGGATGATGGGCCCCCGGTATAGTCCAGGTGGCTTTGCTATTGTGGATGATGGGCCTCAGGTATATCAGGGTATGCTTTGCCATGGGCCTCAGGTATAGTCGGGGTAGGCTTTTGCAAATGTGTGGATGATGGGCCTCAGGTATAGTCAGGGTATGCTTGCTATGTGTGGATGATGCGCCTCAGGTATAGTCAGGGTATGCTTTGCTATGTGGGGAATGATGGGCCTCAGGTATAGTCAGGACATCTTTGGTATGTGTGGAGATGCGCCTCGGGTATTGGGTCAAGGGTATGCTTTGCTATGTGTGGATGATGGGCCTCAGGTATATCAGGGTATGCTTTGCTATGTGTATTGATGGGCCACAGGTATAGTCAGGGTAGTTTTGGGCTATGTGTATTGAGGGGCCTCAGGTATAGTCGGGGTTTATCTTTGCTATGTGTGGATGATGGGCCTCAGGTATAGTCAGGGTATGCTTTGCTATGTGTGAATGGTGGGCCTCAGTATAGTCAGGGTATGCTTTGCTATGTGTGGATGATGGCCTCGGGTATAGCCCAGGGTATGCTTTGCTATGTGTGGATGGTGGGCCTCAGGTATAGTAAAGGGTATGTTTTGCTATGTGTGGATAAATGGGCCTCGGGAAATAGTCAGGGTATGTTTTTGCTATGTGGATGATGGGCCTCGGGTATAGTCAGGGAATGCTTTGCTTTGTGTTTTGATGGGCCACAGGTATAGTCAGGGTATGCTTTGCAAATGTGTGATGATGGGCCTCGGGTATAGTCAGGGTATGCTTTGCTATGTTGGATGATGGGCCTCAGGTATAGTCGGGGTATGCTTTGCCATTGGCCTCAGGTATAGTCAGGGTAGCTTTGCTATGTGTGGATGAGGGGCCTCAGGTAAGTCAGGGTTTTGCTTTGCTGTGTGGATGATGGGCAACAGGTATAGCCAGGGTATGCTATGTGTGGATGATGGGCCTCAGGTATAGCCAGGACATGCTTTGCTATGTGTGGATGATGGGCCTCAGGTATAGTCAGGGTATGCTTTGCTATGTGTATTGATGGGCCTCAGTATAGTCAGGGTTGCTTTGCAGGGTGTGGATGATGGGCCTCAGGTATAGTCAGGGTATGCTTTTGCTATGTGGGGATGATGTGCCTCAGGTATAGTCGGGGTATGCTTTGCTATGTGTGGATGAGGGGCCTCGGGTATAGTCAGGGTATGCTTTGCTATTGTGGATGATGGGCCTCAGGTATAGTCAGGGTATGCTTTGCTATGTGTGGATGATGCGCCTCGGGTATAGTCAGGGTATGCTTTGCTATGTGTGGATGATGGGCCTCAGGAAATAGTCAGGGTATGCTTTGCTATGTGTTGGATGATGGGCCTGGGGTATAGTCAGGGTATGCTTTGCTATGTGTGAATGATGGGCCTCAGTATAGTAAAGGGTATGTTTTGCTATGTGTGGATGATGGGCCTCAGGTATAGTCAGGTATGCTTTGCTATGTGTGGATGATGGCCTCAGGTATAGTCAGGGTATGCTTTGCTATGTGTGATGATGGCCCTGGGGTATAGTCCGGGTATGCTTTGCTATGTGTGGAGGGGGGGCTCAGGTATAGTCGGGGTATGCTTTGCTATGTGTGGATGGGGGGCCTCAGGTATAGTCTGGTATCTTTGCTATGTGTGGATGAGGGGCCTCAGGTATAGTCAGGGTATGCTTTGTGTGTGGAGGGTGGCCTCAGGTATAGTCAGGGTATGCTTTGCTATTTGGATGATGGGTCTCAGGTAAAAGTCAGGGCATGCTTTGCTATGGTGGAAATGATGGGCCTCAGGTATAGTCAGGGTATGCTTTGCTATGTGGATGATGGGCCTCAGGTAAAAGCCAGGGTATGCTATGTGTGGATGATGGGCCTCAGGTATAGTCAGGGATGCTTTGCATGTGGGATGATGGGCCTCAGGTATAGTCAGGGTTGCTATGTGTGGATGAGGGGCCTCGGGTATAGTCAGGGCATGCTTTGCTATGTGTGGATGATGGGCCTCAGGTATATGCAGGGTATGCTTTGCTATGTGGATGATGGGCCTCAGGTATAGTCAGGGTATCTTTGCTATGTGGTGGGCCTCAGGTATAGTCGGGGCATGCTTTTTGCATGTGTGGATGATGGGCCTCGGGTATAGTCAGGGCATGCTTTGCTGTGTGGTGGATGGTGGGCCTCAGGTTTAGTCGGGGTATGCTTTGTTTATGTGGATGATGGGCCTCGGGTATAGTCAGGGTATGCTTTGCTATGTGTGGATGATGGGCCTCGGGTATAGTCACGGTATGTTTTGGGCTATGTGTGGATGTTTGGGCCTCGGGTATAGTCAGGGCATGCTTTGCTATGTGGATGAGGGGCCTCGGGTATAGTCAGGGCATGCTTTCCTGGGGGCCTCGGGTGTAGTCGGGGTATGCTTTACTATTTTTTGGGCTTTGGATGGTGATCCTCAGGACTTGTTTCAGTTGTCGGGGGAATGTGAATGTATCTGCTTCAGATATCTTAAAAAAACAGTTGGGATCACCATGAATTCCACATTTTTTTTGAGGTTCAATGCGCTCTTGGGGAGTGGACACACTTGGCTGATGTCCTGAGTTACCATCATTGCCAGGCACTGTCCTTTGAATGAGGGAATCCATTTCTGCTTGTTGGTGGTCTGCTGGCTGTGCACCACACTCCACAATTGATGGTGTCTGATTGTCCGGGGTTTAAGCACTCCGACAGTGGTAACACACAGGCAAAGACTGCGACAGCCCTGGGCTTTCCCTTTCTGAAAATGGCACAAGAAGAAAAGATAGGGGGTTTCCCCAGGGGGCACACCCGCCCCTAGGCAATTGAGCACTTCTCATGCCCGTGTTGGGTTTGTTCTCTGTGCAGTGTGCCTTTCAGCGGGCTCACAAAACACCAGTCGTTGAGCACTACCTCACTAGAGGTTGTTGGTCTCTTGAAAACCAACTGGACACCAACAAAGAGAGGGGGTGAAAAAAGCAAATGCAAAGAGAGGGGGGAAAATTCGACGTGCTAAACAGAAAAAGACATTCATGTAACGCAAACCCTTTTTTTATTCAATCCAATATGCTGTGTGAAAGATATATTGACCATCACTTCCCCCAAAATAATCAATACATTGATACAGTCCTCACTTCTTGACATAATTCTCAATAAAGATGATCACTTTCCGACAAAATCCAGTGTAATGACATTTAACTACCAAGTGTGGCGACGCTCTTTGCCTGTGGGTCCAGGGATGCAACGCCTTAGAGAAATAATGTTGGGGACAGGGAAAATGCCTTTCTTTTTTCCAAATTGCAGATCCACTGAAAGGGTGTGTTGTCTTTCCACATGGCCACAAACTGCTGATGCAAATGTGCCCCATAGTGATCACTTCAAGAAAGGAGTCGCCCCCAGTCAAGCTGCCCTTTCCATAGAAGATCCTGGGTTCTTCTGGCCAGTCAAAAAAACGGAATCAAAATGCATGGGGCGCTGAACCAAAAGCAAGATCATGTCTTTCCAGTGCCTTTACCACTTTCTTCGTGGGGTGCTTAGGATGCAACAAGGACATCATTATTCATGCTTACTGAGGTGGCCATCTGAAAACGTGTTTACTATGCAGAGTTCTCAAGGTTGTTGCGACCCCTGGCCATCACTTCATCTCACACATCCAAAATCCTAAAAGCAGAGATGCATCTTTAATTTCATGACATATTCCCCTATAGTAATGACACATAAGACCCCCTATTACAAAATCTGATATGTCTAACATCATAACCATCACTTCTGGCAGATCCAATATGGAAACGGCATAAATTACCCACCACTTGTTGACGTCATCCCATCCGAGAGCTTGAAAAAAAATGCTCTTCTGGGCATAATCCCACAGGCTTGAAGTGTTTATCGTCACTTGCCGACAATGCTTCAAATTAACGGCTTTTTCAACCATCAGATTTCCGAAACACACTCCCCGCAAGTGTGTCCTTCACGCTCAGAGTGCCTGAACTGTTATCCACGAGGTTGCTGCCCCTGGGTTTTACCCCCTGAACTGGGGCCTGTGCACACAAAAAAGTCACACACAAGTCCACAGCTTCACATCCCCTTTCGTAAAACAGCGCGACTCCACTCCACTCACATGATTAGGTGGGCAAGTGACCTGCAGCAACTGTTCTGGGTCTGGGCAGACCATTCACATTCTACATTACATACACTTTTCCTCCTGCTTATTAGGATTACACAGGAAATGGCGGAGGGAAGGGTGGACAGGGTGAAGGTTTGGGAAGGAAGGGTGGGGGTGGAGGATGGGTTGTGAGAGCCATATATATCTAAAAGCATGGTGAAAAGGAAGAGTAAGGATGACCGAGTAAAGGCTGGCACTTTTTTTTCTCATGATCATTGTCCTGCATGTATGAATACAGGCTGACGGTGGGGGGGGGGGGGGGGGGGGGGGGGGGGGGTATGATGAGGAGGTAAAGGATTACTGAAAGTGTTGGTTAAAGGTAGGATGTGAATATATAGGACAATTGAAGATGTTGGGTAGTAGGATGTAAAGATAAGGAGATAAACGTTTGATGAAGGTGTGGTAAGGGTACGACGTGGAGATAAAGGATTGATGAAGGTGTGGTAAGGCTAGGATATGGAGATGAAGGATTGATGGAGGTGTAAGGCTAGGATATGGAGATAAAGGATTGATGGAGGTGTGGTGAGGCTAGGATATGGAGATGAAGGATTGGAGGTGTGTTGAGGGTAGATATGGAGATACAGGATTGATAGTAGTGTGGTAAGTGTAGGACATGGAGATAAAGGATTGACAGAAGTGTAAGGGTAGGACATGAGGGTAAAGGATTGGTAGAAGTGTGGTAAGGGTAGGACATGGAGGTAAAGGATTGATAGAAGCGTGTAAGGGTAGGACATGGAGTAAAGAATTGTGTGGTAAGGGTAGAAGGCAGAGATAAAGGATTGTGTGGTAAGGGTAGGACTAGCACATGGAGATGAAGGATTGATGGAGGTGTGGCAAGGGTAGGACTTGGAGATAAAGGATTGATGGAGATGTGGTAAGGTAATACGTAGGGTACCAATGAAGGCATGTGGTGGAAGGGTCTTGTAGTAGGACATGAAGATGATGTTCTAATTAAGAGGTGGAAAGAGGGGTTAAGATATGAGTGTGGTATGGGCAGTGGGGTGAAGAGTAATGATGAAGGGGGGGGGGGGGGGGGGGGGGGCGAGGCGAGGAGAGTACCGATAAAGGGGTGTGGTAAGGACAGTGGGATGAAGAGTACCGATGAAATGGTGTGGTAAGGGCAGGAGCTGAAGGTAGGGTACTGATGAAGGGTGTGGTAAGGGCAGGAGCTGAAGGTAGGGTATTGATGAAGGGGTGTGGTAAGGGCAGGAGCTGAAGGTAGGGTATTGATGAAGGGGTGTGGTAAGGGCAGGAGCTGAAGGTAGGGTATTGATGAAGGGGTCTGGTAAGGGCAGGAACTGAAGGTAGGGTACTGATGAAGGGGTGTGGTAAGGGCAGGACGTGAATGTTGGGTATTGATGAAGGGGTGTGGTAAGGCAGGACATGAATGTAGGGTACTGATGAAGGGTTGTGGTAAGGGCAGGAGCTGAAGGTAGGGTATTGATGAATAGGTCTGGTAAGGGCAGGAGCTGAAGGTAGGGTATTGATGAAGGGGTCTGGTAAGGGCAGGAGCTGAAGGTAGGGTATTGATGAAGGGGTCTGGCAAGGGCAGGAGCTGAAGGTAGGGTATTGATGAAGGTCTGGCAAGGGCAGGAGCTGAAGGTAGGGTATTGATGAAGGTGTGGTAAGGGCAGGAGCTGAAGGTAGGGTACTGATGAAGGGGTGTGGTAAGGGCAGGACGTGAATGTTGGGTATTAATGAAGGGGTGTGGTAAGGGCAGGAGCTGAAGGTAGGGTGTTGATGAAGGGGTGTGGTAAGGGCAGGACGTGAATGTAGGGTACTGATGAAGGGGTGTAGTAAGGGCAGGAGCTGAAGGTAGGGTATTGATGAAGGGGTGTGGCAAGGGCAGGAGCTGAAGGTAGGGTGTTGATGAAGGGGTGTGGTAAGGGCAGGAGCTGAAGGTAGGGTACTGATGAAGGGGTGTGGTAAGGGTAGGAGCTGAAGGTAGGGTATTGATGAAGGGGTGTGGTAAGGGCAGGAGCTGAAGGTAGGGTATTGATGAAGGGTGTGGTAAGGGCAGGAGCTGAAGGTAGGGTACTGATGAAGGGTGTGGTAAGGGCAGGAGCTGAAGGTAGGGTACTGATGAAGGGGTGTGGTAAGGGCAGGACGTGAATGTAGGGTACTGATGAAAGGGTGTGGTAAGGGCAGGAGCTGAAGGTAGGGTACTGATGAAGGGGTGTGGTAAGGGCAGGACGTGATTGTTGGGTATTGATGAAGGGGTGTGGTAAGGGCAGGACGTGAATGTTGGTACTGATGAAGGGGTGTGGTAAGGGCAGGAGCTGAAGAGAGGGTATTGATGAAGGGGTGTGGTAAGGGCAGGAGCTGAAGGTAGAGTACTGATGGGGTGTTTTAAGGGCAGGAAGTGAATGTTGGGTGCTGATGAAGGGGTGTTTTAAGGGCAGGAGCTGAAGGTAGGGTACTGATGGAGGGGTGTGGTAAGGGCAGGACGTGAATGTTGGATATTGATGACGGGTGTAAGGGCAGGAGCTGAAGGTAGGGTACTGATGAAGGGGTATGGTAAGGACAGGATGTAAAGATGGAGAACTGATAAAAAGGATGTGGTAAAGGAAGGGCTTGGAAATAAAGGGATTGATGAAGCAAGAGTAAGAAGTGAAGACAAGGGAAAATATGCCTGCACTGGTCCTCTCTTGTTCTGCAACAAACCTGGCAGTGCGAAGGCGTGCATGCACTTGTGTCTTTTCATGACATTCGTACTGTGGAGAAAGGATGAGCGGAAAGTAAGGGGATGGGGGTTCGACGATGTACAAATGGACTGGATCAATCGCTCTTTACCCATGGCGAGCAGCACAGGGGTACAGATGCATTTCCATCTTGTCTACATGGATGACATAATCATCAGGATGACGTAATCAGGATGCCATGGACGGTATGAATGAGGACGGAACTCCTATCAGCTGCGCAGTGATCTTAAAGTGTTGTCATTTAGTGGTCTCATCTCATGGCGGTTCTGTAGGAGGCCAAAAGCATTTAACAACTTGTGTCCAACATATGAACATATGCAGGTCTGACGAGTCATAGGCCGCACACAGGTGGACGCCAAACAGCACGTGGAAAGGGGGTTGAAGTGACGAAAACACGGGAGGTGGTGCGGGGGAAGGAGGGTTCCAGACCCCACTCTGAAGGCAAGTGACGTGAATGATGGCGTGTTTGACGTCATGGCGGTCATCTGACGGAGTTGCTGCCGTTGAGAGCGGGCGACGTCAGAGGACCTGTCATGGACGTACTGGTGATGCCTGATCTGCCCCTCCAGCTGCATGACCTCCCGCTTCAGCTGCTCGTTCATGCTGTGGATTGCGTCTGAAACCACATCACCACCATTAGCACGCACTGGTGTGTGAAGGTACACTGCCAGGGACAGGCCCACACAAACCTCTATCAAAGTGTTCATGGACAGGGTGCAACCACCACCTCCACCGACCCTTTCCTTTTCTGAGGGCATCTTTCTGGAAGACAACACACTGCGTCATGTTAACAGGGACGATTCAAACCAACACTGTCATGTTAACAGGGACGATTCAAACCAACACTGTTATGTTAACAGGGACGATTCAAACCAACACTGTGTCATGTTAAAGGTCTACTTTAGAGGTTTTCGATAATAGGTCAGCTTATGCAGAAATATGAAATGTTTGATAAATTGGTAAAATAAACATCCGATTCGCTCCCGATCACACGAAATCGATCGCGAAAGTGGGCATTTTCACCTGTAATCAAGAAAACGGGAGGTAATCAACTAATCTTGGCATGGCTTAACTACTCTTGGATGTGACGTCACATGATGGACTGGCCGCCAGCCGCGACCTACACAATAAGCCAACGGCGACAGAAAGCGATTCTGATGGTTCTTGCACATTCGATCAGTATTTAATTTATCATGTAAAAGCAGTGACTATGATTGCGACAGCCAATGTAACTCTGGGGATGTTTCTGCAAGGCCTTTACCTTATCAGTTTGAACGCTAAGTTCTTTTTACCACGTCAGTTCCAGCGGGACCACGGAAACGAGCTATTCAGTTCCAGCTGGACGCCCGAACACATCATTCCGAAGGCGTACGGACTTTACCGAAGTCTCGAGGGAGGCTACCGACTGACTTTTTGATGCGATCACACGTGGACGGCGAGCGGAGATTCTCCTTCCTCAAGCCTTAACGTGTTCATTCAATTTAACAAGTGTGATCTGTCCATAGATAAGAACAGAATAAACGTGCGACTATCGTACTCATCTGTACGAGCTTACCACTCCACCTTCAAAGTATAAGCGCACAATGCAGACGAAGTTTTTGATCCACTCGAACGGGCTCGGCAATTGTCGGAACAGCTCGTTTCCGTGATCCAGCTGGAACTGACGTGGTAAAAATAACTTAGTGGCCCGGCATGGTTGCACCAACCGAATCCACTTCTTTCGAGTATCTGGATCAGATGGAAATGTGTGCAAAGAATATCCGTCTCTGCTGAGCTGCTGCACACGCCTACAGCACAATATCTGCCACCCCTCGTGACTTTTTAGGCTGTGGGGGATCGCAACTCGTGTTGATTTCACTTGGCGTTGGCTTGTTGTGTAGGTCGCGGCTGACGGCCAGTCCATCAAGTGACGCCACGGTTTTCGGTCTACCGCGCGGGGTTTGAACAGGTGTGCAAAACTCGTTTTTTATCTGTTAAATTCTTCCGGCGACTTTTTTTGAAAAATGAATACCGTACTGTAGTTATATGACATGTAGACCTGCTTTTAACAAATTATCGAAAATCTCTAAAGCAGACCTATAACAGGGACGATTCAAACCGACACTCATGTTAACAGGGACGATTCAAACCGACAGTCATGTTAACAGGGACAATTCAAACCAACACTGTCATGTTAACAGGGACGATTCAAACCAACACGGTGTCATGTTAACAGGGACGATTCAAACCAACACGGTGTCATGTTAACGGACGATTCAAACCAACACGGTGTCATGTTAACAGGGACGATTCAAACCAACACGGTGTCATGTTAACAGGGCCGATTCAAACCACACTGTGTCATGTTAACAGGGACGATTCAAACCAACACTCTATCATGTTAACAGGGACGATTCAAACAGCACTGTCATGTTAACAGGGACGATTCAAACATGGATAATTCAAAGATGGAAGATTTTGCTGACAAACGGTGCTGTCTGAACGACTGGGAACGTATCGCTAGAAACGGGAGTAAAGGACTAGGCCGTCCCAGGAAAATAAAAAGAGTAGCAAAGCGATTTTTTTTCAGGACATACTTGTGAGCTCTTTCTCTCGTTTGTGTCATGGTTTGCACATGATACCAGCTTGTAATGCCTTTTGCAAGAAAGACGGTGGCATGTCCATGACCAACACACTGGCTTGTAAAACAGTCTCGCGCAACTTGCGCCGTGATAAACAAAGTTAGTGAAGACGGGGGGGGGGGGGGGGGGGGGTTTAACACGCGGGCAAGAGATATCAACATTGCGTTTTGTTTCAAGGTGAGACGTATCTCGCTTCTACTCCAACACGGGGAGGGGGGATACCTGCCCTTAACACTAGCATGGGGAAAGACGCTTGTGTACACAGGCCAGGTTTAGGAAGGGGGTGATGGAGGTAGGGGGGAGGAACGGAAAGGTTACAGTATCTTCTCTGCCCGATTCCGGGAGAAATGTACACTGTTTGGGCCACTGCATTTGACACTCATATCAAGCAGTGGCTCATAAATGGCCCACACATTCAACCAAACAATGGCGCATACAGCAGCTTAGTAGCACATACAGTGGTGTGTACAGTAGCTCACACGGTGGTTACATAGTAGTCCAAACCATGGCTCATACGATGACACGATTATACAATAGCCCATACAGTGGCTCATGCTGTAGCTTATACAGTAGTTCATACTGTGGCTTCTATGATAACTGCTACACGGCTCGAACAGTGGCTCCTACAATAACTCTACAAAGGCTCAAACAATGGCTCTATGATAACTACTACAAAGGCTCAAACGGTGGCTCCTACAATAACTCTACAAAGGCTCAAACAATGGCTCCTATAACAACTCTACAAAGTCTCGAACAATGGCTCTCATGATAACTGCTACAAAGGCTCAGACAGTTGTTTATACAATAACCCTACAAAGGCTCAAACAATGGCTCTAGTAACTCATCCTATGATAACTGCTACAAAGGCTCAGAAAATGGTTCGTACAATAACCCTACAAAGACTCGGACAGTCGTTCGTACAATAACCCTACAAAGGCTCAAACAGTGGTTGGTACAATAACTCTACAAAGGCTCAAACAGTGGTTGGTACAATAACTCTACAAAGGCTCAAACAGTGGTTCATACACTTACTCAACAAAGCCTCAAACAGTAGTTCATACAATAACTCGTACAACGGCTCAAACTGGCTCCTATGATAACTTTAAAAAAAAAAAAATTTAAGTGGCATCAGTTATCGGATCAATGGAGCACCTAAGGCGGTGATTTTTTTTTTTTTTTTCCCTGAGGCCGAAATCCACCTCTTCATTTTTTGGTGCTTCACACTGTCCTCTTCATCTGCCCCCAAAAAAAAAAAAGCAAAAAAAAAAAAGTAATTTCCACTACTAGTTTTTTTTTCTTTTTTTTCTTTTTCTTTTTTTTCCCCCTCTCCAAGCAGTCCCTTTCACACCATGCGTAGTCTATATGTTCTCTTACAAATGGACATAGTCTTGCTGATCTTAGTGTTTTGGTGTTTGATACAAAATGTCTGGGTTTGTTTAATGTTCTAATGTGTGGTGTACTGGCACTCTCACACTGATCATTTACTGCTTATACAAAGAGAAAATATAAATGAAACAAAGGACTTAATACTTAATTATTTTCTTTTTCTTTTCTTTTTTTCCTTTTTTTTTTCCTTTTTTTTTTCGATTTTCCCAAAGAGAGAGAGAGACAGACAGACAGACAGACAGTGTCTGGGTTTGTTAATGTTCTAATGTGTGGTTGTACTAGCACACTCGCTCGGATAATTGTGTTGCTTATACAAAGGAAAACAACATAGATGAGACGGAGGACTTAATCATTTTCAGTTATTCATTACATACACCCACACACAAACTCTCTCTCCCACCTTTCCCCACCCCCCCCCCCCCCCCCCTCCCTCTCTTTCTCTCAATATGTTAATAATGGAAACTACCTGTTAAAAACACTATACTAAAGCAAAATTAAGCGCAAGGAACCAATTCCGTATATATATACACACGCCTGCAAGGATATCATTGGTCCCGATTGCTCGTCTCTCTCTCCCTCCCGCTACCCAAGCGCATGAGAGCTCTTCACGTCACACCACCACTACCACCACAACCCACCCACCCCAACATCCATCCACCTCCGCACCCACCTCCACCTCCTTCCGCCCCCACTTCACCCCCACCCCCCAAAAAAACCCACAACAACAAAACAAACATACACACACGCACGTTTGTGTGTGTGTGTGTGCGCGCGCGCGCGTGCGTGTGTGTGTATGTGTGCGTGTGTAAGATTGAATGCATGAATGAGATCTCTTTATATTTTCCTCAGTTGCAATTGATTTTCGAATATGACTGAAATTGGCAGCCTAGATTCCGTTTTTTTGTAAATGCTTATACACATCTTTGCAGTAATCACAATATGGTTTATTTTCAGTAGCGTATGGCTATCAATATTTTCTTGTCTAAGAATTCCAAAAAGCACAGTTTCTTCAGCAAACACGATTTTTATGTTATATACAGCTAATATGTATTGACTGACAAATTTCCAAAACGAACTAACCTTATAAACATGAAAAAAGAAATGTTCAATGTAATCAATTTCATCATTACAATATGAACAATTTCGATTATCCCTGACTTTCATTTTGCATAGCATTATATTAGTCGGGTATATATATTGTAGAATTTTCCATAGTAAAACTCTCAGTCTAGTTTCTTTTGTGCGCAAGCGGGGTATCTTCCATATATTTTCATTTAACTCCAGTCCATATTTATTTGACCAAAAACGGGCTGCACATGGCTCTGTGTAATGAGGGAACACAAAGTTACACGGAAATCCTTGCAAGATATGTTTTTTGTTACAAAAAAGAGGTAGTTCTGAAAAATCTATATCATATCTATCTTGTTCACTAACCCTAGTAATAAAAGTCTGTGTGGCCGCTGACACTACGTTATACTCTAAGATCCTTGCAGGGAGGCTCCTATCTTGTTGACCACGTCCTGGTATGAAAACATCCCATTTGGACCGTACATGTCACTAACATTCAGTATTTTGCTCTTTATCCGGTCAGGGAAGAAAAGGACATTTCCTCGATATTTTATGTGTTGGTTATTCCACAGTAAAGAAGGAAAGTGTGAGATACCTTCATGTGTTATTAAGATCTAGCCATGTTTTCAGACTAATTTTCCAAAAATGTGAATGTATTTGTCTAAACCTTTGAAAAGTGCGCTTTTAGTATTTGCATGAAAACGTGACATTCTCACCAAAGGGTAGAAATATTTTTCTCGGAATTAAAGTCCATCTTTCATTGTTTGTGGCTTTACAGATTCTTACAACCATAACAGAGAGAAAAGCAGATTGCATCTGTCTTAGATCTATCATTTTTAATCCTCCTTTTTCATACTCACTGCACATTACGTTTCTTTTAACTTTTTCAATGCCTTTCGATTACAATGCTTTTTACGCCAGAGAAATCTAAAAAGCATGCGATTTATATCTGATAAGACCTTATCAGGAATAACAAATGTTTGCATAACATAGACCATTTGTGAAATAAGAAATGTTTTAATGATATGTATTTTACCATTACACTAAGATCTCTTTTTTCCCAGGAGTGAATAATTCTCTGAATAATTTCTATTCTTTGCAACCAATTGTCCTCAACTGGAGATGGCGGTTTATCTTTCTCATAATAAATACCAGAATCTTTACTTTATTTTTCCACGTAAAGCCATAAAAGCTGTCTGTACTATGTTTTTTACTATCTAGCCACATAGCCGCTGATTTATTTTTATTTATAACCAAACCAGAAAACAAAGAAAAATCATTGAGTGTATCTAATGCTTCACCATGTCATGCTGATCTGTCAAAATAAGGTAACATCATCTGCATAGAGCGCAATTTTGATTACATTAACTAGCGTTTCTCTTGAACCCCCTGGATGAATTCCTCTAATGTTCCTACAGTTTTTCATCTTTATTGCTAGTAGTTCTATAGCCAACACAAAAACTAAGGGAGAAAAAGGACATCCTTGTCGGATTCCTGTCTCAACCGCAAAATACTCTGATGTCCAGCCACTATACAAAACACAACTACGAGTATCAGCGATTAATACTTGAAACCATCTAATGAATTCTTCCCCAAACCCATACTTTTTGAGAGCTGTTAACATAAAGTCTTTAGATATACTATCAAAAGCTTGTGTATAATCAATGCTTAAAAGCAAACCAGAAATATTTTCTACATTTAAATGATCAATAACATCATCAATTAGTCTCAATAGCGTAGCTGCTCGACGTCCCTTGATATACCAACCTGATCTTCGCTTACTAAATCTCTAATTACTTGACATAAACGATTTGCCAAACATTTAGACAAAAGCTTATATCGCTATTCGTTAACGAAATTGGGTCTCCAGTTTTTTAAAACATTTCTAGGTAGATCTTTGCCTTTGTGAATTAATGTGATGACTGCTTTTCTCTGAGAAGGAGAAACTCAGAAAGTGTCCCCTTCTCAAATGCAGAGTTAAGTGATGATGTTAACAAACTTTTTATATGACCCCAAAATACTTTTAAAAAACTCTGTTGTAAGCCCATCACTTCCCGGCGAAGAACCATTTTTGAGGGCTTTAAGAGCTGTTAGTAGTTCATTTTCTGTCAAGTTGCCTTCACAACTATCCTTCTGAGAGTCAGAAAGCTGTGGCACTGAAGTATCAGATATAAAGCTATCTACATTTGTTCCATGTTTCCTGCTGTTACCTTTTTCTTGTACAACTTCGAATAATAGTCTCGCTGCATTTCATTATTTCTGACTGTTGTGTAACTAATCTACCATTTTCATCACAAAGTTCTATCATCTTTGAATTTGCTCTTGATTTTTCCAAGTTTAAAAAATATTTTGTTTTTTTCCCCTCTTCAATCCATTTCATTCTAGATCTTACTGTGCTGCACGTGCTTTATAAGTTTCCAATAATTCTAATTCTTACATTAAGTGCTGTCGCTGATTTTGATAATGATATCGTTAGGGTTTTTTGCAATATTAATATCTATATCGTTTAACTTACCTTGAATTTCTACTGACTTATTTCTTCTGTCGATGCTCTTACCTTTAGCATAAATTATTGTAAAACTCTTAATCTTCAGTTTTAGGATTTCCATTCCATTTGAAAATCGATGTTTTCGTCCATATGTGATATGTGATCGTCAATCAAACTATTTATCTGTGTGACAAAGTTTAAGTCATTCAATAATGAATTATTGAACTTCCACAGCCCAGGTCCCCTCTCAAAGCTTGAGAATTTCAATTTGGAGCACCTCTGTGATCTGTGAAAGGGGACAGAATGAATATGGCAGTCTATTGTTTTATCAAACAAATCATCATTGGATATGAAATAATCCAATCGGCGTGCAATAAAAGGAGACGTTTTATGCCATGTAAATTCCTTTACATCCGGATGAAACAGTCTCCAGGTATCTACAGGTCATGGCTTTTTATTAAATCATTAAATTTCTTTACTGTGCCCTCTGCATGTTTTTCTCCAGAGATGATATCCGAATCATTATCTAATACGCAGTTGAAATCCCCCCAATCAACAAGTGCTCTGACTGAACATTAGAGATAACATCTCCAGTTCATCAAAGAAAGTATTCTTTTCATAGTCTTATTTGGAGCATACACATTCACAATGACCACTTTTTTATGCTGAATTTCTATTTCAATGGCCAAATTCGTCTTGAATTGAACACTATCTTGTAATTATCAACCACATTGCATCGAAATATAACAACTTGACCACAACTATGTGATGTATAACTATTATATAATAATTCACCTTGCCCAGATGATGTGCCAGTCAAACAATATAAACAAGAAGTCGTGTCAAGCTTGTTTTTGGTTTCTTGTTCAGTTGCTCATTCCGACATCGGGGCCGTAACGGAAGTGTCATGACGTATCTATCCGAGTGACGTCATAATTCAGCTTAACATACGTAAGTGTACATATGTAATTATAATAATCTACATCTTCCTTCTCAAGATTTTTTTAAATTTATTATGAGCTAAGCTGAGCAAGTTAAATGAAAATGATTTACTGTCCAAAGTGCTTCCTTAGTTTAGAGCCAAAAGAAATAATGCAAACTTTTCATGTTCAACTTCCTTCCTGAAAGAGAAAAAATATATACATTACTAAAACAATAAACAACAAAATGTCACATCAAGGCACTGGTAGATGGCCCGACATCACTCAGTCAAAGTATTTGGGGTTGCGCTTCACGGCTCTACCGGCACGGGTCACCACGGGCTGGGGCTGCAAGGCGGTCGGTGCTGGACCTGAAAGCTTGGCTGGTGGTGTACCTGGTGTAGTGGCCGGCACAGGACCCGGTGTCGTGGGCGCGATTGGACCTGGTGTCTTGTCGGTGGCACCGGCTTGACGAGGCATGGAACAGGTTGGAGCGGGAGGTGCTGGGGAGGGGAACAGCTGCACTGGGGTGAACGTGCTTCGTGGCACGTTGGCAAGCTGAGGGGTGAGAGGAGTGGGGGCAGACAAGGGGCGGGTAACGACAGCAGCGGGAGGCGGCGATGAGGCTGGCTGCTGTTCGGAGGGTGCAGGGAATGGTGGTCGCACACTACCTGGACCTCCAAGATTGTCACGAGGTAGCGTGCTGAGAGCTTGCGGAACCTGTGGTCTGGGCTCCTGGACGGGGAGAAGGTGACGTCTGTTGCGTACGTAGTCAGCGCCATCTGCAGTGACGACGTACGATCTTGGGGAGTGGCGTGCTGACTTCACTATTGCAAGTTTCTTGAAGCCTTTTTCAGTCTGCATCCGCACGACTTCACCCTGTTTCAAAGGACGCAGATCTCTCGCTGATCTGTCATGATACTGTTTCTGCTGCTGTCTGGACTTCTTCAACTGGTTGGAGACTTTGCGCGTGCTCACAGCTTTGGGTTGGAGAAGTTTGTTGAAGTGGGCAGTGTCGCGCGCATACGTCTTGAGTTGAGGCGCTGCGAAGGTGAGCACATGTCATCACGTGGCGTGTTGCTAAGATTCAGCAAACCAATGTACACGTCTGATCCGTCCTTCTCGCTCTTTTCCAACAGCTGTTTGGCTTGCTTGACGGCGTTTTCTGCCAAGCCATTGGATCTGGGGTAGTGGGGGTTACTGGTGATGTGCACGAAGTTCCACTCTTGTGCGAACTGTTTGAACTCACGACTTGTGAATTGCGTGCCATTGTCTGTCATCAGCTTTTCTGGGATGCCATGAGACGCAAAGTGCCGCTTCATCTTTAGGATCACCATGTTTGAAGTCATCTTGTTGATCATGTCCATCTCGAACCAGCCAGAGTAGGAATCGACAACAACCAGGTATTGCTTGCCATTCCAGTCAAATATGTCGGCTGCGAGGCTGGACCAAGGGAGTTCAGGGAGAGGGTGGTTCATGAGGGGCTGTTTCTGCAGATGGGCCTTGCAGCTGTTGCAGGCTGAGCATTGGGAAACTGCGTCTTCAATGTCTTGACGCATCTTGGGCCAAAATACGATGTCGCTTGCAAGCAGTCTAGTGCGCTCTGCTCCCATGTGGCCCTTGTGGAGAACGGCGATGTAGGTGGACCTCAAGGCTTTCGGAACCACCGCTCTCTGTCCTTTCATGACGACGTCATTCTCAATCACCAACTCATCCCTGAATGGGAAGAAGCATTTCACATCAGACGGCAGGCCTCGCTCATGGTCAGGCCATCCATCTTTGATGAGCTTTGCAAGCTTCTGCGTGGTCGGGTCAGCCAAAGTCCTTTCTGGAGTTCAGTCATTCTCGCCGGCGATATGGAGAGAACTGTCATGACGTCGCAGTCAAACTCCTCCTCTTCAGCTGGATCATTGGGAAACGCTCTGGACAGCGTGTCAGCAAGGTACAACTCTTGGCCCTTTTTGTAGACGAAATCAAGGTTGTAGCGTTGCAGCTGTAGAAGCATGCGTTGGAGACGAGCAGGGGCAGCATTCAGTGACTTCTTCACGATGGTGATCAAAGGCTTGTGGTCAGTCTCTATGGTCACCTTCCGACCATAGACAAAGTCATGAAACTTCCTGCAGGCGAATACAGCAGCCAGGAGCTCCTTTTCAATTTGCGCATACCTTGTCTCGCAGTCAGACAAGGCTCGTGATGCGTAGGCCACTGGAGCATCCTCTTGCAGGCATGCGGCACCCAGTCCACTCTTGGATGAGTCTACAGACAAGACGACGGGTTTCGCAGGGTCGAAGAACTTCAGGACAGGAGGATTCATGAGGTCATCTTTGAGTCTGTTGAAAGCTTGCTGGTGAGCGTCAGTCCAGCTCCAAACAATGTCATTGCGTAGCAGTTCTCGCAAAACTGCTGTTTTCTCGCTGTAGTTCTGGATGAACTTGTTTAGGTAGTTTGTCATGCCAAGGAATCTCTGAAGAGCTGCCCGGTTCTCAGGTGCAGGCATCTCCCGGATTGCGTCTGTTTTCTCCGTATCTGGCTTCAGACCATCCTCAGTGAACTTGTGGCCGACGAAAGTGACGCTTTTCATCCTGAACTTGCATTTACTGAGGTTCAGCTTCAGCCCGATCTGCCGTGCTCGCTCCAGAATCTTCTTGAGATTTGCATCATGCTCCTCGTCGGTGGAGCCCCAGACGAGGATATCATCTACGATGATGGCACATGGATATCCCTCAAATAGCCTCTCCATGGCTTCCTGGAAGACCTCACTAGCCGTATTAATGCCAAACGGCATGCGCAGAAATCTGTATCGCCCAAACGGTGTGCTGAAAGTAGTTCGCCTGGAAGACTCCTCATCCATACGGATTGCCAAAATCCGTTCTTTGCATCCAAAGTGGTGAAGCATTTCGCGTTGCCAATTCTAGATGCTACGTCGTCGGCGGTGCGCATTGGGAAGTGCGGGCGTTGGAGAGCGGTGTTTAAACTTCTTGGGTCTAAACAGATCCGGATGCACCATTTTTCTTTCTGAGCAACTGAACAAGAAACCAAAAACAAGCTTGACACGACTTCTTGTTTATATTGTTTGACTGGCACATCACATGGTGTCAGAAGTGGGATTCGAACCCACGCCCACGAATGTGTCAGTCAAACAATATAAACAAGAAGTCGTGTCAAGCTTGTTTTTGGTTTCTTGTTCAGTTGCTCATTCCGACATCGGCGTAACGGAAGTGTCATGACGTATCTATCCGAGTGACGTCATAATTCAGCTTAACAATACGTAAGTCGTACATATGTAATTATAATAATCTACAGCCCCATTCTTTTTTCCATTGCACATAAACATCATCAGTGATATGTGTTTCTTGCAAACAAATTATATCGTACTTTTTCTCTTTCAAGTGTTTAAACAGTGATTTCTTTTCCAACACGAGCGCAGACCCCGTGAATTTAATGAAAAAAACGGTCAATCCGGAGTCACAAGCCAAGCTCCTATGATAACTCGCACAAAGGCTCAAACAGTGGTTCATACAATAACTCGTACAAAGGCTCAAACAATGGCTCCTACAATAACTCGTACAAAGGCTTAAACAGTGGCTCCTACAATAACTCTACAAAGGCTCAAACAGATGTTCATACAATAACTCGTACAATGGCTCAAACAGTGGCTCCTACAATAACTCTACAAAGGCTCAAACAGATGTTCATACAATAACTCTACAAAGGCCCAAACAGTGGTTCATACTATAACTCGTACAAAGGCTCAAACAGTGGCTCCTACAGTAGCCCACAGAGTGAGAGTGAAGGGTAAGGCTCAAACAGTGGCTCCTACAGTGGCCCACAGAGTGAGAGTGAAGGGTAAGGCTCAAACAGTGGCTCCTACAGTGCCCACAGAGTGAGAGTGAAGGGTAAGGCTCAAACAGTGGCTCCTACAGTAGCCCACAGAGTGAGAGTGAAGGGTAAGGCTCAAACAGTGGCTCCTACAGTAGCCCACAGAGTGAGAGTGAAGGGTAAGGCTCAAACAGTGGCTCCTACAGTGGCCCACAGAGTGAGAGTGAAGGGTGATGGTTAGTTACCTGTGGTGGACATTTGGGAGGCTCTTCTCTCCATTGAGCGTGCAGGTGAGGCTTTGAAAACACACCACACACACACACACACACACACACACACACACACACACAACACACATACATACACGCACAAACATCACAAATGGACACACACACACACACACACACACACACACACACACACACACACACACCATAGCAGAAAACGCACGTGCATACTCATGCGCGCACATGCACAAGAAACACGGCAGACACACATGCACGCACGCACACTCCCACAAGCATGCGCACACACAAACACACACACACGTGCACTGTGAGCATGTGCAGTTAAGTACTATGCAAAGTGGGCAACACGCTAACATAAAGATGATCACAACCGATAACAAGTGAATTAACAGCGAATACCTAGATCAATGACAGAATGAAAATCTCTCTCAACAACACACACACACACACACACACACACACACACCACACACACACACACACACACATCGATAACAAACGAATGAACAGCACACTAATATACAGATGAACACCATCAATGATTAAAGACTGAATATCACACCAATGTATATGAACAATGTTCATAACGAGAAGTAGCACAGCTGAATGAACACTATTAACAATGACAGAATAAACACCATGCTAACAAATAAATAAACGTCGTCACGAACAGCAGGATGAACAGCACACTAGTATTCAGATGAACGCTGATCTGTCATGGGACAGACAGGAGACACTATCCGCACAGAAAGGGCACTCGACATGCACGTGATCATGTAAAATGTGGCAAATCATAAAAGACTGTCGCATGCATAAACACGTAAGCAACCAAGAACAAAGAATTCCAAGTTGTCTGCAATATTACACTGTGCAAATCTTTATCTGCAATAATATAGTGTGCAAGACTTTGCAGTAGTATAGTGTGCCAACTGAGACTTTGCAGTAGTATAGTGTGTCACTTTGCAGTAGTATAGTGTGCCAGACTTTGCAGTAGTATAGTGTACCAGACTTTGCAGTAGTATAGTGTGCCAGACTGAGACTTTGCAGTAGTATAGTGTGCCAGACTGAGACTTGGCAGTAGTATAGTGTGCCAGACATTTCGCAGTAGTATAGTGTGCCAGACTTTGCAGTAGTATAGTGTGCCAGACTTTGCAGTAGTATAGTGTGCCAGACTTTGCAGTAGTATAGTGTGCCAGACTTGGTCTGCAATAGTGCAGTGTGCCAGACCACAAGTTGCTGCAGCAATGTCACAAACTGTGTCAGTGCGAGCACTTGACGACTGACATCCGACATATATTTCAGCATTCACCTTTACAACATGGACACCCACAGGTGCGCACAACACACACACACACACACACACACACACACACACACACACACACACACACACACACACACACCACATGGATGTGGAGGGTTAAAATCTACTTGGTCCATGTGTGGCGATCAAGGGGTTAATGTCTTATGCACGCACGCACCTCAGAAACAATGGAATCAAGTCATGTGATGGCTATGGATAAAAAGCCGACAACAACCGAGCACAACAGGAAATTCTGGCCCCAGCGCGGAGTGCACTTTGTGAGGTGACGCTCTCGGCTCAACATTTATACTCAGCCGTCTTTTTATTCAGCCCCTCCCTCCCTTTCCTTCTTTGTCTTATTTAAAATTTATATTACAAACCTGTGGAAAGTGATTTTGTAATGCAAGAAGAACCGTTTTCCTTCACTAGTTTTTGGCGTGCAAATCGGCGCCATTAGTCCATGTGTTAGTAAAGTCGAAAACATCAACCTCCTTTATCCTCGTGTGGCAGTAAACGAGTTAATCTCTTCATTGCCACACACAGAACAATTAGATTGCCATCAATTTTCAAAGTCAGCCATGTGAGTGGCACACACACACAGAGAGAGAGAGAGAGAGAGAGAGAGAGAGAGAGAGAGAGAGAGAGAGAGAAACCCATCCCATGATGGGACAGACAGGTCACAGGTCAACAGTCACAATGTCAGCCATGTGAGGGGCACAGAGAGGGAAGCCATGATGGGACACAGGTCAACAGTCACAGTGTGACACACAGGTCACAGGTCAACAGTCACAGTGTGACACACAGGTCACAGGTCAACAGTCAGTGTCAGCCATGTGAGGGCACAGAGAGGGAAGCCATGATGGGACACAGGTCACAGGTCAACAGTCACAATGTTGGACTCCGAGCTGCAGAGATCCAGGATTGGAATTCATCTCAGCACCGATCAACACTTTGTCGGTCAGCTGTAAGGGGGAGGGGAGGAGGAGGGTGGTGGTGGTGGTGGTGTGGGGGTGCGGTGGCTGACCTGTTAGTCTTCCACGGAGAAGATCCGAGCGCCTCCACCCCATGCCACCTTCATTTAAACCACCACCCTCCTTCCACCATTCCCACCCTCCCACCCCTCTCCACTCTGTTCCCCTTCCTTCCCATTGCCTCAACTGGGTGTTGTACGGAGACCTGGATGCTAGTCGCTGAGATGATCTGATGGTGGGCAATATGCACGACAGGCCACTCACACAGCCAAAGAGACACCATAGATACTCTTGTGTCTGCGTGTGCATGTGCGTACGTGCGTGCGTGTGTACATGCGCGAGAACTTCACCTTCTTACCAATGATTCTATACCCCTCACCTCCCCTCCCCCTCCCCCCCCCCCTCCCTTCTCTTCTGTCTTTCACTCACTCTGTCTAGGCAAAGCAGCTCGTGGCGAGGCATAGCCGTTGTTGGCGGCATACACTGCACTGGTCTCTACCAGCTCGGCTGGCCTGTAACACATAGCAAAAACTGAACAGCAACATACAACGACATAGCACACACACACACACACACACACACACACACACGCACACGCACACACACACACACACACTGGATAACAACTTAAGCAGTAAAATCAATGCCAAAGCAGGACGATAATCTAAAAACAAGCTTTTAGCCCCCCCCCCCCCCTCCTCTCCTCCCCTGCCATACTCCTCATCCTTCCGCCTAAACTGACAGCTGCAGGAAAGTCACATCTACACAGTCCCATCTGCAGCATTGGGACAGTGTCGGCAGGAAAGTCACCTCTACACAGTCCCGTTTGCAGCATTGGGACAGTGTCGGCAGGAAAGTCACCTCTACACAGTCCCATCTGCAGCATTGGGACAGTGTCGGCAGGAAAGTCACATCTACACAGTCCCATCTGCAGCATTGGGACAGTGTCGGCAGGAAAGTCACCTCTACACAGTCCTGTTTGCAGCATTGGGACAGTGTCGGCAGGAAAGTCACCTCTACACAGTCCCATCTGCAGCATTGGGACAGTGTCGGCAGGAAAGTCAACTCAACACTGTCCCACTTGCAGCACTTGGGACAGTGTCGGCAGGAAAGTCACCTCTACACAGTCCCATCTGCAGCATTGGGACAGTGTCGGCAGGAAAGTCACCTCAACACTGTCCCACTTGCAGCATTGGGACAGTGTCGGCAGGAAAGTCAACCCCAACACTGTCCCACTTGCAGCATTGGGACAGTGTCGGCAGGAAAGTCACTCAACACTGTCCCACTTGCAGCATTGGGACAGTGTCGGCAGGACAGTCACACCTCAACGGCTTACTCTGAGCTATTATGTCGGTTAAAAAAACAAAAAAACTATGTTTACCATCCACAGATTGCTTTAAAAAAAACAAAAAACTTATGTTGTACCATCAACAGATTGTTAAAAAACAACAACAAAACTTATGTTGTACCATCAACAGATTGTTAAAAAACAAAAAAAACTTATGTTGTACCATCAACAGATTGTTAAAAAACAACAAAAAAACTTATGTTGTACCATCAACAGATTTGAAACAAAATCTGAAATGAGGCATGGAACAATAAACAACAAACAAGGGGGGTAACTCATGCTCTCATACTGAAAAAAATACGCATGGACTTCGTTTGGAGTTATGGACGTGTATTTATTTCACCATGGGAGCAAGAGTGACCCTACTTGTTATTCATCGACAGATTTGACTTGACATGGAAACAGATAAAATTGATGATTTGGAAGTGGGGCGACAGCAGGCGGGAATGGAACCGAATGGGCAGAAACAGAATTACTGGGCCATCAAACGAATGGAATACACCTGAAGAAAACCAGGGAGTCGAAACGCGTTGCGTCTGTCTTGTAACTTGTTTGTTCCAGTCCTTTGGCGCCCCAGTAATTCTACTGTTACACCTCACGATAAAACTTGGAATATGACAGACAGAGCGCACGCACACACCACACACACACACACACACACACACACACACACACACACAGCA
>CM031621.1:67074436-67096936 GCA_018398815.1 Conus ventricosus
CCCCTCTCCACCTTCCCTTCCTTCCCATTGCCTCAACTGGGTGTTGTACGGAGACCTGGATGCTAGTCGCTGAGATGATCTGATGGTGGGCAATATGCACGACAGGCCACTCACACAGCCAAAGAGACACCATAGATACTCTGTGTGTCTGCGTGTGCATGTGCGTACGTGCGTGCGTGTGTACATGCGCGAGACTCACCTTCTTACCAATGATTCTATACCCCTCACCTCCCCTCCCTCCCCCCCCCCCCCTTCCCTTCTCTGTCTGTCTTTCACTCACTCTGTCTAGGCAAAGCAGCTCGTGGCGAGGCATAGCCGTTGTTGGCGGCATACACTGCACTGGTCTCTACCAGCTCGGCTGGCCTGTAACACATAGCAAAAACTGAACAGCAACATACAACGACATAGCACACCACACACACACACACACACACACACACACGCACACGCACACACCACACACACACACTGGATAACAACTTAAGCAGTAAAATCAATGCCAAAGCAGGACGATAATCTAAAAACAAGCTTTTAGCCCCCCCCCTCCCCCTCCTCTCTCCCACTGCCAAACTCCTCATCCTTCCGCCTAAACTGACAGCTGCAGAAAGTCACATCTACACAGTCCCATCTGCAGCATTGGGACAGTGTCGGCAGGAAAGTCACCTCTACACAGTCCCGTTTGCAGCATTGGGACAGTGTCGGCAGGAAAGTCACCTCTACACAGTCCCATCTGCGCATTGGGACAGTGTCGGCAGAAAGCACATCACACAGTCCCATCTCAGCATGGGACAGTGTCGGAGAAAGTCCCTCTACCAGTCCTGTTTGCAGCATGGGACAGTGTCGGCAGGAAAGTCACCTCTACACAGTCCGCATCTGCAGCATTGGGACAGTGTCGGCAGGAAAGTCAACTCAACACTGTCCCATCTTGCAGCATGGGACAGTGTCGGCAGGAAAGTCACTCTACACAGTCCCATCTGCAGCATTGGGACAGTGTCGGCAGGAAAGTCACCTCAACACTGTCCCACTTGCAGCATTGGGACAGTGTCGGCAGGAAAGTCACCTCAACACTGTCCCACTTGCAGCATTGGGACAGTGTCGGCAGGAAAGTCAACTCAACACTGTCCCACTTGCAGCATTGGGACAGTGTCGGCAGAAAGTCACCCTCAACACTGTCCCACTTGCAGCATTGGGACAGTGTCGGCTGTACGAACAGACACTGACTCCGTTCAACGGCCTTATGCTGTCTGATCTTATTATGCTGTTAAAAAAAACAAAAAACTTATGTTGTACCATCAACAGATTGTTAAAAAACAACAACAAAACTTATGTTGTACCATCAACAGATTGTTAAAAAAAACAAAAAACTTATGTTGTACCATCAACAGATTGTTAAAAAACAACAACAAAACTAGATGTTTAGTACCATCAACAGATTTGAAAACAAAATCTGAAATGAGCATGGAACAATAAACAACAAACAAGGGGGGTAACTCATGCTCTCATACTGAAAAAAATACGCATGGACTTCGTTTGGAGTTATGGACGTGTATTTATTTCACCATGGGAGCAAGAGTGACCTACTTGTTTATTCATCGACAGATTTGACTTGACATGGAAACAGATAAAATTGATGATTTGGAAGTGGGGCGACAGCAGGCGGGAATGGAAACCGAATGGGCAGAAACAGAATTACTGGGCCATCAAACGAATGGAATACACCTGAAGAAAACCAGGGAGTCGAAACGCGTTGCGTCTGTCTTGTAACTTGTTTGTTCCAGTCCTTTGGCGCCCCAGTAATTCTACTGTTACACCTCACGATAAAACTTGGAATATGAGCAGACAGAGCGCACGCACACACACACACACCACACACACACACACACACACACACACACACACACACACGAGGCACACACACACACACACACACACACACACACACACACACACACATACACACACACACACACACACACACACACACAGAGGCACACAACACACACAAAACACACACACACACACACACACACACACACACACACACACACAGGCACACACACACACACACACATCCCACACACACACACACACACAACACACACACAGAGGCACACACACACACCACACACACACACACACACACACACACACACACACTAGCCTAAGTTTAAATGAACACAGAAGCAGGATGCAAGGAAACGTCTTTTTACGCACAAAACGAAGCAGACTGGGAGCTGTCAACAATTAAATCATCAATCAGACGTCACAAATTACAGCCCCCTCCTCCACGTCCCATTTTACCCCACGCCCGCCATTACCACACACACACACACCCACACACACACACACACAACACAAATACTGCACAGTTGGCTCCCCTGACTCAACTTGTTAGTTATTCATTCCTTGACCAAAGTAGCCCGTTACTTCCATACTTTAATCGTGGCCATAACAGAAAAATGAAAATATTTTAACAAGGATATTACACACACACACACACACACACCACACGCAACACACACACAAAACACGCGGACACACACACACCACACACACACACACACACACCACACACACACACACACACACACGCGCGCACACACAATCATCCCCTCCTCCACGACCCTCTCTATCCCCCTCCCCGTCTCCGAACCCGGATTGGCCCTTACTGACCTTTGTGCCGGCCTCATGACGGGGTCGGGGGGGCGGTGGGGGGGCCTCATGGGACCTGGAGGGTTACCGGCCTTGCCTCGACTGCTTGGGGGCGAGCCCTGCCATCAGGCCAGACAACGCCACACGTCACACACAGCTGTAGGGTAGATAGACCTGTACACAGCTGTATGGATAGATAGACCTGTACACAGCTGTATGGATAGATAGACCTGTACACAGCTGTATGGATAGATAGACTTGTACACAGCTGTATGGATAGATAGACTTGTACACAGCTGTATGGATAGACAGACTAGTACACAGCTATATGGATATATAGACTTTTACATGGCTGTATGGATAGATAGACTTATACACGGCTGTATGGGTAGATAGACTTGTAACCGCTGTATGGATAGATAGACTTACACACGGCTCTATGGATAGATAGACTTATACATGGCTGTATGGATAGATAGACTTATAAAATAGCTGTATCAATGGATAGACAGACTTATACATGGCTGTATGGATAGACAGACTTATACATAGCTGTATCAATGGATAGATATACATGGCTGTATGGATAGACAGACTTATACATAGCTGTATCAATGGACAAAATAGACTTATACATAAGATAAGATAAGATAATGTTGCTTAAGCCCAGCCGACCGCAGAGGGCCACATCAGGGCTGTCACCACGTTAAATCAACCCACCATCATTTAAAAAAAAAAAAAAAAAAAAAACTTTCACACATCTCGTTAAATGACATCTCTACAACGAACCAAACTTTGTTAAAAATCCTTCTTCCGTAAAATCTCAAATCAGATGAAAAATGTTAATTTCTCTAAAAAACCCCAAAGGGATCACGTCAGGCGGACATCCTGAACAGATCTTCATGGACTCCGCTGTAAAATGTTTGTGTCTCACATCGTGCAATTTCCCAACACTCTAAAAGAACATGTTTCATTGTGAGTGGTGCATGACATGGAATGCACCACGGAGCTTCTTCACTCTTTAAAGGTAAGAATGGGTAAAAAAACAAAATGGCCGGTGTGCAGCCGGCACAGAACCGTTTCCTCTTTAGGGACCACCCGACGTAGATGGGGAGGAAGTCTTTAAGGTTTGGACGGATCTGAAAGATTTGTTATTCGTCTGTGTGTTCCAATCCTCCTGCCAAGGTCTCTCACATAATCGTTAATTTTGGGTTCACATCTGAGCAGGGGATATAAGTGTTGGACCAGTTTCTCTCTTGAGGCGTTCTTGGCTAAACGATCAACCTTTTCGTTCCCGCGATGCCAACATGGCCAGGAACCCAACAAGAGTAATGTTGTAACCGTCCGCCTTCAACTTGCTAAAAAGTTCCAAAAAAAGTAAAAGTTCTGGATGCTGAAGGTTGCGGCCACTATGGCCTCCAAAGCTGACAGCGAATCCGACAGAACCAAAAGTCCCTCCTCGAAGAATGGGAGATTATCTTCAAAGCCAGTACTAGAGCATAAGTTCAGCAGAATAGACAGAACACTGAATGTATATGTTCCAACAATATCTGAGAAGGAGCCCCAGGGCAGTAGGCTGCACAGGCCACTCCATCCTCAGACTTGGAACCGTCAGTGAAAACTTTTGATGGGATGGAATTTGGAACAGAGCTCGGCATACAAAGCCTTGTACGCCAGAGAGCGGGTTTAGACCCTTACGGAAAGCTGCGAGATCAAAAACGAATCTCTGGTGTAAAAAAGGTCCATGGAGGTTGATCCGGAAACTTGGAAAAAATCGGAAACTACTCCCAGGTCTATACCTGCATTCCGCACGTGAGGCTGCATACGAAGCCCAAACGGCGAATACAGTTTCGGTTTTTCCAACTTACTTTGGAACGGAGGGCAAAAACACAGTCATGGGCAGGATTCTGGGGTTTTCTGAGAACAGGGATGTATTAATTCAAAGACAGTTTCAGCCTGCGGTTTGGGACAGTGAAGTTCACCTGCCTCTGCGACAGGCGTACACAGGGGTGGTGGGGAACGCTCCAAGACAGAGACGAAGCCCTTGAGGGTGGATAGGGTCCAAGATTGAGGTAAGATGATCTTGCGGACCGTACACAGCACAACCGTAGTCCAGTTTGGAACGGACCAGGGCTCTGAAAGAGGTGCAACAAAGTTTTCTTACAGCGCCCCAGTCGTGTGGCTACGACCCGCAGAATATTCGGGCCCTTTTTGGCAAGCAGTTTTGAGGTTTTTTAATTTTGGCTGAGAAAGTTAAGTTTTTGGTCAAAATGACTCCCAGAAATTTGGCCTCTTTAACAGCGGGAATGGGAGATTTCCCTACTTGAAGTTCCGGATCTGGAAAAAACTGACGGAAATTAGGGAAGTGAATACACTGGGTTTTTGTGCAGAAAAGGTGAAACCGTTTTCATCCGCCCACCGATGGATTTTATCTACGCAAAGCTGGAGCCTGCGCTGGAACACCGGGTACAGGTTTCCCCAGTTGCGTAGACAGCAAAATCATCCACAAACAATGAGCAGTCTAAACCCCTGCTGAACTGATGAACAATGTTGTTGATTTAATACTAAAGAGGGCAGGAGAAAAAGTATGCTCCCCTGTGGAACACCCAACTCCTGCTCGGGACATCAGAAGAGTGGTGCCAACCCGGACCTGAAACTGTCGTTCTGCCAAAAAATTTTGAATAAAAAGCGGAAGAGACCTCGAAAACCCAGATCGTGGAGATCATGAAGTAATCCCCGACTTCCAGTGGTATCGTAGGCCTTCTCCAAGTCAAAGAAAATTGCCACTGCATGCTGTCTGTTTAAAAAAGCGTTCCAAAGTGTAGATTCCAGACGAATTCAAATGGTCAACTGTACTACGGTGTTTGCGGAAACCCACTGTTCTTTCGCCAAAAGGCCATCGGTTTCGAGTTTCCACATGAGCCTGCATTGACCATTTTTCCATCAATTTACAGACACAGCTGGTCAAAGCTATGGAGGGTAGTTAGATGGATTAGAAAGATCTTTTCCGGGTTTGGGGGGGGAATAATGGGGGCTGTCCGCCAGGGTGGAAAGCAACCTGTATCCACACGTGGTTGTATACCTGTAACAGGTGTTCAGACCTTCTTGCGGAAGATGTTTCAATAAGTTGATAATGTATGTCATCTATACCTGGAGAGGAATCGCTGCAAGAGATTTAAGGCGATTTCAGCTCGTTTAAGTAAAAGGAAGATTGTAGTCTTCCATTTTGTCAGATGAAATTGCAGGGAGATTTTTCTTTTAGGCTTTGGGTGTTTGACAAAAGTGACTGATTTATTAAAAGAGGAGGAATTCTTTAAATGGTTGAAGCAAGCAGATTAGCAACTGCTTTCTTTTCTGTTATTAAAGAATCCGAAAACTTGAGATGGTTCACAGTGGACAGGTGTTCTTCCCTTTGTTTTTTCTTAATGATGTTCCACACTTTTTCTTAGAAGTTTTTGATGTCAGCCTGGAGCAGAAGCTTCTCCGGGACCGACGTTTACTAAATTTTAAAAGTGTGTCTTGAATTTAGCACGGAGTTTTCTGATGGGCTCGAGCGTTGGGACCCAAAGGTCGTTGGTTATCCCTGACGCTGAGCCCGTTTTCTAATTTTGGGAAATTTTTTTGGCATTCTGAATCAAACCCAGGGTGTTTTGGGCATTTGAAGTTTATCGGAAGACCTGGAATACAGGCTTAGCACATTTGATCATAGTGTTAGTCAGAGATTCTGGGGGTCTGGACTCTAAAAAAAATCAGTGCCTGGAATTCTTTTGAAATAGGGCTGCAAATGACCCCAGTTTGCTTTTTATAATTGAATGTTGAAGACAGAGACGTGTTTCAGTTAATACAGGTTTAAAGGACAGGGAAATGGTCACTTCCGTGCAGATCGTCAGGGACAGACCACTCATAGTCCAGGACCACGAGGGTCACAAACCGACAAATCTAAACACGAAAGTGAACCTGGGAAGAGTGGAGGTAAGTTGCAGATCCGTCGTTCAGACAACACAAATCCAAGTCTGAAAGGACATCCTCAATCAGCAGACCTCTGGGTGACGTACCGCACTACCCCAAAGAGGATTGTGACCGTTAAAGCACCCAACAGCAAAAAAGGTCGAGGAAGTTCTCCTATCAGACTGACAAGGTCCTGACGACAAACCGGGACAGAAGGAGGTAGATAAAGAGAACGATGGTCACAGTCTTGTGGAGAGTGACTCTCGCAGCTACAGCCGAAGCGGGGTAGACAGAGCGACAGACTACAGCAAAGTTTTGTGTAGGAGAAGGGCAACACCGCCCGACAGTCCCAACATGGATGGTTGTGCAGGATTGAAAGAAATTAAAGCCAGAAAGAGTAAAGGTCTCTGGCTTTGAATTTGATTTTCCTGAAGAGCCACGACGGAGGGTTTTATAGACTGACACAGAAGCTGCAGCTCCTCAAAGTTGGAATTTAATCCACGGATATTCCAATGTAATATTGTACATCCATGGTGCAGAGGCGAAAAGGAGAGAGATCAGGTCATCTCCTCATCGACATCTGCCGCCAATGGAGGAATTTATTTTGTAGTTTCACTGGACTGTGTTGGTCTTTGGACCTGCTGGCAACTTCCCGCAGGTGACAAAGGCCTGGAGTTTGGAGAAGGGGGAAAGTCTGGTTTTGGGGAGATGGTGGAGGGTTTTTCCTTATCTCCACCATCTCCACACTGGGTGGAAAATCCCTTGCCCGCACGGGCACTGGACAGAGGAGTTTGAGGGGAACTGCTGGTTTTTTAATCTGCCCAGCAGCAGATTTGTAGACTGCTGGGCAGTCTGAGGGTGGCGGATTTTTTGCCTCCACCAGGGGCAATCATTTTGGGTTGAGAGGTGGTGGACCTGCTTCCCCCAAGGGTTGACAGTTCGGACTTGCAGTGTCTTCGAGAACGTAAAGTCATCAGTCGACAGCAGACTGATCGAGTGGGAAAATGTGGGAACTTTCCGTACAGCCGAAGCATAGGAAGAGGCTGTCGGCGTCGGGCTGCCCACAACCCTGCTGCGGGCTTCAAAAAAGGAAATTTTCTTTTCAGTCTTTAGTCTTTGAATTGCGGATTCCCGAATCCAAAGAGGACAGTTTCTTGAAGAGGAGGATGGTCGCCACCGCAGTTAGCACAATGTGCCGGATCTTTACACGGCCCATCATGGGTTGCCTTGCAGCAAACACCGCATACCTCTGCCCTGAACAGCGTCCCTGACAAAGGCCAAAATTCTGGCACCTGAAGCACCTCAATGGGGACGGCACATATAGCTGAACATGAACATTTAGGTAACCAACCTGATGACCGGGGGCAGCACAGGGGTTTCAGAAGGTCAGAAAGAGGGGGTTGGTGGCCACTCTCTCTGAACCCTTCTTTATCGTCACCCTGCGCACCTCCGTCACACCTGGGACGCCAGCTCCGTTTTTATTTCCGCTCTGAAACACCCGCCAGATCTCTGCATCGAATCACACCTTTGGATGAATTTTAATTTCTTATGGGAGTCACCCTGATCTCCCTATCCACAAGCTTTTTTGCCTTCTCAACGTTCGGATGCTTCTGTGATCGACATTGAAGAAGAAACGAACCTCCTCAATCGTTTTATGGACCTAGGGTTTACCTGCTATACCCCTGAAAGCCCTTTGTACAGCCCAAAAAGGGGTCAGAGCTGAAAGAGGTCTTTTCCCGCTCTGTCCCTTCCACCACGAGCCAGGAAGCCCAGAAACCTGTCTTCTGTCTTACCTCACTGTCAGAATCACGTCTGTTTCAAATTCCCCTGAAATAGGGGATACTGCCTTCCTCTTCCTTTTGGGGGGGGTAGTTTTTTTGAAGTCATATTTAGTTTATTGTGATTTATCTCTCCTTACCCACCCACCTTGGAGTCCAACAAAGGGGGAGGGCCAAGAAACCAATGTCTTGACCCCTTCCAGGCTTCGGGAGAGACATACGACAAGCAGAAGCAACCAACCCTATCCCCCCTGATCAGCTCAACTCCCGGGAACAGAGAGCTGAGCACTGCAGGGGTTACTTGGCCAGCTGGGGGAACCCGCCCGTCTTGACCCAACCCCAAGAAGGGAGCCGATTAGTACACCCGGGCCAAAGTGTACTCCCTGTCTAGGAGAGGTCCGAGCCAAAGTGATGTGTTAGAGCGCTGGCCTCTCAATCACCAGGGTCTCATTCCCCTCCGACACAGGGCGCACCGCACGGCAAACGCGGCGGATCTTAAGGAGACCACAGAGAGAAAAGGGGTGTGGGAAAAGAAGACTTGAAGGGGGGACGAAGATAGAAAAGGGCCAAATAGGGAGGCAGAAAACAAGAAAAGGAGAAAGGCGGGTTACTCTTAGTCAGGATCCTCACCCTTAGCCTATCTGACATGGGAAGCCCTACCAGGGCATCAACTCCTTACCACGTTTACGCTTAGGCCAAAAACATCTGCACCTCTCAGGCCTAGAAGCAGTGTGAAAAAAACAGCCATCTCAAAGTATTGAGCCCCCGCCAGCAAAGCCTAAGGGGTCACGGGCCACGGGAAACCCTCCGACCACGACAAGGTCGCAACCCCCGGGGGAGACTTATACATAGCTGTATCAATGGATAGATACTTATACATTGCTGTATGGATAGATAGACTTATACACAGCTGACCAATGGATAATAGACTTACACATGGCTGTATGGATAGATAGACTTATATACAGCTGTATAAATGGATAGATAGACTTATACATGGCTGTATGGATAGATAGACTTATACCACAGCTGTAAACCAATGGATAGATAGACTTATACACAGCTGTATCCAATGGAGAGATAGACTTTAAACAAATTGGAAATATACACGGCTGTACCAATGGACAGAGAGACTTTAAACAATAAGGACTATAACATAGCTGTATTCAATGACTTATTTGACATAAAAAAATAAGTAAATCAACAAATTAAGTGCATGTACTATTGCACAAATAACCACTTGATCACTAAATGAGCAAAAATGGGGGCAATGGTTTCACTAACACCTATCCACTTCATAGTTTATAGCAATGGTACACTAACACCCATCTCTACTTCATATTTATAGCAATGGTACACTAACACCCCTCCTACTTCATTGTTTATAGCAAAGGGACATTAACACCTATCTCCACTTCATAGTTTATAGCAATGGTACACTAACACCTATCTATACTTCATAGTTTATAGTAATGGTACACTAACCCTATCTCTACTTCATAGTTTATAGTAATGGACACTAACACCTACTCTACTTCATAGTTTATAGCAAGGGGGGTAACACAACACCTATCTCTACTTCATAGTTTAGATAATGGTACACTAACAACTATCTCTATTCATAGTTTTTAGTAAAACGTGTGATTGTCAGGTTGCCTGGTTTTGGATGGTAACTTGTGATTTTCAACAAAGAACTTGGCTTTCCCCTCTCCCTTTCCCCCCCCCCCCTTCCCCCCTTCAGTTCTTCAAAACACTGCCCCACAAATGTTAAGTCTTCGAAGACTACTGTCCCACCCCACGTTAAGTTTTTCAAACAAAGACTGCTGTCCCACCCCAGGTTTAAGTTCTTCAAAGACTACTGCCCCAAAACCCCCCGTTAAGTTTCAAAGATTACTGCCCACCCCACGTTAAGTTCTTTAAGACTACTGCCCCACCCCACGTTAAGTTTCTTCAAAGACTACTGCCCCACCCCACGCTGGGGGTACTCGGGGGAACAAGCTCCGTCAGAAGTTGCACACACGTGAAAAGCCCAGACCATCTCATTTGAATTGGTTGAAGAACTTCAAGTAAGGTTGTTGGGTTTTGTTTTTCCCCGTTTCGCCGCCATCATTTACATTTTGTCAGTTAGATTGAGAAACTTTTTGTTTAGTTTGTGTAAATCTGAATTAGACCGGCTGGTCTCTTCGATTCGGGAGAGTGCGAATCAATGAAATGGACACAAGACTGAAAAGGGAGGGGGGGGGGGGGGGGGGGGGGGGGTGGCGAATAGGGGGGGGGGGGGATTTAAAACTAAAACAATTATACAGAAAAGAGCTACCTGTTTTTTATCGGATACATGCGGGATCAGGAATAGCAAAAAAATCGTGACTTCGTTCCGTAATAGTTTATAGGGATTTTTTTTGCAAACTTAACCAAAACAAAAAAGAAAAAAAAACGGTTTGATTTTAAAACCTAAAAGGGTTCCAATGCTTTTAACTCCCCAGCCTACAAGAAAGGAATGTAATCGACAACATTGTGTATCACGACACAGGGAAACAAAGTTTCAGGTGCGAACAGGTTTCAGATGGCACAAAGCAAGAAACAATTGAACAATTCTATTTTATGTTTTTTTATTTTACTTTTTTAACATGCGCGCTGGTGACCTACTCGTTTTTTGAGTGAACCAGTATTTTAGGGGAAGAAGAAAAGTTCTTCAAATACTACTGCCCCACCCCAATTAAGTTCTCAAAGACTCCCACCCCACGTTAAGTTCTTCAACGACTACTGCCCCACCCCACATTAAGTTCTTCAACGACTACTGCCCCACCCACGTTAAGTTCTTCAAAAGACTCCCACCCCACGTTAAGTTTCAAGACTCCCACCCCACGTTAAGTTCTCAAAGACTCCCACCCACGTTAAATTCTTCAAACAAACAGTTTTTCCCCACCCCACGTTAAATTCTTCAAAGACTACGCCCCACCACACGTTAAGTTCTTCAAACAAAAATTACTGTCCCACCACACGTTAAGTTCCTCAAACAAAGACTACGTCCCATCCCACGTTAAGTTCTTCAAAGACTACTGCCCCACCACACGTTAAGTTCTTCAAAGACTACTGCCCCACCACACGTTAAGTTCTTCAAAGATTACTGTCCCACCACACGTTAAGTTCTTCAAACAAAGATTACTGTCCCACCACACGTTAAGTTCTTCAAAGACTACCGTCCCACCCCACGTTAAGTTCTTCAAAGACTACTGCCCCACCCCACGTTAAGCAAGACTCCTGCTCCACCCTATTTTAAGTTCATACAGACTGCTGCAGCACCCCAAGGTAAGATTGTCAAAGAAAGCCAAAGCCTTGTCCAGCTAACTGGGCTGTGGCCCTTGGCGGGGTGTGGGGAGGGGAGGGGGGGGGGGGGGGGGGGGGGGGGGCAGCCGAAATGAGCGGCAGAGGCGGATTTCACTGAGGGATCTGGGGAATAATGTGAACACGCACGCACACACCACCACCACCCTGTCAGTTTCGAGTTTACCCTCTCTCTCTCTCTCTCTCTCTCTCTCTCTCTCTCTCTCTCTCTCACACACACACACACACACACACACACACACACACACACACACACACACACACACACACACACACACTCTTTGAGTATGCCAGCTATCACTCCATCTCTGTGCACTCACAAAGGCGGCAGGTCCGGGGGAAGGGTGTTTGTGACCGCTGTGGAATCCTGGTTGGGCGGGGGGAGGGGGACCCACGGGAGAGTTGCGGGGGGACACCAAGTCGTAGTGTCCGTAGCCGTCAGTCCGTTTAGGCTGCTGCTGCATCGACCACAGGCCCGGGTTCTGCGTCATCACCCTGCGGGGTTCAACCACACGCCGTCAGACCTGGGCTAAACTTCCTTAAAAGAATTATTAAAAAAAACTAACTGAAGAGAAAAACAATAAAACTAATGTGGTGATTGTAGGCGGGGAGGGGGGGGGGGAACAGTTCTTCAGGGCCCGGTGTGTACATCACTGACCACTGGGGGTGACGCTGTCGTCCGTCTGTTTCACGCAGCATATTAACACAGCGCACCGTCACACCTCGTTCGTCCATGGCTGAGTTCTTCAGGGTCCTAATGGTCTGACGCCCTTCAGGACACGGTGCACTTGCAGACGTAGGTCTGCAACTTCTCTGGCATCTGTTGTCGCGGGCAGTAGTGGGCGAGTTGCGCGTGGGGCTGTCGTGTTTCTCTCTCCGAGCTCTGGTTCCTCTTGAACATTCAGTTCAACTTCGGTTGTTGGTCGGCCGACAATGGGCGTCGGTGTATTTCGCCTCCTTTCCCCAAATGAAAGGCTGTCTTCAGGACCACCGGGCGGCCTTCTTCGTGCTTGGGTGGCGATGGTCCTGTGCCGCGTGAGGCCGCCTCAAGGAGCGAGCAGGACGAAAGTCGCTGGAGCGCTGCACGAGTGCCTAATATTTGCCGGGTACACGCACACTGCGGCCGAGAGGGCAATGTTTCAGCCCAACCCCATAAGGAGTGCCCCCATATCTGCCAGGCCTCGGAACATGGTATCCCAGGCCACGGTAATCGCAGTCAGGCAGCGCTCCATCGCCGATCGCCCCACATCTCCAGGAGCCGTTCCTCGGCAACACAGGCTAGACCCGCCGTCACCCATATGGCTGGATGGATGGCTGCGCCGCCTGACACTGACCTCTCACATCAGTGTCCTTCAAAGGAGATCTGCCACCTCTCCCTCGGCGTCCGTTGCTATACCACACTCGCAGCCAACTGGTTACACCTCGTTCTATGTCTTCATTTGTACTTGCATTAAAGTCAAAATACATGAAAATACACGAAACAGGGTACAAAACAAAGTTTATTTAACACAGGCTGCAACATGGGGTATAAAGGAAGGTAACGTTCATTTACCACACTACAACACAAGGTTCACAGTAACGTTTATGTAACACACACAATACAGGGTACAAAATAACGTTTATTTAACACACACTACAACACAGGGTACAAAGTAACGTTTATTTATCACACACTACAACACAGGGTACACAGTAACGTTTATTTATCACACACTACAACACAGGGTACAGAGTAACGTTTATTTAACACACATTACAACACACTACAACACAGGGTACAAAGTAACGTTTATTTATCACACACTACAACACAAGGTTCACAGTAACGTTTATTTAGCACACTACAACACAGGGTACAAAGTAACGTTTATGTAACACACACTACAACACAGGGTACAAAGTAACGTTTATTTATCACACACTACAACACAGGGTACAAAGTAACGTATATGTAACACACACTACAACACAGGGTACAAAGTAAGGTTTATGTAACACATATTACAACACAGGGTACAAAGTAACGTATATGTAACACACTACAGCACAGGGTACAAAGTAAGGTTTATGTAACACACACTACAACACAGGGTACAAAGTAACGTTTATGTAACACACACTACAACACAGGTTACAAAGTAACGTTTATGTAACACACACTACAACACAGGTTACAAAGTAACGTTTATGTAACACACACTACAACACAGGTTACAAAGTAATGTTTATGTAACACACACTACAACACAGGCTGCAAAGTAACGTTTATGTAACACACACTAAAACACAGGGTACAAAGTAACACTTAACACACTACAAAACAGACGCGTGACTTTTCAGCAGTGTGTTATCTTCAGACGTGACAAAGAATGACACACACAATGCACCAATCACCACTGCACACGTATCCTGACGAACGACACACACAAAGCACCAATCACCACTGCACACTATCCTACGAATGACACACAAAGCACCAATCACCACTCAGGATCGTTTGCGGCCAGCAAAGGCCTGACCGACAGCCGAGAGAAGCCTTGGCCTTGCTGACCTCTCCATCTCTCCACCCGTTTCATCAGCCTACCTCTCCATCTCCTCCACCGTTTCACATCACTTACCTACTCCATCTCCTTCCACCCGTTTCATCGCTTACCTTCCATCTCCTCCACCCGTTTCATCAGCTTACCTCTCATCTCCTCCACCCGTTCATCAGCTTACCTCTCATCTCCGTCCACCGTTTCATCAGCTTACCTTTCCATCTCCTCCACCCGTTTCATCAGCATACCTCCCATCTCCTCCACCCGTTCATCAGCTACCTCTCCATCTCCTCACCCGTTTCATCAGCTTACCACTCCATCTCCTCCACCCGTTTTCACAGCTTACCTCTCCATCCCTCCACCCGTTTCTCAGTTCTCGCTCCCCGATACAGCACTGCTGCCCCGGCGGATGCGGTCCCTCATGGAGTGCATCTCTGAGTTCCCCCCAGCACAAACCCCACAGCACAACACGGATCTCTGAGTTCTCCGCCCTACACACCACCAGCACAACACGTGATCTCTGAGTTCTCCGCCTGCCACCCACACAGCACAACACGTGATCTCTGAGTTCTCCGCCTACACACCACACAGCACAACACGTGATCTCTGAGTTCCCGCCCTGCACACCACACAGCACAACACGTGATCTCTGAGTTCTCCGCCCCACACACCACACAGCACAACACTGATCTCTGAGTTCTACGCCCTACAAAAACACCACACAGCACAACACGTGATCTCTGATTCTCCGCCCTACACACACACCACACAGCACAACACATGATCTCTGAGTTCTCCGCCCTACACACCACACAGCACAACACGTGATTTCCCGAGTTCTCCGCCATGCATACACCCACACAGCACAAAACGTGATCTCTGAGTTCTCCGCCCAAAACACACACACACAACACGTGATCTCGATTCTCGCCCTACACACCACAACACACACTGATCTCTGATTCTCCCCTAACACCACACAGCCACACGTGATCTCTGATTCTCCGCCCACACCCCACAGCACACACGTGTCTGATCTGCCTCACCACAGCACACAGTGATCTCGAGTTCCCGCCCTACACACAAAGACAACTGATCTTGTTCCGCTAACACCACACCCGTACTGAGTTCGCCTACAACCACACACAACACTGATCGATCCCGCTACACACCCACACAACACTATCTCTGATTCCCGCCGCACACACACAGCACAACACTGATCTCTGAGTTCTCCGCCTACACACAACAAACAGGATTCGAGTTCCGCCTAACACACACAGCACAACACGTGTCTCGATCCCCTCACACCACACAGCAACACGTGATTGAGTTCCGCTAACACCACACAGCACACACGTGTCTTGATTCGCCTACCACACAAGCACAATACTCGAGTTTCCCTACCACCACACACACAACAGTATCTCTGTTCTCCGCCACACACCACACGAACACGTGATCTCGATTCGCCTACAACCACACACACGTATCTCTGAGTTCTCCGCCCTACACACCACACAGCACAACACGTGATCTCTGAGTTCTCTTCCTGCCCTACACACCACACAGCACAACACGTGATCTCTGAGTTCTCCGCCCTGCACCACCACACAGCACAACACGTGATCTCTGAGTTCTCTGCCATGCATACACACCACCAGCACAACACGTGATCTCTGAGTTCTCCGCCATGCATACACACCACACAGCACAACACGTGATCTCTGAGTTCTCCGCCATGCATACACCACACAACACGTGATCTCTGATTCTCCGCCATGCATACACACCACACAGCACAACAGTGATCCTGAGTCTCCCTCTCACACAGACAACATGATCTCTGAGTCTCCGCCCTGCACACCACACAGCACAACACGTGATCTCTGAGTTCTCCGCCATGCATACACACCACACAGCACAACACGTGATCTCTGAGTTCTCCGCCATGCATACACACCACACAGCACAACACGTGATCTCTGAGTTCTCCGCCATGCATACACACCACACAGCACACACGTGATCTCTGAGTTCTCCGCCCTGCATACACACCACACAGCACAACACGTGATCTCTGAGTTCTCCGCCCCTACACACCACACAGCACAACACGTGATCTCTGAGTTCTCCGCCCTACACACACCACACAGCACAACACGTGATCTCTGAGTTCTCCGCCCTACACACACCACACAGCACAACACGTGATCTCTGAGTTCTCCGCCCTGCACACACCACACAGCACAACACGTGATCTCTGAGTTCTCCGCCCTACACACACCACACAGCACAACACGTGATCTCTGAGTTCTCCGCCCTACACACACCACACAGCACAACACGTGATCTCTGAGTTCTCCGCCCTGCACACCACACAGCACAACACGTGATCTCTGAGTTCTCCACCCTACACACCACACAGCACAACACGTGATCTCTGAGTTCTCCCGCCTACACACCACACAGCACAACACGTGATCTCTGAGTTCTACGCCCTACACACACCACACAGCACAACACGTGATCTCTGAGTTCTCCGCCCTACACACACCACACAGCACAACACGTGATCTCTGAGTTCTCCGCCCTGCACACCACACAGCACAACACGTGATCTCTGAGTTCTCCGCCCTGCACACCACACAGCACAACACGTGATCTCTGAGTTCTCCGCCCTACACACCACACAGCACAGCACGTGATCTCTGAGTTCTCCGCCCTACACACCACACAGCACAGCACGTGGGACAGGCCCCTTCACGGTCACTTCCTGTTGGGAGGGACAGCTGGCCACGTCATGTAGGACAACAACACGGACGTTTCGGACACCTGGTTTTGCCCTCTTAGAATTGATGTCAAGCGCCGGAACACCAACCCCTCCCCTGCCCCCCCCCCCCCCCCCCCCCCCCCGGTCCCGTCACCCCATGTCTTGCTTTCACCGTCAGTCTTGTGTTGGCATCACGGTTTAGTTGTCGGTTATGTGTCGTCGCCTTCAGTTTGAACCTCATCTGTTGATCCTTTCCAACACACTTTCACTGGCCCGATACAATTCACCCTTACCTTCCCTGACCAGACTTTCCACCTCCTTTCCACCTGCTCTGTATGTATAGCCTCCCCCCCCCCCCCCCCCCCCCCCCCCACATTCCAAGAGGCGCCTGACTGACTCAGCTTTTCACAATGAACTGTAGATCTTCTGTCTCATGGCAGCACACTCTGTGGCTCTTCATCATCGCTGGCTGTCTTATGGCAGCACACTCTGTGGCTCTTGCATCATCGCTGGCGACTAACATCTGCTGACAACCGCCACCTCCAAAGTTATGGACCTGCTGGACCCATGGCCGGGTGCTAACACACACCGGTGGACAAAGTCTTGACAGCGCTGTCCACACAGCTCACCAGGCCATCTTGAAGTCGGTCATCGCTGACGACGTCTTCCCCTTTGACCACGTCTGCCCCATCGCTGTGCTTTTCCTTTTTCGTCCTCCTCCAGGTAAATCCAATGTGCAGGCAAGACCCCTTCCTCCTGCAGCCCAGTCCCAGACTGCTGCTTTGCCTCAAGCTATTCGTGAAGGACTGACAAACCTCTCTGGGCTGCTAGATCAAACCGCAGTCTCCTAACGACCACCTCATCTCGCTCCTTCAGACCGCAGCTGTTAGGGGCCTTGTGCGAGAAACGTCGAGCTGAGGAACAGTGACTTCACAGTCTGGATCAACTGTACACAAGCTGATGAGTCGCCAACAGAAGTGTGATCAGTTCTGTTCATGTTGCCAAACCTGTGGACTTCAATGCCAAGTTTCCTGCTTGTTCACCTTCAAAGCAGCTCAACATGATCAACATGGTTCTTGAAAAGCTGATTTTTCTCCACTCTCATCTAATCTCTCACTATTTGAGCCTCCAAGGCCTTTTCTGACTGTTTGTGGGTAAGAACATTGACCTAAAAGCTTTGATTTTCAGACTAACAGTCACATGTCATTTTCGGGAACCCTTTTTACTTCTTTTCATCCCGTGTCTGAAACCTTTGGTAGAAGGATCATTATGAAGTCTGGTAGTAAAACACGTGATCTAGATTTACTTCCCCTTTTTTCAAGTCACTCCTGTCTCCCCCCCCCCCTCCCCCATCATCAATCACTCTGTCCGCTGGTTCCCTTCCATCCTCCTTCAAACGCTATCCACTGGCCTCTGTTGGAAATATCTGCTCGTGATCTTGAAACTTTAAAGAATTATAGAGCTGTTTCCAATCTTCCGTAGCGGACAATCTTCAGTCTGATAAACCTTGTATACCAATTTCTGTCTGCCTACTGCTCTGACCACGGGACTGGACTGCTGTGCTGAAATTCTGCAACGACATACGACAGCTCTCAACAACAGCATCATATCACTTCTCTCTCTACCAGATCTCTCTGTAGCTTTCGATACCATCGACCATTTTTTTCCTCTGAACCACTCGCATAACTCTTTTGGTCTGTCTATAATGCCGTCCTCACGTTTTATTCCTACATCACCAAGTGTCATCAAGTTGTTTCCGCCAATGGTTCTACTTCCAGCTCAACAAGACAGGTAGGATGCTTAAGAAAGCATGATAAAAGGTTTCCCATTGTACGTGAATTCCTACGTGGCATGCTAACGGTTCTGGTTCACATCTTAACAAATGAACGACCAGAGGTTGCCACAGGAAGCATGGTTGATGTTACTGGAATTAGATATGGTTCACAGTGCCGAGCCTTAAATGTATGAGAAATTTTGTGTCTGATCAGCTTTAATGTTGTTTTGTCACACCAAGGTGCTGCAGACGTAAGAATGTTCTTCATTGAATAAAAACAGAGGCGTCTACGTGTGCCCACCTAAGAATGGCCCGACACTATAGCAGGCCATGAGAAATATGACAGTTATAGACATTTTAAGTCTATTTTCGAAAGACTCTTTATGGATATGAATACATACCGTTTCCGCGTTGCCAATGAACAAATAAGTGTCACTGTCTTCCCGCTAAACAACATCCTACAGCACAACAGTAAACCAAAAAAGGATAAAACCTGGTCTTTAGGCCATGATCAGGCTGAAATTGGTTAGGGTTCTTCTCTTCTTCTTCTTCCTAAAAGACTGGTTCACTCAAAAATGAGTAGGTCACCAGCGCGCAAGGGTTAGGGTTAGAGTTAGTGGTTATCTGTTATTTCAGTGTCTCCTCTGTCAAGACCTCAGAAAGAAATTTCTCAAAGAATCAGCTTTTTGTCCCTTTCAAGTGCCTCTTTTAAGCATCCAATATCTCTCAAGGACATAACGTATCCAGAGATTGTGTTTCATGCGATTAACAGAAAGCAAGGATCAATTCTTTAGATAGCGAATTATCACTGACAAATACCATATCTGTTTTTTCTTAACCTTTTAAAATTCAGTTTCATTGCGTTAATCTGGAAACTCACTTTTAACTGGTGATGTATCATAATTTTGCTTCTAAACCGTTAATGTTTCTTTTTGTTTGTTTGGTTGGTTGGTTTTGGAGGGTTGAATATTACTTTTCCTGACTTTTTACTTTGAGATAACATAGCTTTACGTTATCAATTTCGCTCTCCCCTTGTGTTGTGACCTTAGGTCAAAGTATACGTCTTTCTCAGAGAGAGAGAGAGAGAGAGAGAGAGAGAGAGAGAGAGAGAGAGAGAGTAAACTGACCTCAAGTTTTCGTTTTCCACCATGTATTCTTGTAGCATTTCATACAAGCCGCTCTCTGAAAAAAAGAAGAAGAAATGCTCACACTTGTAACATTGCATCCAAACTGCCCTACCCTCTTCCTTTCTCCCCCACCTCCTACCTCCTGTCTCCTTCATTCAAAACTTCTCAAGATCCCATCTTCATGTAGATATATTTTAGTGACAACATGGTTAGCATTTCTTACAATCCAGCACTTGTGGTGCTCTGCTAGTGCATTCGGCCGACTACTTGTATTATTCTTTTCAGGTTGCACAGAGCTACACTGTTAATGCAATTCCGTCAGCAGGCATTCTATTGCATACTTTCTTTTCAGACTCTCTCTCTCTCTCTCTCTCTCTCTCTCTCTCTCTCTCTCTCTCGTAGTACACTTACATATGTTTCCCCAGCCCACCTCACTCCCTACCCCCGCTCTCTCCTTCCTCTTCATTATTATTATTCTCATTTATATTTTTTAAAAAAATGTTTTTGTTATTATTTTTTGTTGTTGTTTTATTTATTATTATTCTTATTTTTTGTTTTGTTTTCATTTATCTTCTATTTTCATTTGATGTTCCTCTATGATTACATGACCGCTTTGCTTGCTTCTTTGATTTCTTACATTAATTGATTTCACTGCATGTTGTAGTCCCTACTCAGGGCGAGGACTGGATGTAAAAAAGCACGTTAGTGCTTATCTATTATCCTCGTAAATAAAGAATTTTGTCTTGTCTTGTCTTGTCTCTCCACGCGTGCTTGTGAGTGTGTGTGTGTCCACATGCATGCGCGCGACCATGTGTGTGTAGGAGTCCGCGTGCGCGCGCGACCATGTGTGTGTGTGTGTGTGTGTGTGTGTGTGTGTTGTGTGTGGGGTGCGTGCGTGCGTGCGTGCGTGCGTGCGTCCCGTGCGTGCGTGCGTGCGTGCGTGCGTGCGTCGTGTGTGTGTGTGTGGCTTATGCTCGCACATGCACACGGGCTTGAAAGCCTGTACTAATGTTTGGCGATTTTTTTTTATCTTCCGTCATGATTCTCCGTCTCCATTTCCTCTTTATCTGTGTCTTCCTGTTCCTTCTGGACGTCTGTCCTCTCGTGCCTTCTCAGTTGCTGTTGATCTCACGGTGGTCAGAGCCCCACCCACCCCACAGACCCCAGTGTCTGAGACTATTGCTGTTGATCTCACGGTGGTCAGAGCCCCACCCACCCCACAGACCCCAGTGTCTGAGACTATTGCTGTTGACCTCATGGTGTTCAGAGCCCCACCCACCCCACAGACCCCAGTGTCTGACAGTTTACACGGCGACAGTCACAGCAATTATTGGAGGACATCCGCTCACCTTTCTCTTTCTACTCCTTCACGACCTGTTACACTCGCCTTTCTCTTTCTGCTCCTTCACGACCTGTTACACTCACCTTTCTCTTTCTGCTCCTTCATGACCTGTTACACTCACCTTTCTTTTTCTGCTCCTTCATGACCTGTTACACTCACCTTTCTCTTTCTACTCCTTCACGACCTGTTACACCCGCCTTTCTCTTTCTGCTCCTTCATGAACTGTTACACCCACCTTTCTCTTCCTGCTCCTTCATGACCTGTTACTTCACGACCTGTTACTTCACGACCTGTTACACCCACCTTTCTCTTCCTGCTCCTTCATGACCTGTTACTTCAGGACCTGTTACACCTACCTTTCTCTTTCTGCTCCTTTATGACCTGTTACTTCAGGACCTGTTACACCTACCTTTCTCTTCCTTCAGGACCTGTTACACTCACCTTTCTCTTTCTGCTCCATCATGACATGTTACACTTTCCTTTCTCTTTCTGCTCCATCATGACATGTTACACCCACCTTTCTCTTCCTGCTCCTTCATGACCTGTTACACCCACCTTTCTCTTTCTGCTCCTTCATGACCTGTTACTTCAGGACCTGTTACACCCACCTTTCTCTTCCTGCTCCTTCATGACCTGTTACTTCACGACCTGTTACACCCACCTTTCTCTTCCTGCTCCTTCATGACCTGTTACTTCACGACCTGTTACACCCACCTTTCTCTTCCTGCTCCTTCATGACATGTTACACCCACCTTCTCTTTCTGCTCCTTCAAGACTTGTTACTTCAGGACCTGTTACACCCATCTTTCTCTTCCTGCTCCTTCATGACCTGTTACTTCACGACCTGTTACACCCACCTTTCTCTTCCTGCTCCTTCATGACATGTTACTTCACGACCTGTTACATCCACCTTTCTCTTCCTGCTCCTTCATGACCTGTTACTTCAGGACCTGTTACACCCACCTTTCTCTTCCTGCTCCTTCATGACCTGTTACACTCACCTTTCTCTTTCTGTTCCTTCATGACATGTTACACCCACCTTTCTCTTTCTGCTCCTTCATGACCTGTTACACCCACCTTTCTCTTTCTGCTCCTTCATGACCTGTTACACCCACCTTTCTCTTTCTGCTCCTTCATGACATGTTACACCCACCTTTCTCTTTCTGTTCCTTTATGACCTGTTACACTCACCTTTCTCTTTCTGCTCCTTCATGAACTTCATGA
>CM031621.1:67101936-67106936 GCA_018398815.1 Conus ventricosus
TGTACTATAATACCAATGAACATGTCCTGGCGCTAATGTAAAACGTGTCCCAGAGCGCTACTGCAAAACGTGTCTTGAAGCGCTAATTCAAAACATGTCCCATAGCACTATTCAAAACATGTCCCATAGCACTAATTCAAAACATGTCCCAGAGCACTAACGCAAAACATGTCCTGGAGTACTAATGCAAAACATGTCCCAAAACACTAATGCAAAACATGTCCCAGAACACTAATGCAAAACATGTCCCAGAACACTAATGCAAAACATGTCCCAGAACACTAATGCAAAACATGTCCAGGAGCACTAATGCAAAACATGTCCAGGAGCACTAATGCAAAAATGCAAAACATGTCCCATAGCACTAATGCAAAACATGTCCCAGAATACTAATGCAAAACATGTCCCATAGCACTAATGCAAAACATGTCCCAGAATACTAATGCAAAACATGTCCCATAGCACTAATGCAAAACATGTCCCAGAATACTAATGCAAAACATGTCCCATAGCACTAATGCAAAACATGTCCTGGAGCACTAATGCAAAACATCACCTGGAGCACTAATGCAAAACATGTCCCATAGCACTAATGCAAAACATGTCCTGGAGCACTAATGCAAAACATGTCCCAGAACACTAATGCGAAACATGTCCCATAGTACCAATGCAAAACATGTCCTGGAGCACTAATGCAAAACATGTCCTGGAGCACTAATGCAAAACATGTCCTGGAGCACTAATGCAAAGCATGTCCTGGAGCACTAATCCTACACTAATAATCCAGTTGCCCTTTGCCCCATCTAATGACCTATCCTTGACTGATAATCCAGTTGCCCTTTGCCCCATCTAATGACCTATCCTTGACTGATAATCCAGTTGCCCTTCACCCCATCTAACGACCTATCCTTGACTGATAATCCAGTTGCCCTTCACCCCATCCAACGACCTATCCTTGACTGATGATCCAGTTGCCCTTCACCCCATCCAACGACCTATCCTTGACTGATAATCCAGTTGCCCTTCACCCCATCCAACGACCTATCCTACACTGATAATCCAGTTGCCCTTTGCCCCATCCAACGACCTACCCTACACTGATAATCCAGTTGCTCTTCGCCCCATCCAACGACCTATCCTACACTGATAATCCAGTTGCCCTTCACCCCATCCAACGACCTATCCTACACTGATAATCCAGTTGCCCTTCGCCCATCCAACGACCTATCCTACACTGATAATTGCCCTTCACCCCATCCAACGACCTATCCTACACTGATAATTGCCCTTCACCCCATCCAACGACCTATCCTACACTGATAATCCAGTTGCCCTTCACCCCATCCAACGACCTATCCTACACTGATAATCCAGTTGCCCTTCGCCCCATCCAACGACCTATCCTACACTGATAATTGCCCTTCACCCCATCCAACGACCTATCCTACACTGATAATTGCCCTTCGCCCATCCAACGACCTATCCTACACTGATAATCCAGTCGCCCTTCACCCCATCCAACGCCCTATCCTACACTGATAATCCAATTGCCCTTCACCCCATCCAACGACCTATCCTACACTGATAATCCAGTTGCCCTTCACCCAATCCAGCTCCTTTCTTCCCATCCCCACCTCACCCTCGCCCCACCCGTCCCACCACCTCCTCTCCGCCCATCCTTCCCTCTCACCATCTTGACGGTGGGTTTGGACTTGATCTTCTTGGCTCTGCTGGCGTACCTCAGGGTGTTCATGGTCTCCGTTAGGTTGCTGGAGGAGGGGGCGATGCAGGCGATCTGTCACACCGTCACCCACCTCTGGTAAGACACTCTTTAAAGGGGTACACTTTACGAAAAGTTCATTAACAGACACTCTTTAAAGTGGTACTCTAAACGTCAAGTTGATTGACAGACACTCTTTAAAGGGGTACAATTGACGTCATGAAGATTTACAGACACTCTTTAAAGGGGTACACTTGATTTACAGACGCTCTTTACAGGGATACACTTGACGTCATGAAGATTTACATACACTCTTTAAAGGGATACACTTGACGTCATGAAGATTCACAGACACTCTTTAAAGGGATACACTTGACGTCAAGAAGATTCACAGACACTCTTTAAAGTGGTACATTAGACGTCATGAAAATTCACAGACACTCTTTAAAGGGGTACACTTGATGTCTAGAAGATTCACAGACACTCTTTAAAGAGATACACTTGACGTCATGAAGATTTACAGACACTCTTTAAAGGGATACACTTGACGTCATGAAGATTTACATACACTCTTTAAAGGGGGTACACTTGACGTCATGAAGATTCACAGACACTCTTTAAAGGGATACACTTGACGTCAAGAAGATTCACAGACACTCTTTAAAGGGATACACTTGATGTCACGAAGATTCACAGACACTCTTTAAAGGGGTACACTTGATGTCATGAAGATTCACTGACACTCTTTAAAGGGGTACACTTGACGTCATGAAGATTCACAGACACTCTTTAAAGGGATACACTTGACCTCATGAAGATTTACAGACACTCTTTAAAGGGATACACTTGACGTCATGAAGATTTACAGACACACCTTAAAGGGGTACACTTATCGTCATGAAGATTTGCAGACACTCTTTAAAGGGATACACTTGACGACACGAAGATTCACAGACACTCTTTAAAGGGGTACACTTGACGTCAAGGTAAACGAAAAAGAGGCGATGCAGGCACTCTGTGCCATTGTCACCCACTTAAGTTCAAAAGGTCGTTAAAACGTTGGCTTTATGACAAGTTGCTGGACAATGGGGCAATGCAGACTGTCTAGTCATACCTTTGTGTGTTCATTTTAATTATGCCGAGGGATACACTTTAAAATTACTCTAGAACACACACACACACACACACACACACACACACACACACACACACACACACACACACACACACACATGACATAGACAAAAAACGTTTTAAACAATCTATCGTAAGATAACTTGATCCGTCATCAAAGTGTTCCATAAAGATGGGGATCAACATTTAACTTTGAGTAGAGTCTCCTCCATCCATCTTTCTCTTTCTCCCTCCCTCCCTCCCTCCCCCTCTCTCTCTCTCTCTCTCTCTCTCTCTCTCTCTCTCTCTCTCTCTCACACACACCCACGCACACATACACACACATATATACAGAATTCACACACAATACACCCGTCACATACATGTGTGCGCATGAGCACGCACTCGCGCGCGCGAACACACACACACACACACACACACACACACACACACACACACACACACACACACACACACGCACGCGCGCACACACACACACACGCACGCACGCACACAGTTACCATGAGGGTAATGCCGTTGCCCCCCAGGCTGTCAGACAGCAGTTTAGTCAGCTTGCTGTCCCGGTAAGGAATGTGGCCCTGCCTCCGCTTGGCGTCCCCCAGGTGAGAGATACAATTACCTGTCAGGGACAATGAGAGACAACAATGACAGTGATGATGATGATGATGATGATGATGATGATGATGTATGATGATGATGATGATGATGATGATGATGATGATGATGATGATGGTGGTGGTGATGATGATGATGACCACGATGTGATATCATTGGTAAAACAAACGCTTGGCTGTTAGAACGTTCATTTTGTGATATCATTGGTAAAACAAATGCTTGACTGTTAGAACGTTCATTTTGTGATATCATTGGTAAAACAAATGCTTGGCTGTTAGAACGTTCATTTTGTGATATCATTGGTAAAACAAATGCTGGGAAATTGAGAGTTGAAACGTTCATTGGTGATGATATTGCTAAAACAAACGGTGGGAAATCGGCCGTTAAAATGTCCATTTGTGATACTGTTGCTAAAAAAAAAGTTGCTAAATTGGCCGTTAGAGCACGAACCTATGAGGATTTTTTGAAGCTAGAAAATAAGCCGTTAGAATATCTATCGACGATGTTGTTTCTTAAAAAGAAAGAAAGAAAAAAAGAAAAAAAAACACTAAAATAAGCCGTTAGAGTATCTGTCGATGATGATGTTTCTTAAAAAACGGGGGAAAAAACCCCTAGGAAATTAGCCGTTACGATAGGTCTCGGTATTTAAAGTAGAACAAGAAGAGAGTGCTTGACATTTCACCGATTGGAGTTGAAGATGGTCAAACTGTTCAAAGTCATCAACTTATTTAAAGTAGAACAAGAAGAGAGTGCTTGACATTTCACCGATTGGAGTTGAAGATGGTCAAACTGTTCAAAATCATCTACTTTACTTCTCGATGGCATGACATCCATTTTGGAAGGCACGTCTGGATACATCTTAATGTTCTTTATTTTTCTGGGTGATGCATCAACATTTCAACGGTCGGGGAGACATTGCTCATCTTTCACGTGTGGACTGCCACTTCAGCCACCTATGAAAGAAATCCTCAATGACGGTTTGAGCGATGAAGCCAGTGTTGGCCACCATGAACTGTGGCTGTGACCCAGTCCTGTGTGGGGGATGACCCAGTCCTGTGTGGGGGATGACCCAGTCCTGTGTGGGAGATGACCACAGGAAGCCGGTACATCACGACACACCACCAAACACTGGACTCCCCCCCCCCAACTCCGGCCTCCCCCCCCCCCCCCAACTCCGCCCCCCCCCCCCCCCAACTCCGGCCAGAACACCTCTTTCCCCCAGTGCATGTAGTGGGAATATCAAGCGAGCAACTTGTAATTAGTTTTCACTCTTCCCCCTCCCTGACTCACCACCCTCTATCTTTAAAATGAAGCTGCAGCAGCAACAGAAGCAGTACCAGCAGCAGTGGTAGTGCTAGTACCAGCGGCAGCAGCGGGCAAACGCAGCAGTACTTGTGGAAGTCGAAGTAGAAGTAGAACTACCTCGGTGGAGGTGGTGGTGGTGGTGGTAGTAGCAGTAGCAGTAGTAGTAGTTAGTAGTAGTTAGCAGTAGTGGTAGTAGTAGTAGTGATAATAGTACTAGCAGTCGAGG
>CM031621.1:67111936-67149436 GCA_018398815.1 Conus ventricosus
CATCTCTCACAGTCTGTCTACATCGGTGCCCTTAGAAAACATCTCTCATAGTCTGTCTACATCGGTGCCCTTAGAAAACATCTCTCACAGTCTGTCTACATCGGTGCCCTGAGAAAAACATCTCTTACAGTCTGTCTACATCGGTGCCCTGAGAAAACATCTCTCACAGTCTGTCTACATCGGTGCCCTTAGAAAACATCTCTCACAGTCTGTCTACATCAATGCTCTAACAAAAACATCTCTCATAATCTGTCTACATCAATGCTCTAAGAAAAACATCTCTCATAATCTGTTTACATCAATCCTCTAAGAAAAACATCCTCATAATCTGTTTACATCAATGCTCTAAGAAAAACATCCCTCATAATCTGTCCACATCAATGCTCTAAGAAAAACAACATCCCTCGTAATCTGTCTACACCGGTGCCCTTAGAAAAACATCTCTTACAGTCTGTCTACATCAGTGCCCTCAGAAACACGTATCTCACAGTCTGTCTACATTGATGCCCAGAGGAACACATCTTTCACACTCTGTCTACATCAGTGCCCGGAGAACACATCTTTCACACTCTGTCTACATCAGTGCCCGGAGAACACAGCTTTCACACACTGTCTACATCAGTGCCCGGAGAAACACACCTACCACGCATTGTCCACATCAGTGCACGGAGAAACACACCTTTCACGCATTGTCCACATCAGTGCCCGGAGAAACACATCTTTCACGCACTGTCTACATCAGTGCCCGGAGAAACACACCTTTCACGCACTGTCCACATCAGTGCCCGGAGAAACACACCTTTCACGCACTGTCTACATCAGTGCCCGGAGAAACACACCCTTCACGCACTGTCTACATCAGTGCCCGGAGAAACACACCTTTCACGCACCGTCTACATCAGTGCCCGGAGAAACACACCTTTCACGCACTGTCCGGTGCTGGCTGATCCCCTGGCTGATAGTGGCACAGAAAGACGATCATCCCATGTCATTCAAGCTCCCCCCCCCCCCTCCCCCCTTCCTATACCACCCGTACAGTAAGAATCATCACAACGGGTCAGACTGAAGGTTAGACCACACTGGCCATGGCTGTACAGCGGTACTTGCACTGCTGTCACTGACTAAGAGCACGGCACAGGGGGACGGCTGTCGCTGATCTATCGTGTAGCAGTGACTAACAGCACTGTGTAGCAGTGACTAAGAGCACGGCACAGGGGGACGGCTGTCGCTGACCCACCGTGTAGCAGTGACTAACAGCACTGTGTAGCAGTGACTCAGAGCACGGCACAGGGGGACGGCTGTCGCTGACCCACCGTGTAGCAGTGACTCAGAGCACGGCACAGGGGGACGGCTGTCGCTGATCTATCGTGTAGCAGTGACTCAGAGCACGGCACAGGGGGACGGCTGTCGCTGACCCACCGTGTAGCAGTGACTCAGAGCACGGCACAGGGGGACGGCTGTCGCTGACCCACCGTGTAGCAGTGACTAACAGCACTGTGTAGCAGTGACTAAGAGCACTGTGTAGCAGTGACTCAGAGCACGGCACAGGGGGACGGCTGTCGCTGACCCACCGTGTAGCAGTGACTCAGAGCACGGCACAGGGGGACGGCTGTCGCTGACCCACCGTGTAGCAGTGACTCAGAGCACGGCACAGGGGGACGGCTGTCGCTGACCCACCGTGTAGCAGTGACTCAGAGCACGGCACAGGGGGACGGCTGTCGCTGACCCACCGTGTAGCAGTGACTCAGAGCACGGCACAGGGGGACGGCTGTCGCTGACCCACCGTGTAGCAGTGACTCAGAGCACGGCACAGGGGGACGGCTGTCGCTGACCCACCGTGTAGCAGTGACTCAGAGCACGGCACAGGGGGACGGCTATCGCTGACCCACCGTGTAGCAGTGACTAACAGCACTGTGTAGCAGTGACTCAGAGCACGGCACAGGGGGACGGCTGTCGCTGACCCACCGTGTAGCAGTGACTCAGAGCACGGCACAGGGGGACGGCTGTCGCTGACCCACTGTGTGGCCAGTCTACCCCAGCTCTGCCTCCAACACCTGACAGAGAAACAGCCCTGTCTGCCGGAACGTGGCACACGAGAAGCACAGACCAACTCACCCCGTGATGTGGACAGATGCCCACCCACCGTTCGTTTGTCACGTGTAGCTTTTCTCTCCTCAGAGATGTGTCGCGCGAGCCTGTGTGTGTGTGTGTGTGCGTGCGTGCGTGCGTGCGCGCGCGCGCGCTTCCAAGTATGGTCTTTGGTTTGTGTGTGTGTGTGTGTGTGTGTTTGTGTGTGGTGTGTGTGTGTGTGTGTGTGTGTGTGTGTGTGTGTGTGTGTGTGTGTGTGGCGCGCGCGCGCAATCTTTTTCGCCCCTGAAAATGGACGTGATTATTGACGATTTGCAGAATTGTTAAAAAAAAGAATGTGCGTGTGTGTGTGTGTGTGTGTGTGTGTGTGTGTGTGTGTGTGTGGAGGGGGAGAGAGAGAGAGAGAGAGAGAGAGAGAGGTTTATTTGACAAAAACAGAGCAAGTCGAGCAGGAAGAGGGGGACGGACAGCGGACGTTCTATCTGTCTTCCACTGGCTGATCTGATTACATTCCTAATTTGATACAACCCACAAACAGTAAATGCAAGCTCCCACTGACAGACGGCCAGAGTTCAGGGGCTCAACTGGCGTCAACCACCCCACCACAAACCAGGTCAGAGTGGCAGTTGCACGTACTGCACCGAACGCCAAGGTCAAGGTTGTAATCTGTGACACTGTGATAACCGAGCCACCCCCAAGCAAAGCGAGCCAGCAGCCCAGCGCCTCCCACCCCTTTCACCCCGCCCCCCCCCCCCTCCCCCCCCCTCCCCTGGCGACCTTACCGGCCAGGTCGACGAAGGAGAGCTTGCCCCTCTTTGTGACGTAGAGGTTCTCATCCTCGGGCTCCGGCTGGGTCTCGGAGTCGATGGTCACTGTCAGCACGCTGTGGCTCCGGCTGGAGAACTCGTTCAGCCCATGCGACCCCGTCTGCCGGTTCCTCAGCCCTGCCGCCACATAACCACATCCACATCAGCCACATCCCACCACATCTGCATCATGCTGCATCCGCAGGACGTTACGTCGCATCAAATCACGTCACATCTACTTCACGCCACATCACATCAACCACATCACATCTGCATCATGCTGTGTCCTCATCACGTTACGTCCACATCAGATCACGTCACATCTACTTCACGCCACATCACATCAACCACATCACATCACATCTGCATCATGTGTCCTCATCACGTTACGTCCACATCAGATCACGTGACATCTACATCACGCCACATCACATCACATCTGCATCATGCTGTGTCCCCATCACGTTACGTCTACATCAGATCACTGTCACATCTACATCACGCCACATCACATCAAGTCACCACTAAATCCACATCTGATCATGTTACATCAAAACACCACCACACTTACTACACATCACAAATGTCCACAGGATGTGACTTCCATGTCGCGTCCCCACCACATCCACATCACGTCCCGACCACATGACGCCACAGCCACATCTCCATCACGGCAACACCACCATTCACAGCACACTAACACCACATCACATCTCCACATCATATCGTCACCACACTGACACCACATCCACATCACGTTCATCGCATCGCTGCCACATCCGCGCCACATGATCACCTCATCTCCACATCACATCACACACCAGAACACGCGGCCAGAGGATGGGGAGGGGGAGAGGGAGTGAGAGGGGGTGGAGTGGGGTGAAAATAGGGCAAGCAAGCATTTTAAAAGCTATCGGACCAACTGGTAAACACCGCGACAAGTCTGGACCAACCGCGACACAGGTTACAGGACGACAGTAGCCTGGCCGAGGGAAAGCGAGGACTCGGATCGACTGTTCATGAGCGAACTGTGAGAAGATGTGAGAGTAAACGACTCAGTCAGTGGTGTAAGCTCTAACAATGGGTAACGCCATCCTCCTTTAACTTCCATCCACAGCGAGAAGAGAATAAAATGGAACAGAATAAATGGGAACAGATTAGAATAGAATAGAATAAAATGTAACAAACTGAACAGAATGAAATGGAACAGAACACAATAAATTGGAACAGAAGAGATTTAAATGGACAGACTAGATCAGAATAAAACGGAATAAATTGGAACAAAGAAATTAAAACAGAATAAAGTGGTACAGACAAGAACAGAAAACAATGGAACAAAACAGAGTAGAATAGACTGAAATGGAACAGAAAAGAAGTAAACAGCAAAAATAACAGAAGAGAGCAGAAGAAAATAAGATTTAACAAAACATGGTAAAATTGAATGGGCCAGAATAGAATAAAGTGGAACAAAATAGATTTGAACAAAATAGAACAGAATAAAATGGAACAGAATATAGCGGAACAAGAATAAAGTAGAACGAAATAGATTAGAAAAAAATAGAACAGAATAAAATGAAACAGGATAAAACGGAACAAGAATAAAGTGGATCAAAATAAATCAGAACAGCCGAATAAAATGGAACAGAATAAAACGGAACAGAACAGAACATAAATAAATAAAATGGAACAGAACAGAACATACATAACTAAAATGGAACAGAACAGAACACAAATAAATAAAAAGGAACAGAATAAAACGGAACAGAACTGAACAGAGCAGAACAAAAAATAAAAATGGAAGAGACTAAAACGGAACAGAACAGAACATAAATAAATAAAATAGAACAGAACAGAATGAAATGAAATGAACTAGAACAGAACAGAGTGAAATGGAACACAACAGATCAGAAATGAAAGAAATGGAACAGAATGTAACAGATTAAATAAGAGTGTAACAGAACTGAATAAAATGGAACAGAAGAGAATAGAACAGAATGAAAAAGAACAGAAGAGAACGGGACAGAATAGAACAGATGAAATAGAACAGAATAGAACGGGACAGAATTGAACAGAATGAAATAGAACAGAAGAGAACAGGACAGAATTGAACAGAATGAAATAGAACAGAAGAGAACGGGACAGAATAGAACAGAATGAAATAGAACAGAAGAGAACGGGACAGAATAGAACAGAATGAAATAGAACAGAAGAGAACGGGACAGAATAGAACAGAATGAAATAGAACAGAAGAGAACGGGACAGAATAGAACAGAATGAAATAGAGCAGAAGAGAACGGGACAGAATAGAACAGAATGAGAGGACGAGATGAGAAGTGACCAATTGTCATGGTAACAACCTCCAAAACATTGTTAGTGAACACCAGGAAACAGCGACACTGACATGAGGTCGGACCACCTCGAGCAGTGACTGTTGCTTTCAGAGAAGGAGAGGGGGGGGGGGGGGGGGGGGGGGTCAGAGGGGGGAGTGGGAGAAAGAAAGTGGCGGGAGACAAGAGAGAGGAGGGGGCAAAGGTGGGGGAGGGGGAAGGAGGGTGGGAAGAGGGTGCGGGGAGGAGAAGCAAGGGGGCGGAGGGAAAGGGAGGTAAGAGTGTTTTGTCGGGCGTTGTTGAGGGGTGGGGGAGGACGAGAAAGTGGCTTGCAGCAGTGAGGGAGGGGGTGGGAAAGACAGTAGAAAGGGGGCAGGGAGGTGGGGGTGGGAAAGACAGTAGAAAGGGGGCAGGGAGGTGAGGGTGGGAAAGGCAGTAGAAAGGGGGCAGGGAGGTGGGGGTTCGGAAAAACAGTAGAAAGGGGGCAGGGAGGTGGGGGTGGGAAAGACAGTAGAAAGGGGGCAGGGAGGTGGGGGTGGGAAAGACAGTAGAAAGGGGGCAGGGAGGTGGGGGTGGGAAAGACAGTAGAAAGGGGGCAGGAAGGTGGGGGTGGGAAAGACAGTAGAAAGGGGGCAGGGAGGTGGGGGTTCGGAAAGACAGTAGAAAGGGGGCAGGGAGGTGGGGGTGGGAAAGGCAGTAGAAAAGGGGGCAGGGAGGTGAGGGTGGGAAAGACAGTAGAAAGGGGGCAGGGAGGTGGGGGTGGGAAAGACAGTAGAAAGGGGGCAGGGAGGTGGGGGTTCGGAAAGACAGTAGAAAGGGGGCAGGGAAGTGGGGGTTCGGAAAGACAGTAGAAAGGGGGCAGGGAGGTGGGGGTTCGGAAAGACAGTAGAAAGGGGGCAGGGAGGTGGGGGTTCGGAAAGACAGTAGAAAGGGGGCAGGGAGGTGGGGGTGGGAAAGACAGTAGAAAGGGGGCAGGGAGGTGGGGGTGGGAAAGACAGTAGAAAGGGGGCAGGGAGGGGTGGGGTTCGGAAAGACAGTAGAAAGGGGGCAGGGAGGTGGGGTTCGGAAAGACAGTAGAAAGGGGGCAGGGAGGTGGGGGTGGGAAAGGCAGTAGAAAAGGGGGCAGGGAGGTGAGGGTGGGAAAGACAGTAGAAAGGGGCAGGGAGGTGGGGGTGGGAAAGACAGTAGAAAGGGGGCAGGGAGGTGAGGGTGGGAAAGACAGTAGAAAGGGGGCAGGGAGGTGAGGGTGGGAAAGACAGTAGAAAGGGGGCAGGGAGGTGAGGGTGGGAAAGACAGTAGAAAGGGGGCAGGGAGGTAAGGGTGGGAAAGACAGTAGAAAGGGGGCAGGGAGGTGGGGGTGGGCAAGGCAGTAGAAAAGGGGGCAGGGAGGTGGGGGTGGGAAAGGCAGTAGAAAGGGGCAGGGAGGTGGGGGTCGGGGTGGTGGTGGTGTTAAACTGACAGCGGAGAGAATGGAGGGGTGTGAGGGTGGGGCACACACGATTCAGCATTGAGGGGCTTGGGTAATGAATTGGCTGCGGCTGCGATCAATGTCAGCCTAAGATTGCATTCTGGTCAGGGAAACCAATGACAGAGGAACTGAAAGAAAGAAGGGAAAAAAACCTGTGTGATAAAGAAAGGGAAAATCAATGTTCAAGAAAAGAAAAAGAAGAGGAAATAGAAAAAAAAGAAGAAAAAAGAAAATGACAGCACTGTAAACATGGTCATTCTTAATAGCAAATACAACTGTCTCAATTAAAAGAACGCTTCTATCTCAATAAAAATTACTTCTGTTCCAATAGGACTAGCTTCTTTCTCAATACAAATGGCTCTTTCTCAATAAAAATGGCTTCCTTCTCACTAAAAGTGGGTTCATTTTAAGAAAAAAAGGCGGTTTCTTTCTCAATACAAGTGGCTTTTTTCTCAATAGCTCTATCCTCATGCAGAGACCCCATGCTGTTCCTACAGCTCCATCCTCATGCAGAGACCCCATGCTGTTCCTACAGCTCCATCCTCATGCACAGACCCCATGCTGTTCCTACAGCTCCATCCTCATGCACAGACCCCATGCTGTTCCTACAGCTCCATCCTCATGCAGAGACCCCATGCTGTTTCTACAGCTCCATCCTCATGCAGAGAGCTGGCCGCAGGAAGTGGACACCCCATGCTGTTCCCACAGCTCCATCCTCATGCAGAGACCCCATGCTGTTCCTACAGCTCCGTCCTCATGCACAGACCCCATGCTGTTCCTACAGCTCCGTCCTCATGCACAGACCCCATGCTGTTCCTACAGCTCTATCCTCATGCACAGACCCCATGCTGTTCCTACAGCTCTATCCTCATGCACAGACCCCATGCTGTTCCTACAGCTCCATCCTCATGCACAGACCCCATGCTGTTCCTACACCTCCATCCTCATGCACAGACCCCATGCTGTTTCTACAGCTCCATCCTCATGCACAGACCCCATGCTGTTCCTACAGCTCCATCCTCATGAACAGACCTGGCCGCAGGAAGTGGACATCCCATGCTGTTCATAAACCATCTAGGCAATAGGCAAAGACTCCAGCACGGGAGAAAAATTGTTAGCCTTGGAACGTTTTGAGCTCGTTACTCAGAGAATCCCCTTACGACATGCCGTGTCCTGATGATCGCGCACCGATCCGCGTTTCGAGGTAACACCAGGAGGATTAAACTCTGGATCAGAGTGACATGAATATTGTTTCCAATGTGACGCTCAGTCCTGTGACTATATTCACAAGGCAGAGGCCGCTAAAACTGAACAACTAACATGGGGCTGACATGGTCTGTTGAGGCGTTGTGTGTAAGTGGGAAAACCCATTGCCCACTGTATACGTTGCGTTAACGTTCTGTGTGTATACACTGCTTTAAACAAACACTGGCAGTGCGCTGTTTGCCAGGCGGGGACGACCAGTGTGGCTGAAGTCAGGGTGCACAGTGTGCAGGGCAGATTGTTCACAGCAATCTCAGGCAGCAGGCTTGCCTAGCGCCCAGCAATGCCAGAAATCACACGTCAGGCATGCGCTGGTTCCTGGCAGATCCAGGGCCAGTGATATCAGATCAAATCTGATTCTAAAACCACGCATGGACTGTACTCTGTCTCTTGTGGGAAACATAGCAAAATGGAATGGAGAGCGAGAGAGCGAGAGAGAGAGAGAGAGAGAGAACACGCAAGTCAGAGAGAGAGAGAGAGAGAGAGAGAGAGAGAGAGAATGACCAACACAGAGTGCTCTGGTTGTGTTGTTGTGGGCAGGTCTGTTGTAGCCCCAGGTGTAATGACTGGCTGCATGATGCTGACCAGAGGGTGGACAGACTTCACACTGCACACGACTTACACGTGCAACACGCACGGCCACCGTCACTGACGTGGTTTGTTAGCTAACCTGCTATGGAAAAGGGTGAAAACTCCGGGACTGTCCAGGATTTTGTCCTCTTGTCTGAACAGCGGTCAGAAAGCTGGCAGGTAAACGACAATTAAGATAAGCGGGCAGGTCAATGACGAGGAAGATAGGTGGGCAGATGGACGACAATAAAGATAAGCGGGCAGGTGACAGATGATCAAATGTGCTACGCGTTCAATGTCAACAGAGTGTCAGTGCAGACAACTCGTTTCCCCGTGTTGAAGTGCTCTCCCTTTGTTGTGAGTTCTGTATCTGACTGCTGACGTCGAAGCTGGTTCAGAACAATCAAGTCACAAAGAAGAGTTCAGCTATCTAACGAAAACTGAAGAGTCTGAAGAGAACACTGGAAAGAGAGTGTGGAAGTGACGGGGGTGTCCGACAGTGAACAGACGGGCATTCCCATTACTGGACTCTGACGGCTGAGACAACGTTAGCAAAATGGTCTTGTCGGAAGGCGGAAAATGGCGTCACCATGACAGGTCCAGAGATGACGTGATGGGACACAGAAACTGATATGATGACAATTATTAAATATGTATCATAGATGAGAAGCGAAGAGATACAAGTGTGGTTTGCAGAAAATGCTGGGTTTAGAAGGCAGCCAATGCAAGCATTTTTAGAAGAGATATGATTATCAATGTTCTTGCCAGGGGATTTGAGAAACGGTTTCACGCTTCTCTTCTGGACATACAAGTTTAACCTCTGATGGTCTTCTACTTGACCTGTACCAGGAAATTGCACAGACAGCTGAACGTAGTCATGACCTGATAGTGTCATAAAAAGCACCCACTTCACACTACTTCTTTATCTTGCCTTTGAGCGAAATGATGCAAGTGTGACGAGCTAGGTACGATAACTTGTACACTGTGCTGATAAGTCAGCTGACCTGAAAAGCAATCAAATGTGTGTTTCTTGTTTTCAATCGCACAAGTATTGATGAATCATTTATGTTTAGGTATAGGTTATGGCCAACTGCAAGACAAATATATCATTTGTTGTGACCTAATGCAAAACAAAGAAACCGTTTGTTGGTGCGTTATAAAAAAACGAATAAACCATTTGTTGAGGCCAAATACCGTACGAGTGAACCTTTTGTTAAGCATAGTGAAAGGAAAAAATTGTCGGGGCCAAATGCCAAACGACTAAACGATGAATGTCCTTAACTTTCCTCTCTTTGCCTCCCCTCTCTCTTTTTACTCGTACCTTCCCTCCCTCCACACACACACACACACACACGTGCGCGCGAGTGCGCACTTAAGTACACGTCACACCTACTTCTCTGGAGAGAGAGAGAGAGGAGAGAGAGAGAGAGAGAGGAGAGAGAGAGGGAGGGAGAGAGAGCGAGGCAGACAGACAGACAGACGGGGAGAACAAAATTCCAAGGATAAATGATAAGCATTGATCTGCTTTTTTTTGCAGACATCCAATCCTCGCCTTCGTGAGAGTCTACAATGGAAAAATAACGGTCATCCAAAAACAGTGAAACTGCAAAACAAAGGAGAAATATTTACAGACACAAAGACACAAAGATATCAAGTAACAAAGGAGAGACACATTTACAGAGACCAGACACAAAGATATCAAGTAACATGTCAGCTTACTGGAGACACCGTCGGTAAAATGAATATGACAGATGTAATCAAGGGAGAGATGACCAAAAAAAACCCAAACAAACAGAAAAACCGATGAATGCGCAACATCGTAAAATACGGGAGAAGGCGAGAAGAATGGGGAAATTCTAGAATAAACAACCAACCTCGCTCAGTTAATATTCAAAGACACTCAAAGAATGGACCCTGAGGGAATGTGGAGAGAGAGAGAGAGAGAGAGAGAGAGAGAGAGAGAGAGAGAGAGAGAATGTGTGTGAGAGAGAGAGAGAGAGAGAGAGAGAGAGAGAGAGAGGAGAGTAGTAGTAGCACAATGTACAAAGCACAGGTGACGTGTCATTACCCTCAGGTCCAGGACCAGATCCAGAGGCCATGGGACCAGGCAGACCCATCTCAATGTCCTGTACGTCAAACCTCAATGGCCCAACCACACTGCCCCCTGTGTCTGCAGGTAAAACACATAGCTGTCCCCCCGCCGTACTCCTCCTGAAGGTCCACGTCGTCCAGAAAACTCCAGTCCTCACTGACCTCGTCCTCAGGGTCCCCAGCCCCTGGAAGTCGACCAGATGGATCCGCTGGCCCGGCCCACCAGGGGTCAGGTACAGCTAGCACATCTGCACCACCATCTCCACGTTTTGCCCTGAGAGAATCACCTTGTGTCTTCGAAAAGGAATCACTGGGATTGGCTGTGTGGTCACCGTGTTTGGGGTGAGGGTGTTGTTGGTAGGGATCCCTGTTCATACCCTGACCTGTGTCCGTCTGTCTTGGGACGCTGGTGTTTCTCCTGGCCGCAGTGTCTTCATTTCTGCCTGGTCCACCATGAAGAGTCGATGTCCTTTGTTCCCTGGGATCGTGCTGTGTGTGGTGTGTCAGTGGCCGAGTCTCACCGTGTGGAGAAGGAGCACCTCCCTGTTGCTGGCCCTGGATCCCTGAGCGAGTCCTGACCAGCTCTCTCTCCAGTTTCTTCAGCTGGATCTTGGCGCTCAGCTCACGGAGACTTTTCCGCAGGCGGTGTTCTTCGGGGTCGGTTTGGGAGTCCTCACTGGAGACGTCCGACGTGGACTGAGAGTGGTGTCCTGGCTTAAAGCCGTGGGGTAAAGGAGGTTTGCGTGGCCGATCCATGTCCGCCATGTCTGAGAGGCTGTCGTCCTGACGCAGCACCGGTGCCGTCTCTGTGAGAAACTTGCTCTGAGGACGATGAGGGTTCCCACGACTGGGGTTGTCGTGGCTGTGGCTCGGATGCCGTCCCTTCATGTCCCGGCCTCGTGTGTCGGCATGCCCGTGCTTGTCGTAGAACACAGGCCCCTGCCAAAGCATGGCATGATGCCTGGCTGTCAGCCCTGTCCTGTTGGCCGCTCCCTGCTGCTGGAGGTCTAGCGGAGCATTCCGTCCGTGACTGAGGGTGTGCGCCTGACTGACGCCCACATCCGGCTCGTCATGTCTGGTTCCACCCGGCAAACCATCCGCTGTGGGCTCTGTCTGCTGTGCGGGAGAGGAGCGCCCAGTCTGTGTTGTGTGTGGCCTGTCCTCCCTGCCCTCACTCCTCTCACTCTGTCAGCACTCTGTGCACCAGCTCCCCCGCTACTGGGGAGGGCGCCTTGGAGCTGTGTGACGTCAGACGTCCTCTCTCCAGCCCCGCCTGACGTGTGGTTGCTGTGGGGGTGGTGGGGGTGGGAAGGGGCGGGGACAGCGGAGTGTGTGTGTGGCGCCCGCTTTCCGCTGTCTGCCCGACTGTCTCTTCTGATAACGCTCACTGCGCCCCTCCCCTTCCCCCACGGCCCCTCGCCTTCCTCCACCCTCCCCCACCCACCTTTACCGCCGCTGTGGGGCTGAGAGGAGGAGGAGGAGGAGGAGGAGGGCGGGGTGGTGGGGGCGGGGAGGTGGCCGTGGGGAGGAAAGTGTGTCAACTCCACGTGTGATCTGCCGACCCTCTGCGTGGGGCTGATCTGTCTCATGGCGTCACGACTATCAGTGTTGTCACAGACGGCTGGGTGGGGCGGGGGCGGGGTGCGAGGGCTGGGGGGCGGACTGACTGGGGCTAGGAGAGGGGGGGACTGCGGACTGCTGTGGGCAGCAGGGCGGGCGGGCAGGGCGCGAGGTTCCCGGGGCTCTGCCGGAGGATGACGTGGACCAGCACCAGACCGGTGTACATTCGGCTGACCCTTCGTTCTGGACGAGGACTGAAGGACAGGATGGAGATGAAGGACAGTGGAGCTGGTCTGTACCCCTGTATCCACGGGTGGACAGCTGGGCTGTACGCCTGTCTCCACAGGTCGGGAGGTAGTCTGCACATCTCTGTCCACAGAAAGAACGCCCGGACCAGGAGCAGCTTGGAGCTTGTGGTCACTGGTGGGGTCTCTCCCTGCACGATCTGCGTTGCTGGTGACAGACCCTGGGTACAAACCTCCGGACCCCTCCACCGTCGGCTTAAACATAGTGATGCTGCCTCTCTTGGACAACGTGGAGTGCCCGTGTTTCCAGGGCCGCTGATCCCTCACTGCAGCTCCCTGCCGCTGTTCTGGTTCTTCTGAAGGCTCTGAAGGTTCTTGCTGAGGAGGCTTATCAGATGACAGATGACGCCGACTGACGTGTTCTGTTGGCTGGGGAACATGTCGTTCAACAGCAGGTGCTGTCCTGATCGTAGCTGACTCACTGCCCACAGAGTCTAGGTCAAAGGCGAGTTCACTCTCTGAACTGCTTCGCAAAAGGGCGTCTTCTTCCTCCCCCTCTGAAGACCTGACGCTGCCTAAGGGAGAAAAGAGGAACATGTCCCTCTCAAAGACTCTGGGAGAAACATGTCCACCGCCCACACTGGGGTATAATGACAGCCTCAAGAGCTTGCTGCTGGCACGGTGGTTGGCCGCATTGCTCCACAAAATGCGGTCCACGTGCTGCAGATGACTCTCTCCTTCTCGGCGGTGAAGACTGTCATGGCACGCCTCCTCCCCATCCTCGTCAACGTCTCCCCAGGAGTCTGAGGTCTGGGGATCAGAGGCCTTCCTCTGGTGGAGTGGCGTTTTCCGAGATGACTCTTGTTGCTGCTGGCCCTCGTGTCTGGTCTGAAGGGTTCCACCCTGACTGCAGATCTTGCCTTGAGGGCTGCCCTGAGCAGCAGCTCTTTTGTTTTGCAGGGTTCTGCTATCTGCCTTGTTTTGCAGGGTTCTGCCATCTGTCTGGTGTTGCATGGTTCTGCCATCTGTCTGTTGTTGCAGGATGCTGCCATCTGTCTGGTGTTGCAGGGTTCTCCCATCTGCCTTGTCTTGCAGGGTTCTGCCATCTGTCTGGTGTTGCAGGGTTCTGCCATCTGTCTGGTGTTGCAGGGTTCTGCCATCTGTCTTGTCTTGCAGGGTTCTGCCATCTGTCTGGTGTTGCAGGGTTCTGCCATCTGTCTGGTGTTGCAGGGTTCTGTCATCTGTCTTGTCTTGCAGGGTTCTGCCATCTGTCCTGTGTTGCAGGGTCCTGCCATCTGTCCTGTCTTGCGGGGTTCTGCCATCTGTCCTGTGTTGTGGGGTTCTGCCATCTGTCCTGTCTTGCGGGGTTCTGCCATCTGTCCTGTGTTGTGGGGTTCTGCCATCTGTCTTTTCCTGAAGGGTTCTGCCATCTGCCTGTGTTCTGCTCACTGTCTTCTGCTGACGATGATGACGACGGGAGGTGGGGCCTGTCTTCTTGCCGAAGGGTTCGGTGCGTGGGTCACGTGACACAGACCTGGGTCCACGGACAGCGGAGTGAGAGGGGGGTTGAGGGAGACTGGGGGATGGCTCCTCTACAATGCCGTGTTTCCAGTGCACCGTCTTCCCGCTGGTCGTCCTGCCCGCTGCCTCCGCCATGTTGCTGACAGACCACTCTCATGGCAGGGACACCTCAACGCCCTGCAGGGGTGGTGGGGGGTGGGGGTGGGGGTGGGGGTGGAGGTAGTGTGGGGGAGGGAGAGGGTACAGGCTGCTGGGGGTGGGGTTAGGGGTAAACGTTTGGTACTGGCTTGTAGACGTTTATTTCACAGGAACTTCTGGCTACGTGGTACCCTTGACTAAACCGTTACCGATCATACTTCTAGACACTTTCTTCCTTCCAGAGGATCATCCTGTCCTACTTCCAGACACTGTTTTCCTTCTAGAGGATCATCCTGTCACTTCTACAGGATCATCCCGTCACTTCTTGCGGATTATCCTGTCACTTCAAGAGGATCATACTGTCATTCTTCCAGACACTTTTTTCCTTCTAAAGGATCATCCTGTCACTTCAAACGCTCACTATGACCTCGCAGATCCGAGCTCCATCATGTTCAATGAACAGTTTCTGCCGACAGTGACGCCACTTGTTCCATCCTGAGGAAACTCGCACTGTTTTCAATGAACCGTTTCTGTCCGTAGCTCTGGACACTTTTCATTCCACAAGATAATCCGGCCACAGATCATGCAAGATTATACGCCTGGCACTCTTCCTTCCTTTAAAATCGCCCAGTCCCTTAGAATAAACGGGTTCAGCTTACATTAATGACATTTTTCAAACATGAATTATCTAGTCATTAAAAGGGAACAGTTCTGATCTTAGGATGAACTACACATTCCGTGCGAAAGCCATGTCCCTTAGAATCATGAGTTCTGTATGGCTTGTGCGTGCTGGATAGGCAAGAGCATTATGAGTTTGTGGATATAATTATTAGTGACAGATTTATTGATTTTCCTCTTTCATGAAAATAATCTTCGCTACCATGACTAGAACTCAATCAATGTACTTGACCTCGTATTTCATTATGAAGTAATCTCAAAAAGCAAAGATTGTGTTTAATTCAGAAACAATGACTATTAAACAAAACCAGTCTGATGGTTCGTTCCAGCGTGTTCACCAGTCCCCATTCCATCAGTACGGACTCGTTGATGTCAACAGTTCGACACAGACAGAACAAAGGTTTGGATCCACTGTTAGTATCAGCAGCCAAAAGCTGGAGAACTAAAGTCCTTGGGATGCAGATCGGACGTTGTGAGAGCATTGACACAGCCACATGTGGGAATGGGGCGTTGTGAGAGCATTGACACAGCCACATGTGGGAATGGGGCGCTGTGAGAGCACTGACACAGCCACATGTGGGAATGGGGCGCTGTGAGAGCACTGACACAGCCACATGTGGGAATGGGGCGTTGTGAGAGCATTGACACAGCCACATGTGGGAATGGGGCGTTGTGAGAGCATTGACACAGCCACATGTGGGAATGGGGCGTTGTGAGAGCACTGACACAGCCACATGTGGGAATGGGGAGGGTTGACACAGCCACTTATAGGAATGGGGCGTTGTGAGAGCATTGACACAGCCACATGTGGGAACGGGGCGTTGTGAGAGCACTGACACAGCCACATGTGGGAATGGGGAGGGTTGACACAGCCACTTATAGGAATGGGGCGTTGTGAGAGCATTGACACAGCCACATGTGGGAACGGGGCGTTGTGAGAGCTCTGACACAGCCACATGTGGGAATGGGGCGTTGTGAGAGAACTGACACAGCCACATGTGGGAATGGGGCGTTGTGAGAGCATTGACACTGCCACATGTGGGAATGGGGCGCTGTGAGAGCATTGACACTGCCACATGTGGGAATGGGGCGCTGTGAGAGCATTGACACTGCCACATGTGGGAATGGGGCGTTGTGAGAGCACTGACACTGCCACATGTGGGAATGGGGCGTTGTGAGAGCATTGACACTGCCACATGTGGGAATGGGGAGGGTTGACACAGCCACTTATAGGAATGGGGCGTTGTGAGAGCATTGACACAGCCACATGTGGGAATGGGGCGTTGTGAGAGAACTGACACAGCCACATGTGGGAATGGGGCGTTGTGAGAGCATTGACACTGCCACATGTGGGAATGGGGCGCTGTGAGAGCATTGACACTGCCACATGTGGGAATGGGGCGCTGTGAGAGCATTGACACTGCCACATGTGGGAATGGGGCGTTGTGAGAGCACTGACACTGCCACATGTGGGAATGGGGCGTTGTGAGAGCATTGACACTGCCACATGTGGGAATGGGGAGGGTTGACACAGCCACTTATAGGAATGGGGCGTTGTGAGAGCATTGACACAGCCACATGTGGGAATGGGGAGGGTTGACACAGCCACTTATAGGAATGGGGCGTTGTGAGAGCATTGACACAGCCACATGTGGGAATGGGGAGGGTTGACACAGCCACTTATAGGAATGGGGCGTTGTGAGAGCATTGACACAGCCACATGTGGGAATGGGGAGGGTTGACACAGCCACTTATAGGAATGGGGCGTTGTGAGAGCATTGACACAGCCACATGTGGGAATGGGGCGTTGTGAGAGCTCTGACACAGCCACATGTGGGAATGGGGCGTTGTGAGAGAACTGACACAGCTACATGTGGGAATGGGGAGGGTTGAGGAGGAGGAAACAGAATGGACGGGGGTGGGGGTGTTTATCTGTTCCTTCCTTTTCATGGTATTATGCTGTTCCTAATACCCCCACAACAGGATTCCTCTGTCATCTGATATAGAGAACGTAACATTCCTCCGTCATCTGATATAGAGAACATTAAATTCCGCTGTCATCTGATAAACAGAACCTTAGATTCCTCTGTCATCTGATATAGAGAACATTAAATTCCGCTATCATCTGATAAACAGAACCTTAGATTCCTCTGTCATCTGATATAGAGAACATTAGATTCCTCTATCATCTGATGTAAAGAACATTAGGTTCCTCTATCATCCGATACAAAGAACGTTAGATTCCTCTATCATCTGATGTAAAGAACGTTAGGTTCCTCTATCATCCGATATAAAGAACGTTAGATTCCTCTATCATCCGATACAAAGTACGTTAGAGTCCTCTATCACTGATGTAAAGAACGTTAGATTCCTCTATCATCCGATACAAAGAACGTTAGATTCCACTATCATCCGATACAAAAAATTATTGTTGTTTACTGTTCCCTGCCTCATTTCATTTCCGATACAAAAAAGTTAGATTCCTCTATCATCCAATATAAAGAACGTTAGATTCCTCTATCATCTGATGTAAAGAACGTTAGATTCTTCTGTCATCTGATGTAAAGAACGTTAGATTCCTCTATCATCTGATGCAAAGAATATTTGATTCCTCTATCATCTGATGTAAAGAATGTTAGATTCCTCTATATCATCTGATGTAAAAAAAAATCATTTGATTTCTCTGTCATCCGATGTAAAGAACATTAGATTCCTCTATCATCCGATGTAACATTTGATTCCTCTATCATCCAATGTAAAGAACATTAGATTCCTCTATCAACTGATGTAAAGAACATTTGATTCCTCTATCATCTGATGTAAAGAACATTTGATTCCTCTATCATCTGATATAAAGAACATTAGATTCCTCTATGATCCGATGTAAAGAACATTTGATTCCTCTATCATCCGATGTAAAGAACATTAGATTCCTCTATCATCCGATACAAAGAACATTTGATTCCTCTATCATCCGATGTAAAGAACATTAGATTCCTCTATCATCCGATACAAAGAACATTTGATTCATCTATCATCCGGTGTAAAGAACATTAGATTCCTCTATCATCCGATGTAAAGAAGGTTAGGTTCCTCTGTCATCCAATACAAAGAATGTTAGTGTCCTCTATCATTTGACAGAAAGAACATGGGATTTTTTTAGCACGTGACACACACAGCTATCATTTCATAGAAAGAAAGAACTGGGACCGCGCTATCATTTGACATAAAGAACGTGCGATTCCTTTATCATTTAATATAAAGAACGTGCGATTCCTCTACCATCTGACATAAAGAACATGTGATTCATCCATCATTAAACATAAAGAACACGTGATTCCTCTGTCATTTGATATAGAGAACGTATGATTCCTTTATCAACTGACATAAAGAACTTGTGATTCATCTATCATTAGAGATAAAGAACACGACATTCCTGTCATTCGATAAAAAGAACGTGTATTCCTCTACCATTTGATATAAAGAATGTATATCCCTCAATCATTTGATATAAAGAACATGTGATTCATCTATTATTTCAGGTAAAGAACCAGACCGAAACCATGATCTACTGAGAGAGCAATAGCAAATTGGAGGGGTTTCGAAACAATCTGATACGCACATGCACGTTTAGTTTCTTGCCTTTCAAACGGAAACTCAAGACAGAGTAAAGCACGTTTTCTGTTGAAGATAATGTCCGACCGTGCCCAACCATGTGTGAAAAATTCATTATTCGTGACGTCAGCAAGACAGACTGGTGGCTTTTTGTGTCCTGACACCTGCGTCATTATTCAATGCACAATGAAGTTTGAATGCTTTCAAAAGACTGTTTCCTGGCCTCTGAAGAAAAAAACTTTCAAAACGGTGTCCATGTCGCATGATAACATTAGAATTTGTTGGGCATTTTTCCAAGCAGTAAAGTATGGTCTTTCTGTCTGTCTGTCTGTCTGTCTGCTCTCTCTATGCATGTCTATGGGTACAGAAGTGCGTCTATTTGCCCTCTGTCATGTAGATTCATTCTATTTCTCTTTTCCTTCCTAGCGCTACTCTCCTCCTTCATCCCTACCTGGCTCTTTAATTTCTTTCTTGACTCCGTTCCCGTTCCCCACCTCTCTCTCTCTCTCTCTCTCTCTCTCTCTCTCTCTCTCTCTCTGCGCGCGAGCGTCTTGTTTTGTATTGTCCGGTATTATCTTGTCCTGTCCTGTTTTGTCAGACTCCATCAGTCAGACCCTATACGTCAGACTATCAGTCAGACCCTATCAGTCAGACCCTATACGTCAGACTCTATCAGTCACTCCATCAGTCAGACCCTATCAGTCAGCCTCTATCAGTCAGACACCATCAGTCAGACTCTATCAGTCAGACCCTATCAGTCAGACCCTATCAGTCAGCCTCTATCAGTCAGACTATCAGTCAGACTCTATCAGTCAGACACCATCAGTCAGACCCTATCAGTCAGACCCTATCAGTCAGCCTCTATCAGTCAGACTATCAGTCAGACTCTATCAGTCAGACTCTATCAGTCAGACCCTATCAGTCAGTCCCTATCAGTCAGCCCCTATCAGTCAGCCCCTATCAGTCAGCCCCTGTCAGTCAGACTATCAGCCAGACTCTATCAGTCAGACTCTATCAGTCAGCCTCTATCAGTCAGCCTCTATCAGTCAGACCCTATCAGTCAGACTCTATCAGTCAGACCCTATCAGTCAGCCTCCATCAGTCAGCCTCCATCAGTCAGCCTCTATCAGTCAGCCTCTATCAGTCAGACTATCAGTTAGACCCTATCAGTCAGACTATCAGTCAGACCCTATCAGTCAGCCTCTATCAGTCAGACCCTATACGTCAGACCCTATACGTCAGACTCCATCAGTCAGACCCTATACGTCAGACTCTATCAGTCAGACTCCATCAGTCAGACCCTATACGTCAGACTCTATCAGTCAGACTCTATCAGTCAGTCTCCATCAGTCAGACTCTATCAGTCAGTCTCTATAAGTCAGTCTCTATCAGTCAGACTATCAGTCAAGACTCTATCAGTCAAGACTCTATCAGTCAAGACTCTATCAGTCAGACTCTATCACATAGACCCTATCAATCAGACTATCATCAGACCTCATCAGTCAGACCCTTCAGTCAGTCTCTATCAGTCAGTCTCTATCATCAGACTCTATCAGTCAGGCTCTATCACGTAGACCCTATCGTCAGTCTCTTCACACGACTCTATCATCAGACTCTATCACATAGACCCTATCTCAGACTGTATCAGTTCATCAGTCAGATTTTATCAATCCATCAGTCAGTCTCTATCAGTCAGACCTATCTCTTTTCTCTCTCTCTCTCTCTCTCTCTCTCTCTCTGCACACTTATTGCCAGTCAAGAAAAAAGGGATTTTCTTTCCGCAGAGCCTCACCATATCTCTCTCTCTCTCTCTCTCTCTCTCTCTCTCTCTCTTGCACACTTATTGCCAGTCAAGAAAAAAGGATTTCTTTCCGCAGAGCCTCACTCTCTCTCTCTCTCTCTTTTCTCTCTCTCTCTCTCTCTTCTGCACACTTTGCAGTCAAAAAAGACTCTTTCCGCTAGCCTCTCTCTCTCTCTCTCTCTCTCTCTCCTCTCTCTCTCTCTCTCTCTCTCTCTCTCTCTCGCAACTTCAAGCTGCGTTCTAAACATCCCCGACCTGGTTAGGAGAAAACGCTCAACAAACTACAGGCACCTGAAAGGATGTCACAAAACATGCCTGCTGTACATCAATCAAACATCATGCACTTTATGGATTGGCGCTTCGCGCAAATGCAGCAGAATTTGCAAGTGCATATCGCTGGAATTAAAGAAAATATCGACGGGAAATTTTCTGATCTCGAAAACAACATCGGGCGCTTTTTGCAGAAATCAATGAACTGAAAGACAGTGTTGCCATCAATGTTGGTGATATTAAGGAACTGAAAGAAGACAAGAATCTCATGATGGAAAGACTGGATCTATTGGAGAGGAAGCTAGAGGCAGCAGAACAGGATTCAAAAGCCTGCAACCTCAGATTCCTCAATGTGAATGAAGAAGAGTGGGAGGATGAGCGGACAACTACCCAAATCATCATTGATGTGATGAACAACCACACTAACGGTGACAACTGGCAACATGACGACATCGCCAGGGCGCACCGCATCGGCAAACCATGGCTTCACAGAAGTGACCCTCGACCCATCTTGGTCCAGTTCTGTCGGTGGGCAGACAAGATGGCTGTCCTGGGAGACAGGGACCTCAGAGACAACCTGAGGACTAGTGGCATCAGGGTGGCTTCCGACCTTACCTCAAGACAAAGAGAGATGGTGGAGTTTCACCGAGGACTTGGCAAGATTGCCTATTTTCATAGAGGGAAGCTCCACGTCAGAGACAGACTCCAACCGATGTCTTCCCAGGATGACAATGAGGGACAATCCTTCTCATTCCCGCGGGAACGTGGAGACACTTGGCCTCAACTACGAACCCGTGAGGATAGTGAGTACAACAGTCACAGAGGTGGCCGTCAACCCGGTGGCAAACAACCTCAAAGAAACCAACGCCACTACCAGGAACTCTCGGACAGGAACAATGCTGTTCGGACCCAGGACAATTTCGCTTTCTTCGAAAGCGGTCAGGCACCAGTCGTAGTCCTCCACGCCGTTATCAGTATGCGAGAAGCCGCAGTCAACATGGACAGGTGAGAGCAAGCTCAACCATCGTCTGGGGATCAAATGACAAATCAAGAGGTCAGAACAGAAATGATCGTGTGCCGATTGTTCCCGGTACACGCTCCTACAGTGACGTGGCCAGAAGAAATGTTTCTCAGCACCGGAGGGTTGTTATGGTGAAAGACTCTGCCAGCAGAACCAACTCTGATGCTTCAGGAGGAAACAGACAAAAACCTCAGTGTTCGGACAGTCTACAGAGGTCAGAGTTAGCGACCACGACCCCTTCTGAGGAAAATGATGTCGCTGGAGACGACCACAGTGATAATCAACACAGAACATCTATAAACGGTTGTTCAGATGTAGCGAACGCTGACGATGAAGACTTTATTCCACAGAACAAAGACAAAATTGGAACAGACATTGAGGACGAAGACAGATACAGGGAAAATACAAGAGCCGTTGACATGATGACAGACCAGCATAGTTTTACGCCAGAACATAACAACTCAGCAGAACTAAACATTTCCGATCAGGACAGTAAATCCATTGATCCAAGTGAAGATGTCCATTCCTATTGTCTTTCACAAGATACAGAACAAACTGAAACAAACATAATCCTGGACAAACAGAACGAGACAAACAAGTCATCCTCAGAAGATGGCCCCAGCCAAAATAGGACAGATGACAAACCAACAGACAAAGATGACAAGCCAGACAGGGGACGGACACAAGACAGGGGAGTTAAGGGATCGAGAACAGAACAACAATCTCGGCCCTTGGCTCGTACTCCACGACCACGGCGAGCTGCATCCAACCCCCAAACTGGTCATCAGAACAAACACAAAAGTACTGAAAGGCAAAACACTCAAAGCAACATCGTGGATTCTTTCAAAAAGGCTGAGTCCGGAAACCAACCAAAAAAGACAGCCAAACCCCAGCCCCCCAGGTCTATATCCAGTGAGAAAAGAGTTTCGGGAGATAATAAATAGGAAACGGGCCGGGCCACGATACATGAAAATAAGTCCTTGACAAATGAGGGTAAAACACTTAAAGGTCCTGGAATTAATCCTACGACTGGCACTCCAAACCAATTTTGTGAACAAAATTTAAGTGGGGATAAGAGCAATGTTTCATTTCTAAATTATAATGTTAACGGGCTTCTTCAAAAGTTAGATAACATTGACTTCATTAATTTCATCATCTCGTTCGACTTTATCTGCCTTACTGAAACGTTCATTGGATTTAACTTCGAATCATTACTTTTTAAAGATTTTATAATATTTACGTCAAAAGCAAAGAAACTCTCTCAACAAGGGAGGTACTCCGGTGGTGTCATAGTTATGATTAGAAATGTTATGCTGATTTCATAGAAAGAATTCAGACAGACCAGGAAAACGTTGTAGTTTTGAAGATTCGCAGAGACTTATTTTGCACGGACAAAGATGTGATGTATGTTTGTTCTTATATCCCCCCACATGACTCAACATTCTGGAAGACCCAGCAGGGCTCTTATGGTGTTGAACTATTAGAACAGTGCTTAACAGACTTGCATGACACTTATGATGAGTTCTACATGTTGCTGAATGGGGACCTGAATGCAAGAACTGCAGACAAAAATTATTCTTTTTCTGATGACAGAAACGATTTCGATCCAACATTCCCAGCTCACAATAGCTTTCCAAGAAAATCACAAGACAGTTATGTAAATAATTTTGGTGACCAACTCATTGAATTATGTGATATGTTTGATTGTATTATACTGAATGGACTAAGTGAATCAAATTTTGATGATAACTGTACATATATAGGAGCTTCCGGGAAAGTACAGTTGACTATTTTCTTGCATCCATTGATTTATTTTCATCTGTTCATTTCATGTCTTTTGATGTTGAGAATATAATTGAATCGGATCATCTGCCAGTTAGTCTGAAAATAGAAATAAGTAAAAAAGATAATAATTGCTTTCCTGATACGCAACCAACTCGAACAACAGTGAAGGAAAGATTTGCTTGGAATAAGGATTATGAAGATGAATTTGTCAAATCATGGGAAAGTGGAGATATACAAAACAAATTACGTAAAGCAGCAAATAATTTAGACAACGATGTAGATAGCTCCTTGGAAACATTTGTACAATGCTTAAAAGAATCTAGCAAATGCATGTTGAAACGCAGCGGTACATACAGGAAGAAGAGGTCGGAATGGTTCGACGATGAATGTCACAAAGTCAAAAAAGAAACTAGGAGAAAATTAAACTATTTCAGAGCATTACACAAAGAATCCTCAATTCAGAAAGAAGAAATGAAAACTAAGGTTGAAGAAGCCAGAGTTATATATGTCGATGCAAGGAAGAAGTATAAACACTTATTAAGGAGAAAAAACAAGCTTTTAGAAAACACAAATTAGAAATATTAACCAAGGAAATTAATAATTCGTCGGAATTTTGGAGGCATCTTAGAAACATGGGATGTGCAAAAAGACAAGAAATTGTTAATGACATTAGTATTGATGAATGGTTTAATCATTTCAAGACCGTTTTCCAAAACAGCAATGAAGAAGGCGGAAGGGACCACCATATTGAAACGGATGTGTTAGACGAATCAGAACATGATTTAAATATTCCGTTTTCGGAAGAAGAAGTTAAAAAAGCTATAGATAAACTAAAAACAGGCAAAGCTAGTGGAATTGATGAAATTTCTGCTGAAATGCTGAAACGAGGTGGTAAGAGCGTTGAGCTATTTCTGACAAAACTATTCAATACAATTTTTGACAAAGGTATTTATCCCAGGGAATGGTCTAAAGCTCTTATAATCCCAGTATATAAAAAAGGTGACCCTGAAAATGTCGATAATTACAGAGGAATCTCTCTTCTGAGTACTATATCTAAATGTTATACTACTATACTAAATGCACGACTGTATGCCTGGTTAGAAAGCAACAATGTAATTTCAGAATGTCAAGCAGGATTCCGGAAAAATTATTCGACAGTGGATCAGATATTTACTTTATATGCCTCTGTTCAGAACTGTTTGAGCAAAAAAGGTAGGAAGCTATACGTCGCTTTGTAGACTTTAAAAAGGCTTTTGATTCTGTTCGACATGATAAACTTTTGCATGTATTAAACAACAGGGTGTGAAGGGTAAATTTCTGGCCTCACTTAGAGCTATGTATAATTCTTTGTTATCCTGTATTCAAGCAAATCAAGAACTCTCCGAAATGTTTGAAACTCCTGTTGGAGTTAGACAAGGATGTGTTCTAAGTCCTACGTTATTTTCAATTTTCATAAACCAGTTAGCAGATCAAATAAATGAAAAAGGTAAACATGGAGTTAGGTTACTTCCGGATATCATTGAATTATTTATATTACTGTTTGCTGATGATGTCTCATTGCTATCTACTACACCATGTGGCCTACAAAATCAGTTGAATGTATTAAAGTCCTGTTGTAATAACATGAAACTATCTGTCAATATCAACAAAACCAAAGTAATAGTATTTAGAAAAGGAGGATATTTAGGGAAGCATGAGAAATGGTTTTACGATGGTAACAGACTGGAAGTTGTGAATAATTATTGCTATCTAGGGTTTAATTTCACCACCATGATCAGTGCAAAACAGGGTACCCTTCATTTAACAACTAAGGCTAAAAAGGCAGTAGTTCAACTCGGCAGAATCTTTACAAAATACAGGGAAATGACGGAAAGTACTTTTTTCAAGGTTTTTGACATCAAGATTCAACCAATCTTGATGTATGCTGGCGAAATATGGGGATTACACAGATTAGAACATTTAGAAAAAGTACATATGCTGGCATGCAAAAGATTTCTGGGTGTTCCAGGAATTACGCCAAACAAAATGGTTTACGGAGATTTGGGTCGATATCCTTTATACATTAATTCCTACGTCACTTGTTTACGATACTGGTTTAGACTTTACAGATGGAAGCTGAAAGGTTACCTCAGAAAGCATATTTGATGCTGTTGGAATTAGACAGATCTGGAAAACAGTGCTGGGTCTCAAGGGTAAGAGAAATCTTGTGTTCAACAGGCTTTAATTTTGTTTGGTTACAACAAGGTGTTGGAGACGTTAAAATGTTCCTAAATGTGTTTAAACAAAGGCTTGTTGATATGTTCATTCAAGAATGGACTGGCACCATACGAGACCGTGAGAGATACGAGTGTTATAGTAATTTTAAGTCTGTTTTTGAAAAGGAAAGATATCTTTTGGATACGAATACGTACTGTTTTCCGCGTTGCCATTACACGAACCAGGTTTAATTTGCTTCCACTGAATAACAATTTGCATCGCTATAGTAAAACAGAAAAGGACAAAGCATGCCCATTTTGCCATGATCAGGTAGAGAATGAGCAACATTTTTTATTTCAATGCTCCCTCTATCAAGACCTAAGGAGTAAATTTCTCAAAGAATTCGCCAGTTGTCCCCTTCATTTGCTTCTTAAGGTATCCAGTGCTTCGCACAGACATAGCCTATCAAGGTACATTTTTCATGCCATAAACAGAAGGATCAAGTCAATTCTTTAGTGGATAAATTACTGCGGACAATTACCACTACCTTGGTTTTCCTTGAAATGACTGACTTCATTTGTATTGTAATTTCGTGTACTCTAAACGTATCTGAATGATATATCATCTTTTACACGTAGTTTTGGGGAATTATTATTGCAATGCTTTTTGTTCTGTTTACAACACATATATGCTAACTCCTCCCCGTTCCTACCCACTCCCCCCTTCCCTTTGTACCTTGTATTGTGGCCCAAGGCCGATGTACATTAAAGCGTTCTGAGTTCTGAGTTCTGAGTTCTCTCTCTCTGCACACTTACTGGCAGTCAAGAAAAAAGGGACATTCTTTCCGCTAAGCCTCACTATTTCTGTGCAAGCTGACGTCACCTGAATGTTATGGACTGCGAAAAAAGAAAAACAATTCTCTCCCTTCCCCACACCCTCTTTGAACAACCAGTGCCATCTGCGAGTTATGAACTGTGTGCAGCAGCAGAGTCCAAAAGTGGAATTACGAGGGGACCAGTGTTCAAATCTTCGAACACCCTTCCTGCACGGTTCGCACTGCACATAAAATACTCCAAAATAAGTTGACAATGAAAAAGGCCTCTTTGTTCAGGTGATCGACAAATACACAAAACAGCCTTCATCAAACTAAGAAGTCTCAAAGGTATGGTGGGAAAAACCACATGGTGATGTAAAATGCAAATATTCCAAACACGAACTCACCAGTAAAGCTCATCTTATCTGTATTTTCTACAACCACAACTTTGGTAAGAGAGTAGTCAAAGAAGAATATCTTAGATCTTTTCACAGAAATAACGAGGACTTTGCTCCTGTCTTTGCTGCCACAAACCACGTCTTGGTCAGGAAATGTACCACCAAGACGAGACTTCCTCCTAACAGAAATTCCAGACACTCTAGGAACAGGATAAAAGTACACAATGGTGGATTAAAGTGTAGACTCCATTTAGTGGGCAAATTAAAGCACGGACTTTATTCAGTGGGAAGGTCACAGCATGGACTTTATTAAGAGGTCAGATCACAGCGTGGACTTCATTTAGAGGGCAGATCACAGCATGGACTTCATTTAGAGGGCAGTTCACAGCATGGACTTCATTTAGAGGGCAGTTCACAGCATGGACTTCATTTAGAGGGCAGATCACAGCATGGACTTCATTTAGAGGGCAGATCACAGCATGGACTTCATTTAGAGGGCAGATCACAGCATGGACTTCATTTAGAGGGCAGATCACAGCGTGGACTTCATTTAGAGGTCAGATTACAGCGTGGACTTCCTTTAGAGGTCAGATCACAGCGTGGACTTCATTTAGAGGTCAGATTACAGCGTGGACTTCCTTTAGAGGTCAGATCGAAGCATGGACTTCATTTAAAGGGCAGATCAAAGCATGGACTTCATTCAGAGGTCAGATCACAGCATGGACTTCATTTAGAGGGCAGATCACAGCATGGACTTCATTTAGAGGGCAGATCACAGCATGGACTTCATTTAGAGGGCAGATCACAGCATGGACTTCATTTAGAGGGCAGATCAAAGCATGGACTTCATTTAGAGGGCAGATCACAGCATGGACTTCATTTAGAGGGCAGATCACAGCATGGACTTCATTTAGAGGGCAGACCGAAGCATCTATTTCATTTAGTGGGCAGATCAAAGCACGGACTTCCTTTAGAGGGCAGATCAAAGCATGGACTTCCTTTAGAGGGCAGATCGAAGCATGGACTTCATTTAGAGGGCAGATCGAAGCATGGACGTCATTTAGAGGGCAGATCGAAGCATGGACTTCCTTTAGAGGGCAGATCACAGCATGGACTTCATTTAGAGGGCAGACCACAGCATGGACTTCATTTAGAGGGCAGATCGAAGCATGGACTTCATTTAGAGGGCAGACCGAAGCATCTATTTCATTTAGTGGGCAGATCAAAGCACGGACTTCCTTTAGAGGGCAGATCAAAGCACGGACTTCATTTACAGGGCAGATCACTGCATGGACTTCCTTTACAGGGCAGATCACAGCATGGACTTCCTTTACAGGGCAGACTAAAGTATGCAGTTATTCTAGAGGGTAGATCAAAGCACAGACTTCATTCAGAGGGCAGATCAAAGTATTAACGTCTATTAGAGGGCAGATCAAAGCATTAACGTCTATTAGAGGGCAGATCAAAGCATTAACGTCTATTACAGGGCAGATCAAATCATTAACGTCTATCAGAGGGCAGATCAAAGCATTAACGTCTATTAGAGGGCAGATCAAAACATTAACGTCTATTAGAGGGCAGATCAAAGCATTAACGTCTTTTGGAGGGCAGATCAAAGCATTAACGTCTATTAGAGGGCAGATCAAAACATTAACGTCTATTAGAGGGCAGATCAAAGCACATACGTGGGATCAAGGCACAGCCTTCATTCAGCCAGTGATCAAAGCACAGACATCATGAATCAATTTACAGACTTCATTCCCTATGCTCCATGTGATCAGGTTTCTCCCACTCTCTCTCTTTCTCTCTTTCCAGGTGTGTTCCCATTCATTGTATCCCAAATTGTCGTCCACCAATTCTCCACTTCCCATTGAGCCGTTATCAGATTTGCTGTCGGTATTCACTCCTGCGTTATTGTTGTACCTAGTCTCTGATTCCCTTCTATCCCATGCTTATCCATTTCACCCTGACACAAACATGGTCAATGTCGTATACATGGGGAAGACATTCCATAGCACGACTGAGACTCACTCTGGGGAAGACCAAGATGAACAGCATTCACGCTTTACTCCAAACTCTGTGAGCTGATTGCTGTTGTGCTGAACGGCTAGATTCAACAGAAAATATCGCGATTTGACGTGTTATACTGAAATTACGGCCAGTACGGCGACTTGCAGTAATCTGGAATACGGCGAACACGCACCAAACCTTGGAGTCACAGACGCTCTTTCAACTGTCGGCCCCAACACGATTCCTGCACTTAAAAGTCCAAAGAACCGACCCTGGTTTTGTTTCTCACAGACCAAAGTCTGGTTATTGTGGGGCTGAACAGTCACCTCATCAACTATCTTCACGCACGAGCAAAAACTCTTGGGTCAGTCGGCTTGGACTTCAATTCTTTTGATGTGCAGTTCACTACACCAACCACTTTGCTGGCTGAACTCAACGGGCACGGGAACCGGGGGCAAAATCCACCTTCAATGCCCATAAAGCCACGCCGTCAAATTGAGATCAACAGTGAAAGTGAGAGGGGGAAGGACGAGGAGCGGAGGAAGGGAGGGAGGGACGTTTAAAAAGCCGTAGGTCTATGACAAAACCGGTGTAGGCTATGAAAAACCTCCCCTCAAAACATTCTGTGTGGACAGGACAGCGGTGACTCCTGGCAATTTCTCCCCAAAGCGCAGACTGAAAAGACTTCCCTACTTGTAACACACTGTCAGTGAAATCAGTTATATACTTTCATTTCCCCACATGAATTGTGCATGAATAACATAACATAACATAACACAACATAACATAACATAACATAACATAACATAACATAACATGTTTCAGGAGCAGAGTATAGCATAGTCTGTAATCCTCCTGTGACAAGGGCAAGTCAAGTCAAAATTATCTTTATTAAGGTTGAAGAATAAGCTGTCGAGATTTTTTTAACATCCTGCCCTCATAAAAAAGAAACAAATATTGCATGCAACGGGAAAACTACAAACAGCGTTTAAGGTAAGGTTAGGTCACTGTCAGCACCACTTTCTGGTGCCCTGTTTACTGAAATCACCTGTAACTTTCTGGGTGCCCTGTTGACTGAAATCACCTGTGTCCAGTCCCTCAGGTGAACGCCAGTCACAAGGACAGAACTCGCTGACTGACTAACTTGACACACATACGTACTGATATTGTGGCCTGACACACATATGTACTGATATTGTGGCCTGACACACATATGTACTGATATTGTGGGCTGATACACACATGTACTGATATTGTGGCCTGACACACATACGTACTGATATTGTGGCCTGACACACACATGTACTGATGTGGCCTGACATGCATATGTACTGATATTGTGGCCTGACACACATATGTACTGATATTGTGGCCTGATACACATATGTACTGATATTGTGGCCTGATACACACATATGTACTGATATTGTGGCCTGACACACATATGTGCTGATATTGTGGCATGACACATATATACTGATATTGTGGCCTGACACACATATGTACTGATATTGTGGCCTGATACACACATATGTACTGATATTGTGGCCTGACACACACATGTACTGATATTGTGGCCTGACACATATATACTGATATTGTGGCCTGATACACACATATGTACTGATACTGTGGCCTGACACACACATGTACTGATATTGTGGCCTGACACATATATGTACTGATATTGTGGCCTGATACACACATATGTACTGATATTGTGGCCTGACACACATATGTGCTGATATTGTGGCATGACACATATATACTGATATTGTGGCCTGACACACATATGTACTGATATTGTGGCCTGACACACATATGTACTGATATTGTGGCCTGACACACATATGTACTGATATTGTGGCCTGACACACATATGTACTGATATTGTGGCCTGATACACACATATGTACTGATATTGTGGCCTGACACACACATGTACTGATATTGTGGCCTGACACATATATACTGATATTGTGGCCTGATACACACATATGTACTGATACTGTGGCCTGACACACACATGTACTGATATTGTGGCCTGACACATATATGTACTGATATTGTGGCCTGATACACACATATGTACTGATATTGTGGCCTGACACACATATGTGCTGATATTGTGGCATGACACATATATACTGATATTGTGGCCTGACACACATATGTACTGATATTGTGGCCTGACACACATAGTACTGATATTGTGGCTGACACACATATGTACTGATATTGTGGCCTGACACACATATGTACTGATATTGTGGCCTGACACACATATGTACTGATATTGTGGCCTGATGCACACATGTACTGATAGTTACAGGTAGAAGAGAACCGACAAATACCGCAGACGACGTTTCAACAACTCAGACACCGGGCCAGTTTACATTTCACTTCATCTTCGGTGGAAACCACCTCTATGTTGTCTGAAGCTGGGAGGGGGGGGGGATCTTTTCTGATGAAGTTCAGTTGTCATTCCCACCCCCACCACCTTCCCAGACCACACAGACAGTGACATGCCGTGACTGACAGCCGCATCACTCGGCATCACTGCTTTGCCGGGCTCCCTGAGCTCTACCCTCACAGACGGTGACATGCTGTGACCGACAGCCACATCACTCGGCATCACTGCTTTGCCGGGGTCCCTGGGCTCTATCCTCACAGACGGTGACATGCTGTGACCGACAGCCACATCACTCGGCATCACTGCTTTGCCGGGTTCCCTGAGCTCTACCCTCACAGACGGTGACATGCTGTGACCGACAGCCACATCACTCGGCATCACTGCTTTGCCGGGCTCCCTGAGCTCTACCCTCACAGACGGTGACATGCTGTGACCGACAGCCACATCACTCGGCATCACTGCTTTGCCGGGCTCCCTGAGCTCTACCCTCACAGACGGTGACATGCTGTGACCGACAGCCACATCACTCGGCATCACTGCTTTGCCGGGTTCCCTGAGCTCTACCCTCACAGACGGTGACATGCTGTGACCGACAGCCACATCACTCGGCATCACTGCTTTGCCGGGTTCCCTGAGCTCTACCCTCACAGACGGTGACATGCTGTGACCGACAGCCACATCACTCGGCATCACTGCTTTGCCGGCTCCCTGAGCTCCACCTTCACAGTCGATCAAACTTAGCCGGGGGCCTTCTGTGGAGGAGAGGGCGTGGGGTGGTTTGAGGAGTGGTAGGTATTGACAAGCGACAGCGTGTTCCCCGCCAGCAGAAAGCGGTGAGCGTTATGCGTCAGCACAAGAAACCAACTTCATTGTCCCCCTGTAAACACTTTCTTCTTCACCTCTCTCTCTCTCTCTCTCTCTCTCTCTCTCTCTCTGTGTGTGTGTGTGTGTGTGTGTGTGTGTAACGGGTGGGTGCGTTGACAGAACAGGAAAATGGGGAAACGGGAGGAGGAAGTGAAGGGCCTGAGAGGTGGTGGGGGACTGAGAGAGAGAGAGAGAGAGAGAGAGAGAGAGAGAGAGAGAGAGAGAGAGAGAGAGAGAGAGAGAGAAACAAAAAAGAAAAAAAAATGGGGAAACGGGAGGAAGAGGTGAAAGGCTGGGGGGGGGGGGGGGGGGGGGCGGGAGAGAGAGAGAGAGAGAGAGAGAGAGAGAGAGAGATTGCTTGATTGATCTTTAGTATGTAAGGATTAAGATTTTAGGCCAAAGCCTAGTCTTACAATATGTCCTTGTCATGCTTACATTATTGAGAGAAGAGAGAGAGAGAGAGAGAGAGAGAGAGAGAGAGAAGAGAGAGAGATTAGTGTTAAAAACGGAGACAGGCAGATAAAACACGCTCAAAATCATTATCCCCCCCCCCCCCGCATTCCCCTTCTCCTCTCCTCTCCTCTCTCTCTCTCTCTCTCTCTCTCTCTCTCTCTCTCTCTCTCTCTCTCTCTCTGACACAGACACACAGACAGACACACAGACAGACACACAGACACACACACACACACACACACACACACACACACACACTCCCAACTCCTCACCTCTCACCTACGATACACACTCGACACGTTTTCCCGACATCAGACAGGCACATACATGTCACATGTCTGTCTACATCCTACTGTTCACACACACACACACATACACACACTCAAGTCAGAGGGAAAGGGAAGGCAGTAATGTGTGCACAGGGCGAGAGACAGACAGCACCAGGAGTAAATTTTTCAGTGTTCTGCACGGGGCAGACACTGGCTCCACACGTTGGCGGTGTTTATCCACCGCTGTTACCTACCACCTTTCCCACCCAGTGTCACTACATGTAGCATTCAACCACCACTGTTACCTACCTCCTTTCCTGCCCTGTGTCACTACATGTAGCATTCAACCACCACTGTTACCTACCCCCTTTCCTGCCCTGTGTCACTACATGTAGCATTCAACCCCCACTGTTACCTACCACCTTTCCTACCCAGTGTCACTACATGTAGCATTCAACCACCACTGTTACCTACCCCCTTTCATGCCCTGTGTCACTACATGTAGCATTCAACCACCACTGTTACCTACCACCTTTCCTACCCAGTGTCACTACATGTAGCATTCAACCACCACTGTTACCTACCACCTTTCCCACCCAGTGTCACTACATGTAGCATTCAACCACCACTGTTACCTACCACCTGTCCTGCCCAGTGTCACTACATGTAGCATTCAACCACCACTGTTACCTTCCACCTTTCATGCCTGTGTCACTACATGTAGCATTCAACCACCATTGTTACCTACCACCTTTCCCACCCAGTGTCACTACATGAAGCATTCAACCACCACTGTTACCTTCCACCTTTCATGCCCTGTGTCACTACATGTAGCATTCAACCACCACTGTTACCTACCACCTTTCTTACCCAGTGTCACTACATGTAGCATTCAACCACCACTGTTACCTACCCCCTTTCCTGCCCTGTGTCACTACATGTAGCATTCAACCACCACTGTTACCTACCACCTTTCCTGCCCTGTGTCACTACATGTAGCATTCAACCACCACTGTTACCTACCACCTTTCTTACCCAGTGTCACTACATGTAGCATTCAACCACCACTGTTACCTACCCCCTTTCCTGCCCTGTGTCACTACATGTAGCATTCAACCACCACTGTTACCTACCACCTTTCCTACCCAGTGTCACTACATGTAGCATTCAACCACCACTGTTACCTACCCCCTTTCCTACCCAGTGTCACTACATGTAGCATTCAACCACCACTGTTACCTACCACCTTTCCTGCCCTGTGTCACTTCATGTAGCATTCAACCAAGCACCTGTCACTGAACGAGCCCTGACCATGTGAGGAAGCGGCACAGGGAAGTGTGCAGAGAGAGGAGGGGACAGAGGTGCCGAGAGGTCTGCACTGGTGTCAGGTGTGGACAGGACAGTTGGCTGTCATCAAAGGCACCGCGCACCACCGTTCGGCGCTGTTTACTGTGGCTCAGGAAGGGAAGATTGTCAAGCCGGTGGAGGGTGGGGTGGGGTGGGGGGGGGGAGTGTGGGTGGGGGGGGGGGGGGGGGGGAGAACGGAGGGGGGCGAATGGGAAAGCGGATGGAGGTGGGGGTAGGTGGGGGTAAAGGTAAGGGTTATAACAGAAAGAATATGGATCTTATTGTGACCTTATTGAATGATAAGCACTGCAATTTAAAGCAGCTATGTTATAAAGAGACTGTTCATGTTTAAAGAGGGGGGGGGGGGGGGGAGGTAGGGCGGTGGTACGGGTCCGTACGTCTCGCCCCCCTCTCCTCCCCTCACCCCTGCCTTCCATATACCTTGACTCAGGCCAAGCTGTGATCAGCTACAAGATAACATGTCTGCTTCCTCCTGAAACGTATCTGGCATCCTGCAACGCTATGTTGGTTCTCCTGGGTCCTCACTGAACTCCGCTGGGGTTCAATTCTGCCCGGGAGAGCACCAGTCAATGACGTCAAGATAAAGGGGGGGGGAGGGGGGGGGCAGCTAAACTGGGCCCTCGCCCGATCCTGCCTGTAGTGATTGTCATCACAGCCCTGTCACGTGTCGCTTGATCTGAGCAGTTTGTACAGCTGTGCTACGATCTGTGCGCAATGGCATTTAACAAACCGGGCGGGAGTGGAGGGAGGGGGGCAAGACATTTTCGCTCCGCCCCCCCCCCCCCCCTCCCCCTAATATTTCCAGCGGGTCGTCGCCCCCACCCCCACCCCATCTCCGGTTCCTAAGTCACGTATGGAGGGAACAGTTTGCTGTGATGAGAGGGACAGATGACATTTAACATGTTCATTGCTCCTTCAACCATCGGTGGTCTGTAAGAAAAGAATACAGACCGTTATGTCATTCACTCCTTCTGCTGATGGAGATGAGATGAACGAAGCCTGATCTGTCCCTTTCCTCCTTCATTCACCCCAGCAGATGAGACATGAATACATTCACCCCCAGCAGATGAGACATGAATACATTCACCCCTAGCAGATGAGACATGAATACATTCACCCCCAGCAGATGAGACATGAATACATTCACCCCAGCAGATGAGACATGAATACATTCACCCCCAGCAGATGAGACATGAACACATTCACCCCAGCAGCTGAGACATGAATACATTCTCATTTCTCTCTGATCCCCACCCCTCCCATTCCCATTCACTCTGTCAGTGTGTGGAATACAAGATATCTCTCCCTCACCCCAACCCTCCCATTCCCCATTCACACTGTCAGTGTGCGGAATACAAGATATCTCTCCCTCACCCCAACCCTCCCATTCCCATTCACTCTGTCAGTGTGCGGAATACAAGATATCTCTCCTCACCCCAACCTCCCATTCCCCATTCACTCTGTCAGTGTGTGGAATACAAGATATCTCTCCCTCACCCCAACCCTCCCATTCCCCATTCACTCTGTCAGTGTGCGGAATACAAGATATCTCTCCCTCACCCCAACCCTCCATTCCCCATTCACTCTGTCAGTGTGTGGAATACAAGATATCTCTCCCTCACCCCACCCCTCCCATTCCCCATTCACTCTGTCAGTGTGCGGAATACAAGATATCTCTCCCTCACCCCAACCCCTCCCATTCCCCATTCACTCTGTCAGTGTGTGGAATACAAGATATCTCTCCCTCACCCCACCCCTCCCATTCCCCATTCACTCTGTCAGTGTCAGGAATACAGCGTGATCTCTCTCTCACCCCTACCACCCCCCCCCCCCCCAAATCCCCCATTCACCCGGTCAGTGTTCCCGTGTAGTGTGGGAGCTCTCTGACCATCAGGGCATGGCAAAGCAGACGGCTGGTTTTTGGCTCACCGTCGTCATTCTGTTGGTCTCCATTTCAGCCAGTAATGAATGCATCCGACAGAGTATTCAACTATGAAGGGGACCGAGGGAACGAGAAGAGAGAGAGAGAGAGAGAGAGAGAGAGAGAGAGAGAGAAGAGAGAAGAGAGAGAGAGAGAGAGAGAGAGAGAGACTCAAAGACTCAAAGACTCAAAAACTTTATTACTCAAGGATAGAGATTTTAGGCAGTGCCTATTCTTCCAATCTGTCCTTGCTATTCTACAACATTCAACTAAACATACTGCACATATTAATAATGGTAGTAACAATGAAGAATATAGCAACATTATAATAATAACAATAACAATAGTAATAAGAATAATAATGATTTAAAAAAAAAATCCCATTACAAAATTACACAAACATAATCAAAGACGTACGTGCGCGCTCACATGCATGCACACGCCCACACATACACGCACGCACGCGAACACCCACACCCACACACCACACACCCACCCACCCACCCACACATACATACATACACATTTTCATCAGCTAATATAGAGGCAAACATAAAAGTAGGGCGTTGAGACTATGATCAAAAGGTTAGATTTATTGTTCAAGTAAATGTTTATGTACTGCTGATTTGAAGGACGGCAGTGATTGACATGTTTTGGCAGACGGAGGAAGAGAGTTCCACACAGATGGACCAAAAAATGCAAAACTAGATTTGAACAAATCAATGCGGACACGTGGTAAAATGTAATTATTTGAATCATATCGCGTTGTTGCCATTTGGATAAACTCAGCAAGATATGTTGGCGCCATGTTTGTATGGACTTTAAACATTAGTACTGCCTTGTTATAGGTCAGTTGGCTCTGCAGTGGTAGCATCATTAGTTTTGCGAATTTGCCCGTGGTTGATAGAAACTTGTCGGGAAGAATCAGCTTAATTCCCCGTCTATGCATAGAGTTGATCTTTTTTATGTGATTTTCACCGGCGCCACTCCAGACAGTGGACGCATAGTTGATGTGAGAAAGGCAATGGGCTTCAAAAAATAATTTCCGGATGTGTGGTTCAACATAATAACTGAGTTTATTGAGCAAAAACAAATTGCGAGCCAACTGTTTGCAAACATGATTTATATGTGATTGCCATTTAAAGAGAGAGAGATAGAGAGAGAGAGAGATAGAGAGAGAGAGTCAGACAGACAGAGAGAGAGAGAGAGAGAGAGAGAGAGAGAGAGAGAGAGAGAGAGAGAGAGAAAAGGAGAGACAGAGGGGGGGGGGGGAGGGGGAGCAAAATGCATGCATGCAGGCAGACAGACAGACAGACAGAAAGACAAACAAACAAACACAGACATACCCATACCCCCAAACAACAACAAACAGCAACCAACCAACCAACCAACCAATCAAGCAAGCAACCATTCAACCAAACAAGTCGCCTCCTCCCCACTCCCCTTACGTTTCACCCCCACCACTCTCTAGCTCTTCCCTATTCTTCCTTCGTTCGTCACCTACCCCTCCCCCTTCCTCCCCCCCCTGCTCTCTGACCTTCCACCAC
>CM031621.1:67154436-67183158 GCA_018398815.1 Conus ventricosus
TGACATGTCAGTATCGGTACTGTAAGATGTCAGTGATGTTGTCATAGTGACATGTTAATATCGGTACTGTAAGATGTCTGTAATATTGTCATGGTGACATGTCAATATCGGTACCGTAAGATGTCTGTAATGTTGTCATGGTGACATGTCAATATCGGTACTGTAAGATGTCTGTAATATTGTCATGGTGACATGTCAATATTGGTACCGTAAGATGTCTGTAATGTTGTCATGGTGACATGTCAATATCGGTACCGTAAGATGTCTGTAATGTTGTCATGGTGACATGTCAATATCGGTACCGTAAGATGTCTGTAATGTTGTCATGGTGACATGTCAGTATTGGTACTGTAAGATGTCTGTAATGTTGTCATACTGGCATGTCAATATTGGCACGGTAGGATGTCTGTAATGTTGTCATGTGACTGGTCAGTATTGGTACTGTAAGATGTCTGTAATGCTGTCCCCTTCTCTCTCATCCGTCCCCCCCCCTCCCCTTTCTCTCTGTGTCACTCAGTTCCCCTCTCGTTGTCTAAACCCCCACCCTCCCTTGCTCCCTGTAACCCACTCCCTCTCTCTTCGTCTCACTCCTCTTCCTCTGTCTCTTACTACCTCCCTCTCTGTGTCTCACCCTCTCCCTCACTCCTTCCCCTCTCTTTGTCCCCCCCCCCACTCCCTCCCCTCTGGGGACAGGTTGGAGGGGTGGTGGGGGTGGGGGTGCGGAGAGGTGTAGGGGATGAGAGGAAGAAGGGGAGAGGCTTAGAAAAAATATTACAGATAGGAATATTGCCTTTGCCTTTTACCGTCGTTACTTGCTCTTGTAATCGGAAAACGAATGAATCCCAGCATATTTACACTCACACGAACATTAGATACACAGAGAACAGGGAGAGCTAATAGAAGAAGAAGAAGAAGAGAGAGAGAGAGAGAGAGAGAGAGAGGGGGTTTCCCATGCGGGGTTTTACTCATGGACTGCGTTTCTGGACAGCGCTATTGACTTGGGGAGGGGTGGACAGCTCCAATCAAGCGTACTTCATTAATCCACGCACTGCTGACGATGGCGGCCGACACACGAAGGAATAGTCACGGTTGACCAGCTTTCTGTGAGAACCGAGTGAGCTGTCGTCCTTGGACCGTGAAGTTACTGTTTATCAGTCCCCATAATGGTCACAGATGACTGGCTTTGTGCAATTTAAAAGGAGGCCCACTTTTGTGTACTTTTCCCACCATAGCCTGTCGCTTTGAGCCATGAGATGGGCCTTCTCCTTCATTCTCCTCCCCTTCCTTCTCGTCTTCTGCTCTTCTCTTTCACCTTCATGATGATGACACGAAATCACGACGAAGACAAGATGACGATGAACCGCACTACACCATCACCAATCACTCTGTCCACTCGTTCCTTCCCGTCCTCTTTCAAATCTGTGGTCGTTCCGCTTCTCTTGAAAAATAAAAGTGTACTCGTAATCCGGATAATGAAATGAAAATACTGACGTGTTTCAAATCTTCCTTTGTTTGATAAAGTCACTGAAAATGTTCTTGGCCTTTCATGAACCATCCTCATTGTAATAACCTTGTTTACCCTGTCACCCTGCTTACCATCATTGTAATAACCTTGTTTACCCTGTCACCCTGCTTACCATCATTGTAATAACCTTTTTTACCCTGTTACCCTGCTTACCATCATTTAATAACCTTGTGTACCCTGTCACCCTGCTAACCATCATTCTAATAACCTTCTTTACCCTGTTACCCTGCTTACCATCATTGTAATAACCTTCTTTACCCTGTTTACCATCATTTAATAACCTTGTTTACCCCGTCACCCTGCTTACCATCATTGCAATAACCTTGTTTACCCTGTCACCCTGCTTACCATCATTGTAATAACCTTGTTACCTTGTCACCCTGCTTACCATCATTGTAATAACCTTGTTTACCCTGTTACCCTGCTTACCATCACTGTAATAACCTTGTTTACCCTGTTACCCTGCTTACCATCATTGTAATAACCTTGTTTACCCTGTCACCTTGCTTACGTTCATTGCAATAACCTTGTTTACCCTGTCACCCTGCTTACCCTCATTGTAATAACATTGTTTACCCTGTCACCCTGCTTACCATCATTGTAATAACCTTGTTTACCCTGTCACCCTGCTTACCCTCATTGTAATAACCTTGTTTACCCCGTCACCCTGCTTACCCTCATTGCAATAACCTTGTTTACCATGTCACCCTGCTTACCCTCATTGCAATAACCTTGTTTACCATGTCACCCTGCTTACCCTCACTGCAATAACCTTGTTTACCCTGTCACCCTGCTTACCCTCTTTGTAATAACCTTGTTTACCCTGTCACCCTGCTTACCCTCATTGCAATAACCTTGTTTACCCTGTCACCCTGCTTACCCTCATTGTAATAACATTGTTTACCCTGTCACCCTGCTTACCATCATTGTAATAACCTTGTTTACCCTGTCACCCTGCTTACCCTCATTGTAATAACCTTGTTTACCCTGTCACCCTGCTTACCCTCATTGCAATAACCTTGTTTACCATGTCACCCTGCTTACCCTCATTGCAATAACCTTGTTTACCATGTCACCCTGCTTACCCTCACTGCAATAACCTTGTTTACCATGTCACCCTGCTTACCCTCATTGTAATAACCTTGTTTACCCTGTCACCCTGCTTACCCTCATTGCAATAACCTTGTTTACCCTGTCACCCTGCTTACCCTCATTGTAATAACCTTGTTTACACTGTCACCCTGCTTACCCTCATTGCAATAACCTTGTTTACCATGTCACCCTGCTTACCCTCATTGCAATAACCTTGTTTACCCTGTCACCCTGCTTACCCTCATTGCAATAACCTTGTTTACCCTGTCACCCTGCTTACCCTTATTGTAATAACCTTGTTTACCCTGTCACCCTGCTTACCCTCATTGCAATAACCTTGTTTACCCTGTCACCCTGCTTACCCTCATTGTAATAACCTTGTTTACCCTGTCACCCTGCTTACCCTCATTGCAATAACCTTGTTTACCATGTCACCCTACTTACCCTCATTGCAATAACCTTGTTTACCCTGTCACCCTGCTTACCCTCATTGCAATAACCTTGTTTACCCTGTCACCCTGCTTACCCTTATTGTAATAACCTTGTTTACCCTGTCACCCTGCTTACCCTCATTGCAATAACCTTGTTTACCCTGTCACCCTGCTTACCCTCATTGCAATAACCTTGTTTATCACGTCAACCTGCTTACCACCTTCATTTTAATAACTTTGTTTACCCCGTCAGCCTACTTACACTGAAATTGTTTTTTTAAAATCTGCAACAACTCGCTGATTGCCCTCAACAACAACAGCCTGCCTATCACTTCTCTCTCTACTTGACCTTTCTGCGGCAGTTGATGCCACCGGCCATTCAGTGCTTCTCTCCCGTTTGCATTACTCATTTGCTCTCTTTCATCTCCAGTCTTCAACTGGCTTTATTCGCACCTCACTGACAGTGGTCAAGTTGTTTCTGTCAATGGCATCATTTGCAGCCCTGTTCCGTCGTTGTACGGTGTGCCCCAGGGCTCCGTCTCGGGGTCTGTCTTTTTCATTCATTCACATATCCTGTTTTCGCCAAACTGCATAACCATTCTCTTTTCCATCACAGCTTCTTTGATGACAATTATGTTTTTGTTTCTGGACCCCTTTCTGCTATATCAATAATGATTGAAAGCACTCAGTCGTAAGAAGAGATGACTGGCATGAACCTACAAACGAAGGAAGACAAAGCTGAAATGATGTTAATCTTTCCACCGAAGTGTTTGAAACATTCCTCTGTCCATCATCTGTCGGTCTCACTGACTCATCGATCACTGTTTCTTCTTCTGCTCATTGCTTGCTCGTGACACTTGATCGAACTCTTTCCGTTGAACAGCACATTACTGTTGTCTGACAGACTCGTGTTCTGGAATCCGGCGTGTTGCACCAATCCACCCCTTCCTTTCCGAGAACGACTTCAAACTGGTCAGCGCAGTTTACTGTCTTGTGTTCATTGTTGCGACGCTCTTTTGTCCTGATCCTCAAACCGTGTCATCAGCAAATAAGAAATAGTTCAAAGCCACGCTGACCATCTCGCCTTTCGTTGAGCTACTTCTGAGTGCAGTCATTCATTATTGTGTATTCCTCGCTGGCTCCTTGGATGTATTCTGAACAAGAATGAAACGCCAATCCTGAAAATGTGCAGAATTTAAAGAAAACAAACACTAACTGGGATAAATGTGCAAAACGAAACAAGAAAAACTGGAACTCTAACCTGTACAAATATGCCAATCAAAACGGTGGGCGAGAAAGCACTAAACATCAAGTAAAATAAGGAAGCAATATGAAAAAACGCCATGTAGAGAAAACACACAGAAGCGAAGAGGGCCTGACGTACATGATGAAAAATTCAATAAACACCGCATTTGACTTCAGGCAAAATAAACACTATTCAACTGATCAATTTCCCGTGGCAGGATTTCCTAACGTACACATTTTGCAATGAACTAATTTTCTTCAAAGAAAACAGAAACCCTCAGATCCTAACAACACACAAACATCCATTTGTGAAATGATTGATTGGCTGACTAACATTTATTGATTGTTTTGTTACTCGCATGCCGACTAAGAAAGTTTTGTAAATTTGCCTGAAGATCTGCTGTAAAATCACACACACACACACACACACACACACACACACACACACACACACACACACACACAGAGGAAATGCAAACACGCTCACCAACACACACACACACACACACACACACACACACACACACACACACACACACACACACAAACACACACACACAAACACACACACACAAACACACACACAGACAGGAACATGTAAACACGCTCATCAACACACACACACAAACATACACACAGGAACTTGTAAACACACACACACACACACACACACACACACACACACACACACACACACACACACACACACACACAGAGGAACATCTAAACACAATCACCAACGCACATACACACAGAGGCATCCTCCCCCCCCCCACCCCCACCCCGTTCCAATCTACACTTCTTTATTATCACCAAATACAAAAAGTTTGAAAATTTTGATGAGAAAAAACAGGGGAAAATGACACGACACTGAGCGTGAGGGGGTGAGGGGGGGGGGGGGGGGGGGGGGGGGGGGGGGAAGGGGATGTGCGCGGACCACGTCATGCAGTTATCAGTAAGGGGGTAAGTTGACAGTGCATCATGCAGTAGAACTGGGATCAATGTCAGCCCGGCTTCACTCAGAATTACATTCATATACACATAATTATGTGTAATGTTTCTGTGTTCGGTTAATTTGGTTTTGGGAAAGACATTAATGAATAACATAAGAAGATATGCAAACAACAAACAAACAAACAAAAAAACAAGGTAAAACAAGCTTATGTCCCCTTCCCCCAACTCCCTGCCCTTTTATTCCTCTCCTCAGTTATCAGAGAGAGAGAGAGAGAGAGAGAAGAGAGAGAGAGAGAGAGAGAGAGAGAGAGAGAGAGAGAGAGAGAGAGAAGAGAAAGACAAGACAAAGACAAAATTCTTTATTTACGAGGATAATAGATAAGCACTGAGAGAGAGAGAGAGAGAGAGAGAGAGAGAGAGAGAGAGGAGAGAGAGAGAGAAGAGAGAGAGAGAGAGAGAGAGAGAGAGAGAAGAGAGAGAGAGAGGAGAGAGAGAGAGAGAGAGAGAGAGAGAGAGAGATTATGAAAGTCCGTACTTTGAAAATCAGCCGGAAAAATTAAACAATCGTGCATTTGTTTTCAATATAATCAAATGAAAAGGTAAACATAGCACGCTTCAGTTATGATCCAACATTCGTCTGAATCTTATTCGTCTTGGCAAATCGTAACCAACGTTGGCAGGGACGAAACTGTTCCATCGAAACGAACCCCCCCCCCCCCCCCCCCCCGCCCACCCCCAGAGATAAAGTGATCTCACTCCTTTGGCGAAGAGCGATGACACAGCCAAAATGGCGGTGACAGCACGACTGAGAGCTCTTTATGCGTGGCAGTCATGCGCTCCGCTCTCACATGCATTCAGCAAGCAGGTCTACAGTTCTGGCTTCCTGGCGTTGTTATCAAAAGTCGTTTTCATTTTCATTTTATGAAATCCACGGCAGCCTTTCACCTGCAAACATCACTACCGTGGGTAATGTTAGTTAAGTTTTGCCAAGCGAAGGGGCTCCAATACTTAATAAAGACACAAAGACCCAGTCTTACTTTCTCCTGCGTCGGTAGCACCTACAGCCGAAACAGAATACAGAGAGGACACGTTAACCATCATCTAAACAAGAGAATGTTAATATGCGGGTTCACGACCACCCATGTGATTCTGTACGAAAACGCCCATTTTCAATATGTTTGTTCAAGACCGCCATGTGATTCTGCCCGAAAACCCCATTTTCACATACTAATCACGTCCATACATATTAGTTTTGGCCAAAATTAACACCTGTTTTCCAAAAAATTAACCACCTCAAAACCCTAAAATTAATATTGACGAAATTAGTACTTTTAAAACGGGGGTTTCCGTGCAGAATAATATGGGTGATCGTGAACTCACATATTTACATTCTCTCCAGGAACATAAAAATTAAGGGGTTACAGCCCGCTCTTTTACTTCCAACACCATCAATAAATCAGAGCAAACAACTGGCTTTCCGTCTTGATTAGTTATTTTAACATCTAATGAGTTTATAGGCCCATTAATTAATTCTTTAAATTCGCTGTTTTTTCCAACTAAGATTAATCGATAATCGCAAAAACCCTGCCCTAGTTGATGGCAAAACCTTTAGAACTGTAGACGGGTAGCCATCAAACAAATTAGTATCTGTTCTTAACTGTTGTAAATGAACATACAACATTGGGTTTACGAGAAAATCAGAAGGTTTATTACCTTCAAATTGATAAACATCTTCTCTTGTACTAAATCTATAAGCTCTGTCACTACTGTGAAAGCCTAAGATTTAGCCAGGCTCTTAGGGAAAGTATACTCTCTTCTTTCTTCTAGTGAAAAATGTATAGTAATTCTAAGGTTTGCTTCGTTAATTTTTAACAATATTCCAAATTCGCTAAGTACTTCTTTTAAAGAACAAAAGTTGTAGTAACCATCAGGTATTTGCACATTAGTTATTTGATTGCCCGCCTCGTTACTAATATTGATCCAGTTATTTTGAGCCCCTTCATATATGTTAAACCAATTAACTTTAAAGCCAATTTCTTTAAGGGCAATCCTACAACTCCCGCGCCAATTGACAATTGGATACGTTAAGAACACACGCTCGTTTTGTTGGGTTATATAGATGAACATCCTTTTTATAACTATTTAAAAAAAAACTAATAAAAAAATGGAACCTTTAAATATAACGAAAAGTGCCACTTACAATGTAGGGGCGTTTTATAATCCCAAATCGTCAGACTTCAGCAATCTAACCATTGCAGTAGATGAATATAATGGCTTCCAAGTTAGACTTGTAAACCCACTAACTAAATATTCAAATCCGCCAATAAAGAATGATAGAGTACCATCAGCATGGGCATCCCGCCCTATGACGTTTTACCAGAATCAGTTAAATTTTGCCATTTACTGCGCAACTACTGGGCTGCGGTGTTTCATATGCAAACATTTAAACCATCCTAATCTTTTAGTAAGGTCAGTATTAACTTTCATGTTTATTACCAGTACAGACGAATACTAACTGAACTACAAGTAGTCCTCCCTAACGACAATGCATTTAATCCATTCAACAGCCAATGGACAATAACGCATATGAAAGAATCTGCAACGAATTTAACATTAATCCTTCAACCGACTTTAGACAAAAGTTAGACCGCAATCATGGGTTAGGCACATTGTATTTGTGGGGTGTAAAAAGAGAATATACTTATGACTACTGCCTGGCCACACCTCTTTTCAACCAGACAAACAAGTTCGATTGGGATCCATAGAACAAAAACATCCCAATGCTTGGGCAACATTTATCTTAGATGAAAGTAAAGGCCTAACAATGCCAGGAGTGCAAAGACTTAATGACTCCATACGGACGTACGTTTGGTGTCTATTAGGAGCACAAGCACAGACCAAGTCTAGCATACTAAGATCAGTCTACAGGCTTTGACGCCAGAAAACAATTTCTAGCTAATTTAGAAGATGCTATTAACTCTGCTGTTAATTTGCCTGCCAGCATACAAAGGTATCAAGCCGTTCTTGCACATGCTAGGTCAAAGGTTGACTTTGTGTAGGTCATGGATTATACATGCTACCCTCTGACCTTAGACTACAGATTGGCATGATACAGAATTATAACAATGAAATCCTCATAGCTGGAGACGATCAAAACTTAGGGCACAATCAAAGCTTAAACACAAGGCCCGCTCCATCCATTTAAAAAAAAGTACCCAGCCCTGAAGAAAGCGATCCAGTTATAAGCGCCCCACACCAGAAAGCAGTCCAGAAAGCATTCCACCTGTTAATCTACCTCACACTGACAGTCACACCAGCGAAAGACAGCCCTTGTTGTGTTTCTAACTTTTACTGGATTTAGCCATACTTTATTTTACTAAAAATTAATCCAGCAGCTAGCACTCCTAACGTCCACAGATGGTCGGCCATATAACCAGCAACTTTACCTATAGTAGACAAAACCCAACTAACAACACTGCCTATTATGCCAGGCAGAGCATCAAGCGCTTTGGCTGCTAACTTCTTTAATAAATTTGCTAGATGATGTAATTGTTTTCTAATCCAACTTTTACCAGGCTGAGGCGTTGGAGGAGCTACTGGCCCTGTTGGCACACTACCTGTTAAAGCATAAACGAGTGTAGAGATAGCAAACCCAACAGCCGTTAATATGCTAACTACTGTAATCCCCTCTTCTCTAAACAGAATCCTTATTCTTTCTGCCAGTGTAGTGTTTTCATGAAGTATTTTCTTTATAGTTTCTTTGAATCTGGTTGTTTGAGATTCTAGATTTCCTTGAGAATAGAAATCACGCTTAACTGCCCTTCCTTTCGCCCATTAACACTGTATTTCTGCTGTATTCTAGCCTTTTCTTCTCGCCCTAAATTGTTATCGTCTGCATCAGCCAGTTTATTTTTTTCTTCTTCTATCTCTCTATTTAGCTTACGAAGTTTTGCTGTGCTGAGCATTAGTTCTTCTCTTATTGTCGTAAAAGCGCCCTTAAGACCCCGGAGGTCACGCTCAGGCAATGGAGAATCATCAAATGTTTCTAATGTTTTTCTGACTGTCTCCTCACTTAAACTCGTTTCAATTTCTGCTATTATTTCATCTGCTGTTTGATTTAAATCTTGAAGAGGTATGTTTTGTATTTCAGATTGTGTTGGCAGCCCCCGCTCCAAGTTCTGTAAAAGACTAACAGCCTCAGGCCTTAAATTGTCAATAAAGTTTAATTGCCTTTGGTCAACAACAGGCAGATCTCTAAGAATTGTGGCCCTGCTTAAAAACTGGGTCGGGTCTGGTTTTGCAGTAAGTCTTACACTCTTTCCTTTACTGGTTCTTACATACAAATGATTATTTTTATCTGTTGAAAATCAGAAACCCTAAGTGCTCCTGGCTGCTCTCGCTCCCATATGGCTATATATGATTCAATTCTATCTAGCAAACGTATTTGGCTTAATCCCACTCCTTGGCCTGCTGCTGCCCCTTCAAGCTCTTCCTGCAATGAAGGGCCCAGTTCTGTTTCATCTTCTTCTTCTTCAATAGGATCAATTGCGTCAAAATCTTCAGCCATATTTTTTATTTATATTCTTTTTTGTTTTATAAAAAAATGACTCATACGGTTGTGACCTCGATCCATACAGAAAAGAGAAGGAGCCCCACGGCGTAAAAGGTATAAGGCAGACTGTTATTAGTGTAAATACTCCATCAACAGTTGAGCCTGGACAAGAATTAACAGTCAAGTTCCCCGATCTTGGCGCTGACGAGTTATAATGCCAGGCACTGCTAAACTATCATTCAAAATAGATATTAAATCGGCAGATCCTAATGCTACTGTTGTTGCTAATTTAGGCAGGGCTATCGTTAATCATATAGTAATCAAACTGGAGGGCACAGAAGTCTTTATACTAGGCGAGGCAGACATTTTTGCCCTCTATTCTGATCTATGGCTACCTAAAAAAGAAAGGAAAGAGAAAGTTTATCAGGGAATACAAAGCCCAAACGGCCTCAAGCACAGGCTTAAAGCGGAGGATGCAAAGAATGACGTTAAAGATGAGGCAGTAGCAGAAGCATATGGCAAACAGATTCTGCATCCCTCTAGATTTTGAGTTGTTAAAAACGCATATGCCATATTACCAAGGTGCACTAAAAGAAAAACTTAGTTATGTTCTGACATTAAATCCTAGCGATTCTGTTGTTCTGTCTGAAGACCCTTTAGCTAAATACACAGTTAGTGACATCTCTCTTGAGTTTGATGTTGTTACTAACCCTGAACTGGCCAGAACAATCTAACCCAGTATAAAAGTAAAACAGTTATTTATTATGAAAGAGTTATACACGCCATTACAGAAATAGAAATAAGCGAGACACTCTTTGGAACATACATCTAAATCAGGCTCTGAAGTCTTTAAAAGGAATTTTGTTCTTGTTTACTGAAGGAACAACTCCTTTTCAGAGAGAATCAGAAGCGTTTTATAATCCAAAAATTAAGAAGGTTGACTGTACAATAAATGGCAGGTCTGATCAGTTGTATTCAGGGCGTGGACTTTTACCTCACCAACACTTTGATGAAATAAGAAAGTTGTTCGCTGGAGGTAGGCAAAGGGATCCTGCAGTTGATCGCATATGTAAAAAACTTCACCTTTATGATGTAAGACTCGAAGACTACTTAATATCCAAATATGGGCTGTGGCTGGATTTTAGATCCACATTGATAACAGATTGTTTGGAAGTGGAGAAAGGGTAGGGCAAGATGGTATAAAAATAAATATTCACAAGAAAGCAGACGGAAAACGCCCCAATAAAAATGCATATTTTTATGGTTTGTGATGCTCAGTTAAACATTGAAGAAAACAGGCTAAAAGGCCACGCCGTTTAAATGCAGAAGAAATATTCTAATAAAAACAGATGGATAGCTTGAAGTTTCTACCAAAAGATCCGCACTGTTCTCTTATCTGCGGGATTACTGGGTGTGGGAAAACTGTCTTCGTACTTGATTTGTTACAAACAATATACAGGTTTCACTATGAACACATTGTTATATTCTGCACAACCATTAAGCACAACAAGTCTTACAAAGAAAGGAAGTTTATTTGGACGGACGAGAATATATTTTTAGTTGATCCTAGCGATAAACTGAGCGACTGTTTAGAGCATTACTATAGGCTATTTTGGGAACTGAAACACTGTTTATTATTGATGACTGTTCGGCTGAGCAAGACATTGTTAAAAAAGAAAAGCTCTGTCAAAGCTAGCCTTTAGTGGGCGCCACGCTTAGTTTCTGTGTGGCTCTTAACTCAAAAATACAATGCTGTCTTAAAAGACTTTCGATCGCAGTTAAAATCGGTTGTATTATTTTACACTAAGGACAAAGATAGTTTTGAAGAATGTTTAGTGAAAATTATATAATAAGGGACAAAGATGAGTTAAAAAAAAAAAAAAGAACAGTTAGAAAAATCTAAGCACGCTAAGCTATGCTTACGGACTGGCCCCCCAGTTCAATACGTTTGTTTATTGTAGATTGTTTATTATTTACTGCTTATAACAATTTGTTTATTATAATTTTTATATTATTAAAAAAGAATGTCTCGGGGGCCAGAATCAAAAGCGCAGCTAGCTCCTAAATGCGTTGCAGTAGAGCTAAAAGACCTAGCAGACACAACTGAGTTTGATCTAATAGGAGTGCCAGGAAATGTTTATGGATTTGAATACACAGATGACGGGGCTTACAAACGAACAGAAATTGAAGACAAAAAACGGCAGCAATATCCTGCCTAGAAGAGATAAGAAATTTAAGAGCAAACGATTTTGGCAAACGTCAATACAAACTTCATAAAAGAGAGAATGCTTGGGCGTTGCTTCCTGAAATTGCTTGGAATTTAAAGTTTGAACTACGAAGCCTCAATGTATACTTTGATAAGAAGAACAATTTTAGAAAGGCTTTGAATGTAGGACCCTATCTTGCTAGTCTTGTCCCAGGAACACAACAGAAAAAACAGATTGAAATAACTATGCAGGGTTCTGAATATATGCTACGAGAGAAGAAGTCCGCTGAAGTGGGGAATGAAACCGTCGGCTTAGAATTTACCCCAAAACTAGAATCACTACCTAGGCAAATGACAATGATTTTTCGCCTATTTATTACTCCGAGGGAGGGCGATACTAGTTTGCCAGAACATACGCTAATCAGAGGTATACAAATAAAGGCTGAAAACTTGGATGGACCCCTTAAGCTTAGTATTGCAATTACTAAAAACGGAGACAAAATAAACACCCATGTATCATCTGACAAGGTTACTGTGATGGTTGACAAGACAAACTAACAGTACTCGACTTTATTCTCATTAAGTATGTTGATTTTATTGCGTTTTACTCTGTTGATGAAGTGCTTTCAGAAGGATTAATAAGAAGATATGTACAAGATTAATTAATAAAATAATCTTATTTAAAAATGGAGGTTCAACAGTTTAGATTAAAGCAAATAACTGAACTTCAAAAGGAAATAGAAAGTGACTTGGATAAGTATAGGGTTACTAGAAAGAAATATGCTAAAGCTTTAAATAATCTTTCTTATGTAATTACTGGCTCATCAGCTGTAGCTAGCGTAAGTGCTGGGTCTAGTGTTGCCGTTTTAGCCACCGGGGCCGGAGCGCCAGTCTCTTTAGCATTAGGAGGTCTCGGGTTAGGGTTAGGCGCCCTGTCTATGATTGTAAGTGCTGTTTTAAAAAAACTAACTCCTAAATTACAAAAGCACACTGCCATTGTGGCCCTAGCATCAGCAAAACTTTGCTCATTAAGATTAAGAATAAGCAAATCATTACAGGATGAAAACATTACAGACGAAGAATTTCAGAAGCTTATGGCTGATGGTGAGGATTACAGACGACAAAAAATTGAACTTCAAAAATGAGTGGAGAAAGACGTTTACTTCACGGCAGGTAGACACTGATGCAATTAAACAGAACATTGAAAACCAAACACACGATCAGTTAAACCCAAAATAGGCTAAAAAAAAAAAAAAGTTTAACAAACACTATTTTTTTTTGTTAACTTACTGTGTTTGGCGGGACAACTTGCAGCTCTTCACGAACAAACGATCTTTTAGGGGCAGGCTTTTTAGACGTAGTAGCACCGCTAGAAGAGAGAGTTCTCTTAAATAATATACGGGAGGATCTGTTTTCATGATTCTTTCAACTTCATATACATCTACGCTCCATATAGGATCTGTAGCTCTAATTCTAACATCACCTTCCGCTCTCCAGGAGCATACAGGTATCTTACTTTTAGTCCAAACGGCAAGAGTTTTTGAGTCCCTGCACATCTTCAGTAATGCTAATTTTTTTTAATTTGATTCGTTTACTGGCTTCAACCCTGTTGCTTTAAATTCTTCATTGTTCATTGCGCGTAAGACTGATGGCAATCTCCTAACCCATTCTGTGTTACACGTTCTGTCCATAATTTCTCTGTGATATTGATAGGTAAACAGGCGTTCAGCTAGATTCTTATTAAAGTTTTCTACTAGGGCCTGTGATCGATGGTTGCCTGGGATCCCTCTCTTAACTGTAACATGATGTTTTAAAAACAGTTGGTTTACAGAACCTTTAAACTCTTTTCCATCATCAACTTGAATCATCCTATGATACTTTAATGGGCCTCGCATGTATATTGTTGTAAAGCCACAGCCACAGCAGTTGAGCTTTTATCTGTTAAAGGTTCAGCGTCTTTGTATCTTGAAGCCATGTCTACAACTGTCAGAGCATACTTAAACTTTTTTCTTCTAACTTTGTCATGTGGAAGATACAGCAAGTCCATCTGGTGGGTGTCATTTGGAACTGAGTTAACAAATTTAGGCCTTATTATTCTTTTGGGAGCAGGGAGATATATTTGCCAAATTGCCTGTTTTGAAAGCCAGTCTTTCGCATCTGATTCAGACACTCTAGCAGCTTTACTCAGTTTTTCAGTAGCTGTCTTTCCTTTCCAATAACCTTTAGGAGAATAATATATTTTGTACTTCGTATTGTCCATAAGAAGGACTGTATTTTAATTGTATTTTAATTATTTTTTAGATTGTTTGTGCAAGAATATAGATTGCTCCCATAGCACCCACAATAAAACCAATTTCTGCTATTTTCTGTTCTTCTGATGGTTCATAAAAGTCAGACAGTTCTGGCGGTGGTGATTCAGGAGATGAGAAAAGAAGAAGACCAAAAAAGACTCCAAAAAGCAGTCCAACAGACCCAGCAAGGGCAATGGACAACGTGGGAGAATGCACTCCAAAGAAGTCTAACTTGGAATGACATTTGGCACATGGCCCTCTCAGGATCAGCTTCATTCTCAGATCTGCATATGACCTTCTGCCCTCAAATGCAAACCTGGTGAAGTGGGGGAAAACAGACGATCCTGCATGCCCCCTCTGCCATGAAAAACAAAGGCTGTCATTTATCAGACCAGCAAAAAAAATGGTTGGTGCAGCAAATCTAATTGTTGGGGCCTGCAAATCTGATATGAATAACAGCAGAAACAAGTTTTTGCAGCAAAAACTACAATTGCCAGCAAAACATATAAATTTTACAGCAAAATTAACACTTTTGCAGCATATTAAATGGGAAATCAGCAAAAAAGTTGTCCGGACAGCAACAAAATATAAAAACAGCAAAAAAAGTATGTGTTGTAGCACAATTAATTCAATAGCATCAAACATATTAAAGTCAACAACTAAAATAATGACAATTGCAGCTTGGTATTCAACGAGTGGAATGCGAGATGAATGCGAGATGAACGGTTACTAATCATAATATAACCAGAGAGGGAAAGTGAGAAGAGAAAGAGCACACGTGCGCGCGCGCATGTGTGTGTGTGTGTGTGTGTGTGTGTGTGTTTTGTGTGTGTGTGGTGTGTGTGTGTGTGTGTGTGTGGTGTGTGTATGTGTGTGTGTGTGTATGTGTGTGTGTGCGTGTGTGCAAAATTCACTTCCCTGTATACTGCAAGTGAACTCAGTTACTCGGTTACAATTGGAGATCACTTGACCTTTTGAGTGATACTTGAGGGGTGTGTGAGCAGTAGTTACCAAGTCTCATGTCAAAGTCAAATGGTTGGGCACACACTCAATCGACATAGCAACCAACAATGGAGTTTGAAGTTATCCAGCCAGTCACCCAGGATCGTGATTCAACGGATGATGAATTGCCAGCACCAAAAGAAGACGGGGAGTGGGCAAGGAGTGGCATCTCGACAAAACATTTCCAGAGACCGTGATGATTCCCAAGCTGGCCACACCGAGGTTGCATCCCAGCCAATGAGGACCTTGGCATGCTGGACGTCTGCTTACCAATGGGCAGGTTCAGAGGCAGAGTCACTGAAAAGTGGTCAAAACGTGTACGTCTCATCAGATTCCCTGACAAACACAGATCTGAAAACGTCTGTCATTCTGCAGAAGGAATGTTTTCAGAGAGCATCATGGGAATCTTTCGACGAATACAAGGAGAGCAGAAATTCAGTCTGGCATCTTGTGCAACAAGAAGACAACAGCTTCTCGTGCAATTGTCCGGCCAATATGAAAGCCAACATCTGCAAGCACTCTCTGGGCATAGAGATTCGTTTGGGAATCTCTGAGCCTCCATCCGAGGCCAAAACTGTGCCACTCGGTATGAAGAGGAAGAGGGGGAGGCCAAAATTGAGCAAACCGGCATTGTTGCGCCAATGAATTCATCTCCGAGCCGCCATCCGAGGCCAAAACTGTGCTACTCGGTATGAAGAGGAAGAGGAAGAGGGGGAGGCCAAAACTGTGCTACTCGGTATGAAGAGGAAGAGGAAGAGGGGGAGGCCAAAACTGTGCTACTCGGTATGAAGAGGAAGAGGAAGAGGGGGAGGCCAAAACTGTGCTACTCGGTATGAAGAGGAAGAGGAAGAGGGGGAGGCATTGTTGCGCCAATGAATTCATTTCTTGATTTGTTCTTTTATACTTTTTTGGTTATTCAATTAGTTGCTTTTTCTATTAATTTTGCATATTTTGCCTGATTTTTGCTGGATATTTTTTGCTGATATTACTACCTTTTTTGCTGTTTCATTATATTTTTTGCAAGTTGAAAGAAAGTAAATTGCTGATAAATCATTAATTTTGCTGCAATTTTGCATTTATTTTGCGGGAGAAATTTTGCGATTTGATTTATCTTTTTTGCTGCAATTAACTTTCTTTTGCTGGCCAAAAAATTATAAGCCTATAAAAACAAACAGTGGAGCATGTTCTAAGCTCATGTAAAGTAGCCCTGGCTCAAGGAAGGTACATATGGAGGCACAACAAGTGCTCAAAGAAATTGTACAAGTAGTCTGGGCTAGTACCAACACCACAAAAGGGAGAATCAGGACTCCAAAAGCACCCGCAACATTCTTCACGGCAGGAGGCAGCAAATCATGGCCAAGAACAACAGTGCCACTCGAAACATGCAGGCAGAGTCTGCTGGATGGGGCAGATGACTGGGAGTGCACTGCAGACCTCCCAGAATGGAAGAGTCACCCAGAGATCATCAGCAAGAGTGGCATGAGACCAGACATAGTAGTCCACTCTAAGTCAACCAAGCAGCTGATCATGATCGAGCTCACGGTGCCATATGAGAACAGAATGGAGGCAGCTCAAATCTACAAGACTGAAAAGTATGCTGATCTGGCAAACAGCCTGAGGAGAGAAGGCTATCAGGTCAAAGTCCTCACTGCAGAAATTGGAGCTGGGGGATTTGTAGGAACGTCTGCATACAGCCTCATGAAACAGCTCTCAGTTGCAGGGAAGGAAAAAACCAGAGCCCTGAAAGCAATGGCAGAAGCGGCAGAGAGGTGTTCAAGCTGGATCTGGTCAAGGAGGAACAAAAGTGAACTTCATAAGGCTTAATTTCCCTACAAATATCAGGTGTCCCTGTGGCTCAGTGGTTAAAGCGCGAGTCATTAAGTAGAAAATGAGCATGTCCAGAGGGTCATGGGTTCGAATCCCAGCCATGGCTCGTCCCAAGATGGGGAAAAAAAAAGGGGCAGCAGAGGGACATCCGGAGTCATGAACCGGGTGTGGCCCAACCCCCTAGAGTGTCAGGAGATAAGGGCCGAAACACTTGCTTGAAGGGGGCTTCTCTTCTGAGGACTCTCTGCTGCCACGCTCTCCACGAGTTTCTTTCTACAGACAGTTCTGGCGGTGGTGATGTTAAAAACTTCTTTCCTGTCACTAAGTAATACTCATTCATTGCCTCATCAACGTCTGTAAATGTGTGCTCTGCATGTCCCTGTTCTCTTAACTTTTTATTAATAAAGTCTAAGTGAGCAATTGGTCTTTTCTCGTAAGCGTCTCTTGCCTTAGCTAAATCTTCCATTGCCTTGTTATGGCGTTTCTTTCTTATCGACCGCATTTAAACATTTAATTGCTTCCAAGAAGCAAAAAGCATTAACAATAAATCATAAACTACTCCCGGCCTCTTTTTATAAAAAATATTTTTAGATTAATTTTCATGAACTAACATTTTTGGGAATTCCGTGCAACAAGAAAGTCTTTTGACCAACCCCTGCAGTAATTACACTATCATTAACAACGTCCTCAATTTAACCTTCTAGGTCAGCGGCTTCATTCTAAAATGTTTTTTGCTAACCACTATAACCTAACTAAGGCCGTAATCAACCCAGAGTGGTAAAATCGTATTATAATTTTTTTTTTATTTTTTATTAACTAAAAAAATAATTAAAAAATCATAATTAAAGGCTGTTATGTGCTTTTTAATCATATAATCTTTTGTTGTTTAAAGCTAGAATAAAGTTGCAACTAGTTTGGCAATCTTCATCTTTCCCATTTTGGGCGGTTTTATTCCAAACAAACATTTTGCAAGGGCTGAATAACTTAACACAACTTGGCACTGCATAATTAACCAGCGTTTAAACTCATGGTTTTAAAAGTATTATTATTTTTTATTGCTTTAAAAATGGATTGTAAAGAAAACTATTAAAGTGTGAGGAGCAAGCAGAACTCAACGACACTGCATAAAGAAAGTTATATTCTAGTGGTGTGGAAAAACTGACATATTAAGGTGTTGAACTAAGTATTGAACAGATTTGCAACTGCTACATCAGACGTTGGAGTCTAGTGTACGAGCACAACTGGGGTCAAAAATGGTTAGATCAGTGGGTGACATGATTAGTTTATATGCAAGTAGTAAGAAGGTGGCGGGTTAATTCGAAGAGTTTAAAATTGATTTTATCAAAGATCGGTTTTAAACAAGTCCTAAAAACTCTTGCATGGACATGTATTACAGATTTGGACTATGTTATGCCATTCATAATGGGGTTAATTCGTTTAATCTATTAATTTGATTTTTAAATTTAATCAATATAAAAAAAAGAGCGATCAGGAGAAGAAGACGTCGCAGGACAGTCCGCAGGAACAAGTGAATGTACCGCAGGGCAGAATGTACCACAAGTGAATGTCCCGCAAGTGAGTAATGTTACTAAGTCTAAAAACCCTGGAGTGTTGAGGCGGGGCGAAAACTAGCTGAATGGAACAGACTGAGAAATAAAACCCAAATCAGCAAACAAAATTATTAGATAGTAATACAGCATCGCCCCCAAACAAAAACACATTAACAACAACAACACAATCACAAACAAACAATAGATGTATTATTATGTATTGGGAGCTGTTGTTGTTGGTGGGGGAGTTTTAGATACAAATGTCTAACGCCATACTTAGCAGCAAAGTTACAAACCCCACAAAGCCAGTAAAAGAAGAAAAACCCAATTCTGCAAAAAAAGTGCAACTCCTGCAGTAGACCCATTTTCTTTGTAATAGTTTTTAAGAACTAGATAAAGTACAAGCTAAGAATAAATAAAGTACAAGTTAAGTGAGTTTATAGAAAGTACTTTTTAAGTTAAGTGCAAGTAAATTACAAGTAAAGTACAAGTAAATTATAATTTCTTTTTTAGTACTAGTTAGGTTCTTAATTAAGTTCTTGTTAGGTTCTTAAATAAGTACTAGTTAGGTTCTTAATTTAAAGTTCTTGTTAGGTTCTTAAGTAAGTACTAGTTAGGCTCTTAAGCTAAGTCAGTCAAGTTAATCTTTTAAAGTTCTCCAATGTCCTACAGCATATGAAAACTCGGGATTGACGTAAGTTCTCTTGTTATTGTTAGAGACTAGTGATTTCTTGTTAACAGCGTTGGTTTACTGATGGAGAGTAGAGCCGCAGATTAACATTTGTGTGATGAAATACTTTGTTTTCAAAGAGGGCTTGCTTGTGTTGTCGTGAGATTATTTTTTTTTGACAACTTCTTTACTTATGCCTTTAGCCTTCTTCATTACAGAAGTTCTGGCTGGCAATGTATACATCTTCGACCGCAAACCAACATATTCTTTAAAAAACTGTCCCATTAAGTTCTCCTTCATCTTTCCAATCACTTTCTTGTTCACAGTTTGAATGTAGAGGACTGTCTTTAGGATAGTCACATGTGTCGTACCATCCATCAACTCCTTTAGCTACTTCTTTTTTCTAAGTCTTTATAAAAAAGTCTTCTGTGGGGACGTCTAGAAAAAAGAGTCGTGTCTGTGAAAAGTCTCTTGCTTCTGGGTACGCGGTTTAAAGTAGTCATACAGAAATTCTAACACCCAATAACTTTGAAACTCTAATACGGTGAAGCCGATAAACACCGGTTGTCCAACTTAACATCTTTTTTCTTCATCATAATTCCAACCAGCTTTTCGTTAAATCTTCTAAATTTCTTGATGTTAGGTTTAGGGGCAAACTTAATTGCTTGGTTTTCTTTTGAAAACTAATTTAACATCTTTGCGATTGTGTACGTTCTCCATGGTTTTGCCAAAACAGCTGTTGTTCATCAGTTTAAAGAAGTCTTTTTCTGAAGCATCAGGGGCTTGGGTTCTAAGATCAGTATTCTTCTTGATGTATGGCCTCATAAAGGGCTCTTGATCAAAAGCAATGATTCTATGAACAGCTGTCAGTTTCAGTCCGTGTCTTAAGTAAAACTGTAACAGTCTGTAATGACAAACATACTTAGTTTTGTGGCGAAGATTGGGAACAAGTTTAGGAGGTTCTGTGGGGCTCATTTTTAATCTTTCTGCGGCCAGGGGGAAAATCGTTGTGGAGATCGTGTAATTCTTTAGGATATTCTAAGTCTACTTCTAAAATAAAACCGTACTGTTGATCTGACGCCAAATGTTCAACCACTTTATTGCCCCTTGAATATTATTTGTACCATGCCCTGTGTACATCCTGAAGTTACGTAATGGAAGCGGTTGACTCAGGGCCCACCCATACAGATTGTTAGCGTCTAAGTACATTAGATAGTTGGTGGTTTGGTGGGGTCATAGTCGTCAAAATATTTGTTGTTAGTTTTGGGCAGTAAGGATGTGAGGCCCATGCTAAACCCCCCCTCAGCCCGTCTTCAATCATCTGGGTGTGGGTAGATCAAAAAATTAGTCAATCTGAATGTTTGTAGACTTCAAAAGCGCCCCAAGAAGGCCAGGCGCAGGATGTAATGTGATGAGTCTAGACAGTAATGTTTATGCATGTAGATCTGTAATTCTGAAAGACGTCTGCTAAAAAACACACGTCAGCCAATAAATATTGATCGTGATGGGTCCCATCGTTTCACAGTGTAATTCTGTCCAGGCTTTCTGTGCGTATTCATAGTCAGAGTCAGTTATATCTTTGCCTTAAGACTAAAAAAGAAGCGCCTTTAGGAGGAAGCGAGTCTTCATCAACCCTTTATCCCACGAGTTCATGTATTCATAAGGATAACTCCTTTACGCACTAAAGATGGTCAAAGTATTGTTTAGTGATTGGAAAGTCTTGTAGCGATCCTGCTAACTTATCTAAACTAACCGATGTTGTGCTGAGTCATAAAAGGATAAAGAGTCAAGAGTAAAAGTCAGTACTTTTCTGAAGACTGTGCAATGCAGGTAACCCTCTTATATCAGAAGTCACGGCTTGCATGAAAAAATGAGAATCGTAACCTCTTAGGTTATGAAAGGAAGATAGGTAGTTTCCATGTCTTAGGGTCAACCTTAAGTTGAAGATTACAATTGTTGTGTGCGGCCCCTCTGAACTTTCCAGTAATGTGATCGTGGTCTCTTACTGCGTTGCCTAAAAATTCTTTATTGCAAATCCAACAGTGCGTAGATGAGTCATAAAGTTCTTGGTCTTAGGATCATATCAATGTCTGAAAGATTTAGTTGGTTGGAGTAGTGATGCGAAGTTGTTTCATTTGCTCTAAAATTGCGGCTGCGTTGGGGGCCTCTGTAAATCTCGGTGTTGTGTGTTGGCCGTCTGACTAACAACAATAAACGCATAAGAACGATCTGATGGGGGTTTTTAATAACGTTGTTTTTTGTTCTTGCTGTTGTGGTCCGTAGTATTGCGGTAAGAGCGATTCAAAGTCAGCATAAACCCACGTATGGACTCTTCTGCATTTTGTGTATATTCTTAAAACTACCTTAGACCCAGGCTTAGGTGTGAGGAGTTTGGTTTCACAGTCTACAAAACTTTTCAATGAGTTCTATGGCTAGCGCTGCTTCTATAGTTGGGATTCTAACTAAAAATTCTTCTACAAAGCTCCTGTCTAGATTTATGCTTTGATTGTATATTCTAAAAGTCTGCTTATTGTTTGATTAATACATAATGACTCTTAGGACCGTCCGTAAACATTTTCAAGTCTACATGTTTGTTGAGCGGTTCGCCTAAAATGGGGGCGTCGGGAGAAACCCTTTAGAGGCCACTAGATGGCTTCTACAGACCATGTGTATACGTTTACGGTGATTGGTTTGTTTTGCTCTTTTAAAATTTAAATATACTTTCTATACTTACTGGAAAAGGTTATGTTATTAAAGTTCAGTTCTTTTTTGTAATGTTCATAATTGGAAACTCTGTTTGCATGATTTTTAACAGGATGTAAATGCGCTAAAAACACACCACATAAACACATGTTGTCAGAATTATGTATGTTTAAGATGCCCTTTTAACTCTAGTCTTTTGGGAGGGGAAGGTAAGAATTGCCAACTTTGATAGAACTTTGTTTGTCTTAATTTTATTCAAGGACTGTCCCTCAGACCATCCAGAACCCCTTAACTTGCTCCCCCACTTGCTGGTTAAACTGGGTAAGCATGTAATCAGCCCAGTTAGAGTTAAAGTCGTGATAGCTAATTACTTCTTTCTGCCTTGGGTTGGGAAACCCCAAAATGGCATGTTAGTATCATCAGGCGTTTTATAATCAATCAGAAGGCCAACAGCACCCTTTTTCTGGTGGTTCCATCTGAATAGAGTCTGGGATTTTAGAGATAGCATGTGCTACGCTTTCATGAACATTTGTGGGGTTAATAATATTCATGTTACTTCACTGAACATATTGCTTAATTGTTTGTCACTATCAAATATTTCTTCCATTGTATATAGTTTTCTGCCCTCAAATTTACTTGTGGTCGTCCTTTTTAAGCCAAAATATTTACGTAAATCAAAAAAATAAATGAATATAAAAGTAAGTAAAACAGGCTTTTATTCTTCACACAAGTGCCGCAACACTTTAAGACACGTTAGCCTTACAATAACGCCTGCTAGTATTTTAGCTTTTTCTGAAACACTACAGTCAATGTTTTTCACTTGATTGCCCTTTGTTAAATAGTTCACTATTATCTTTTATATATTGTCTTATCATTCTCAAACCCAAATTCGCTAAAATCAATGTTTAATTAATTTCATTGTTTCATCAAATAGTTCATTACAATTCATTAAATCCCAAAATTTATGAGTTCGGTGGCCATTTTTTAATATAAAATAAATAAAAAATTAATTGTAAATTCAGCTGTTATTCATAGCCTTTTTAATCGTGAAGCCCAATCTTTATTAAAGCGAATAGTTACCCCTTCAGGAGTAGTAGAAACAGTCAGATTAACACCTTCAGGAACCATATAATCAACTAAATACCAAACAATTCTTTAGTTGGTTGAGGCCAATAATCTGGGATTTTACGGATTACCTGCTCTATGTCTTCTCTTATATCTATCCAAAATAAGATCAGTAATTAATTCTTCAAACCGGTCCTTTAACTTTCTTTACTATTCGCCCTATACCAATCCAACTCTTGAAGTATATTAATAAGCTCTCTAGCTACGTAGGTTTCATTTTTAAACACAAATAAAAATTATAAATAAAAAATTAATTAATCAGTTTCTCTTGTAAATTCAACTGGTTTTTCATAGTCTTTTTCTTAATCGTAAAAACCTGATCTCATTAAAACGAATAGCTATCCCTCAGGGGTAGTAGAAACAGTCAGATTAACATTTCAGGAGCATTGTCAACTAAAATGGGGAAATATTTTATATTGGTTTTGGGGGGGCCCAAATTTTCTGGTATTTTGTAATAGGTTTCCCTTCATCTTCTCGAAAGTTTAGATTAAAAGATCAGTTTTTAATTCTTCAAACTGTTCTTTAACGATCTTTATCACCCTCCCTCTCCCAATCCAACTCGTAAAGTATATTAATAAGCTTTTAGCTATTCGGCCCTTATTTTTAAACCAAAATTTTAAATCATAAATTAAAAAATTAATTAATCAGTTTCTCTTGTTTTTGTGCAAAATTAGAAAAAAGTTTGGTGCATGCGGGGGGGGGTGGGTGTGCGTGCGTGGGCAGGGGGCAGGGGGGGGGGTGTGTGGGGTGGGGGTGCGCGTGCGTGGGGTGGGGGGGGTGCGTGTGTGGGGTGGGGGTGGGGTGCGTGTGTTGGGGTGGGGGTGGGGGTGTGCAGGAGTTACCCCCCCCAGTATTATTTCGGCCCGTTGAGGGCCTTTCTAGGTCGCTGTTCACCGCGGAACAATGGCACAGTTCGGACGTATTTTTAGTTCTGTGGAGGGGCTTTCTAGGTCGCTGTTCGGCGCCGAATCAGGGCACAGTTCTGGCATATTTTTAGCCTTTCAGGCAGGCCTGCTTGCTGATAGCAGTTGCTCCATAGAGCCGCTGGATCAAAAACCGTCGCTGTCTCTTAGGCCCGCGTGTCTGACTCATCAGTGGTCTTTAGGTCAGATTGCCAGAAATCACGAAAACCAACGTCGCTTGCAATATTTTTAAATGGCCTTCTTTTCTCATACAAGCTTTTGGGCAGAAATTCCAAGCTTGTGAAATTTTGGATAGTGGTAAAAACAAAATGATAATTCCCCCGTTTTTTACACAGCGTGGGTTCCATCAAAATTTCGTTTTTTTAAATAATTCCCAGGACGCTTTTGGGTTAGAATTTTTTTTTTAAAAAGGCTTTTGTTCTTTCAAGCCAGTGGCCCAAAAGCAAAGTTTGTTTAAGAGTTTTACGTTTTTCGTTTTGATCTCATAGCCGACCCTTTAACAAAACAGGTTGTAATTTCAGTCATGTTATTGAGTTTCATGAAAGAACCTTTGTCAATCGGCTCAAATCAAATTTCTCACAAAACAATTACGTAAAAAATCATCCAGTTCACTTACTGTCATTTCCCTTTTTCCCTTTTTCGTTTCCAAAACACTTAAACTCTCTTTGGGTCGGGGGCCGGTTTAGAGAAACTCGCCAGTTCCCAAATTTTTTAAGTACACAATCATTTCCCGATAATACTTTTTGTGCTTCAAAATTATTTCTTTTTGCTCATTTTGAATACAGCAAATGCTCAGTTTGGCTTTCTGAGAACCAGCATCCATTGTAGTCTCTTGGGGTTTTTGCGAAAACAATTCAGCCCCAAACATAAATCAGCCATTTTTTAGTGTAGTGAGAGCGATAAAATCACGTCTTTCCCTTCCGACAGTTACCTGAAGAATAATGAAAACCCGTAGCAATGATGTCATACCTCCTGCCCGATTGGTTCAGCGTGACACGTGATGGTTCGGCCATTAATAATTTACAGACCCTTTTCTGCATTGCGACAGCCTGTGACGTGTCAGTTAAAGCGATTCCATCCTCGCTCTAGAGAGGAGACGGCAACACCGCGCGAGCAGCATGTACCGTAACCAATCAATACCGTAAAGTGATTAGTATGTGAAAATGGGTTTTTTTTGGCAGAATTCCACATGGGCGGTCTTGAACAAACATATTGAAAATGGGCGTTTTCGTACAGAATCACTGGGTGGTCGTGAACCCGCATATTAACATTCTCTAAACAGCTGGGGAAAAGGCCGAGTTAAAAAAACAAACAAAAATCTTTTTGGAAGTTAAAACAAACTTGAAGAAGTACAGACTTTATGAAAAATAGCACGAACAGCAGGAAGAGTCAGCATTTTACTGACGATGTACTGACGACACTGACACTGGACAAAGGGAAAGGGCATGGCGGTTACCTCCTTTGTCCTCCACCCCTTTAGCACAGGGGGCAAACAAAGAACGACAACTCTGATAGTGACAACACCCAGCCCTGTGGGAGGATTTAAAGGCCAGTGGTTTTGTGTGTGTGTGTGTGGTGTTGTGTGTGTGTGTGTGTGTGTGTGATTTTCTCATTAACGCCGAGCACCCGCATAAACAATGTTGGCCAAATCATAAATATGGATTAAAAATGTCATGTCATCTTTGCTAGAAGACACCATTCACGGTAATGGCCGTGAACCAGCTATGGAAATTTCCAGCGACATTGTCAATGTTACAGAACTGACATTTTCTTTTGCACTGTGATCTGCCTGATACAACGATAAAAATTATGATTAATGGTGTTTCATGGACATGCTGGAACGAACGAACGAACCCAACGAACGAATTTTATTTTAAGAGGGTAGTGGATTAAGCATGAATACTTTTTTTTACATCCAGCCCTCTGGGAAAAAAAATCGATAAAAAGTAAAAAGCAAATCAGAAAAAAAATGCAACAAAAAAAATTTTCCTTGCATGGGAACCTTTGACAAAAAAGAAGATAGAAGAAAAAGAAACCAGTGAATACCACCACCACCACCACCACCACCACCAACAACAACGAGAAAAAATGATCAGGGCAATAGGGGGGAGTGTGAATGGAGAGAGGGAGAGAGAGAGAGAGAGAGAGAGAGAGAGAGAGAGAGAGAGAGAGAGAGAGAGAGAGAGAGAGAGAGAGAGAGAGAGAGAGAGAGACCGACCGACCGACTGACCGACCGACCGACCGACTGGCGAAAGAAAGGCAGAGATAAAGGAAGAGAAAGACAATGAAGCAGATATAGATAATCACCTACGAAAAACTTTGAAAAAACACATTAATGGCACAGGATGATCACTGCAATTTGCGTAGAATTAAGTCAACTTCGAACATCACATGTTTGTTAAATTGAATCTGAATTGAGAATTATCAATACATTTTCGGGTATAGTGCAGTCAAATCTGAGACATTCATAAGATATTTGTGAAAATTAGACTTGAACTTTTTAAAGTTTGATTGATTTTTAAGTTCTTCAGGAATATGGTTGCATAGACAACCCCCGGAATACGCCAGACTAGACTTGTATAGATTAATCATGGCAAACGGGAGGTTTATTTTATGTGAATGTCGATAGTCGTTAAAAGTGAACATATTTGTTAGAGAAAGTGGAGCATTTCCATGGAGTACCTTATGCATAAAGAGTCCTTTATTGTATAGAAGTTTGGCTTTAAATGGGAGAATGCCTGATTGCTTATAGTCTGAATCTACCAGTGAAGATGGATGACCTAATGTTACTTTGACAGCTCTTTTGTGAAGGCTAATTAGTGGTTTGAGTGAATTCTTGCTCTATGAGTCCCATAGTGTTGAGGCATAGTCGATAATAGGCTGAATATAAGAGTGAAAAAATAGTTTTCTTGCATGCAAATTTAAGAAGTTCTTAATCCTTTTTAGAACAAATACTGAGCAACATTATTTTACGTTCAAACTGTTTTTGTCAACCACAGATGCAAATAAAGATCCATTTTACTAAATCCAGAACTAAAATGGGCCTAATACGTGTCTAACGACAAGTACGTAAATAAAGGCTTTCATAATTATGGTAAAGCAAAAAAAAAAAAAAAAAAAAAAAAAAAACAACAACAACAACAAAAAAACAACATCAAAGCAGCAAATGATACGGTTACAGTTACAACAGACCTTCTTCACAAAGGCAAATTTTGCACGTCGCAAATTTTGCAGGGGTGCCAAAAGGAAAATTTGAAACGGATGCTTCCAATACTATAAAACGTAATGGGTGTCACGCTAAATATGACGTCATTTGTACCCACGTCAAAGTTTGCTGATGATGCACACAAAGCCGCCAGTTTTCAGACATGGAAAGGGGGCTGACAGCATCTATCTATTTTCCTTGTTCTTTTCCTCTTCCATCACCTATTCATTTAGCTGTTTAATCTACCTGTTTGTCGAAATGTATGTAATTCTCAGTATCTCTATATTTGTCTATCGCATTCTAACCTTTCCTTTCATTCCTTTTTCTTTGTTTTTTGTTTTTTAGATCATGTTTTGATCTGCCTGGTTTTTTTTTTTTTTTTTGGCCATTCTTTTCACCTTCCTTCTCCATTCCTGTCTTCTCATCTTTTCTCTCATATGTCTGGCCTCCCTTTACCTCATCTTAAGAAACGTTGTGCAGTTATTGTCTTTGCCGACAGTAATAAAGACGGTGACAGTTCAAGTGATGTGTTGTGCTACATGCAAATAGTGTGAGAAAAGTGAGACAGCGTGAAGGGAGACAACGTGAGACAGAGGGAATTGAGACAGGGAATTGAGACAGGGAACTGAGACAGGGAATTGAGACAGAGGCAATTGAGACAGAGGGAGGTGAGACAGAGGGAAGTGAGACAGGGATTGAGACAGGGAATTGAGACAGGGAATTGAGACAGGGAAGTGAGACAGAGAGAATTGAGACAGAGGGAGGTGAGACAGAGAACTGAGACAGAGGGAAGTGAGACAGAAGGAAGTGAGACAGAGGGAAGCGAGACAGAGGGAAGTAAGACAGAGGGAAGTGAGACAGAGGGAAGTAAGACAGAGGGAAGTGAGACAGAGGAAAGTAAGACAGAGGGAAGTGAGACAGAGGGAAGTAAGACAGAGGGAAGTGAGACAGAGGAAGTGAGACAGAGGGAAGTAAGACAGAGGGAAGTAAGACGGAGGGAATTAAGACAGAGGGAAGTAAGACAGAGGGAAGTGAGAAGGAGGGAAGTGAGAAGGAGGGAAGTAAGACATAGGGAAGTGAGTAGAGGGAAGTGAGAAAGGGAAGTGAGACAGAGGGAAGCGAGACAGAGGGAAGCGAGACAGAGGGAAGTGAGACAGAGGGAAGTGAGACAGAGGGAAGTAAGACAGAGCGAAGTGAGACAGGGAAGTGAGACAGAGGGAAGTGAGACAGGGAAGTGAGACAGAGGGAAGCGAGACAGAGCGAAGTGAGACAGGGAAGTGAGACAGAAGGAAGCGAGACAGAGCGAAGTGAGACAGGGAAGTGAGACAGAGGGAAGAGACAGTAAGTGAGACAGAAGTGGAAGGGTAGAGGAATCACAGGAAGTAGACGAGACAGAGGGAAGTGAGACAGGAATGAGACAG